>OVBN01000034.1:0-19590 GCA_900406565.1 Turritis glabra | reverse complement strand
CATATTATTTTAATACTCTAAGTAAGCGTTTTCTGTATTCGAAGCAAAGCTTTGTGGGTAGGGGAGAAGTTCTAGAACTGATTTTTTTTCGAACTTCTACACAAACCGTAATGACTTTAGCTTTCAGAATTCGGTTGCATGTTTACTTCTTATACGCAATCATATACAAGGGATATTGTCATATTTGACTCTAAATATTCTAACTAAGCGTTTTATTGATTCGAACAATGTTTTTGGGTGGGGGAGAACTTCTAGAACCGTTACTTGGAACTTCTAAATAATCCAGAAAGATTTTAGCTTTCAAAATTTGGTTGCATGTCTAGTTGCTACACTCAATTATATACAAGAGATAATGTCACATTTGACTCCAAATACTATAACTTAGCGTTTTATTAATTCGAAGCAAAGCTTTGTGGGTGGAGGGGGGAGAAGTTTTAGAACCGATTTTTGAAACTTCTACAGAAACAAGAACAACTTTAGCTTTTAAAATTCGGTTGCATGTCCAGTTCTTATACTCAATCATATAAAAGGGATCTTGTCACATTTGACCTCAAATATTCTAACTTAGCGTTTTATTGGTTCAACAAAGCTTTGTGGGAAGGGGAGAAGTTCTAGAACCGTTATTTGGAACTTCTACACAAACCAGAATGACTATAGTTTTTCTGAATTCGGTTGTATGTCTAGTCTTTATACTCAATCATATAAAAGGGATCTTGTCACATTTGACTCCAAATACTCTAACTTAGCGTTTTATTGATGCTAACAAAGCCTTGTGGGTGGGGGAGAAGTTCTAGAACCGATTTTTGTGAACTTCTACACAAACCATAACGACTTGAGCTATCAAAATTCGGTTGCATGTCTAGTACTTATACGCAATCATATAGAAGAGATCTTGTCACATTTGACTCTAAATATTCTAACTTAGCGTTTTCTTGATTCTAACAAAGCTTTGTGGGTGGGGAGAATTTCTAGAACCGATTTTTGTGAACTTCTACACAGACCATAACAACTTTACCGTTCAGAATTCGGTTGCATGTCTAGTACTTCTACGCAATCGAATCAAGGGATCTTGTCATATCTGACTTTAAATACTCTAAGTAAGCGTTTTCTGTATTCGAAGCAAAGCTTTGTGGGTAGGGGAGAAGTTCTAGAACTGATTTTTTTCGAACTTCTACACAAACCGTAATGACTTTAGCTTTCAGAATTCGGTTGCATGTCTACTTCTTATACGCAATCATATACAAGGGATATTGTCATATTTGACTCTAAATATTTAACTAAGCGTTTTATTGATTCGAACAATGTTTGTGGGTGGGGAGAACTTCTAGAACCGTTACTTGGAACTTCTAAATAATCCAGAAAGATTTTAGCTTTCAAAATTTGGTTGCATGTCTAGTTGCTACACTCAATTATATACAAGAGATAATGTCACATTTGACTCCAAATACTATAACTTAGCGTTTTATTAATTCGAAGCAAAGCTTTGTGGGTGGAGGGGGGAGAAGTTTTAGAACCGATTTTTGAAACTTCTACAGAAACAAGAACAACTTTAGCTTTTAAAATTCGGTTGCATGTCCAGTTCTTATACTCAATCATATAAAAGGGATCTTGTCACATTTGACCTCAAATATTCTAACTTAGCGTTTTATTGGTTCTAACAAAGCTTTGTGGGAAGGGGAGAAGTTCTAGAACCGTTATTTGGAACTTCTACACAAACCAGAATGACTATAGTTTTCTGAATTCGGTTGTATGTCTAGTCTTTATACTCAATCATATAAAAGGGATCTTGTCACATTTGACTCCAAATACTCTAACTTAGCGTTTTATTGATGCTAACAAAGCCTTGTGGGTGGGGAGAAAGTTCTAGAACCGATTTTTGTGAACTTCTACACAAACCATAACGACTTGAGCTATCAAAATTCGGTTGCATGTCTAGTACTTATACGCAATCATATAGAAGAGATCTTGTCACATTTGACTCTAAATATTCTAACTTAGCGTTTTCTTGATTCTAACAAAGCTTTGTGGGTGGGGGAGAATTTCTAGAACCGATTTTTGTGAACTTCTACACAGACCATAACAACTTTACCGTTCAGAATTCGGTTGCATGTCTAGTACTTCTACGCAATCGAATCAAGGGATCTTGTCATATCTGACTTTAAATACTCTAAGTAAGCGTTTTCTGTATTCGAAGCAAAGCTTTGTGGGTAGGGGAGAAGTTCTAGAACTGATTTTTTTCGAACTTCTACACAAACCGTAATGACTTTAGCTTTCAGAATTCGGTTGCATGTCTACTTCTTATACGCAATCATATACAAGGGATATTGTCATATTTGACTCTAAATATTCTAACTAAGCGTTTTATTGATTCGAACAATGCTTTGTGGGTGGGGGAGAACTTCTAGAACCGTTACTTGGAACTTCTAAATAATCCAGAAAGATTTTAGCTTTCAAAATTTGGTTGCATGTCTAGTTGCTACACTCAATTATATACAAGAGATAATGTCACATTTGACTCCAAATACTATAACTTAGCGTTTTATTAATTCGAAGCAAAGCTTTGTGGGTGGAGGGGGGAGAAGTTTTAGAACCGATTTTTGAAACTTCTACAGAAACAAAAACAACTTTAGCTTTTAAAATTCGGTTGCATGTCCAGTTCTTATACTCAATCATATAAAAGGGATCTTGTCACATTTGACCTCAAATATTCTAACTTAGCGTTTTATTGGTTCAACAAAGCTTTGTGGGTAGGGGAGAAGTTCTAGAACCGTTATTTGGAACTTCTACACAAACCAGAATGACTATAGTTTTTTGAATTCGGTTGTATGTCTAGTCTTTATACTCAATCATATAAAAGGGATCTTGTCACATTTGACTCCAAATACTCTAACTTAGCGTTTTATTGATGCTAACAAAGCCTTGTGGGTGGGGAAGAAGTTCTAGAACCGATTTTTGTGAACTTCTACACAAACCATAACGACTTGAGCTATCAAAATTGTGATGTTATACTTATACCAATCATATAAAGAGATCTTGTCATTTGACTCTAAATATTTAACTTAGCGTTTTTTGATTCGAACAATGCTTTGTGGGTGGGGGAGAACTTCTAGAACCGTTACTTGGAACTTCTAAATAATCCAGAAAGATTTTAGCTTTCAAAATTTGGTTGCATGTCTAGTTGCTACACTCAATTATATACAAGAGATAATGTCACATTTGACTCCAAATACTATAACTTAGCGTTTTATTAATTCGAAGCAAAGCTTTGTGGGTGGAGGGGGGAGAAGTTTTAGAACTGATTTTTGAAACTTCTACAGAAACAAGAACAACTTTAGCTTTTAAAATTCGGTTGCATGTCCAGTTCTTATACTCAATCATATAAAAGGGATCTTGTCACATTTGACCTCAAATATTCTAACTTAGCGTTTTATTGGTTCAGACAAAGCTTTGTGGGTAGGGGAGAAGTTCTAGAACCGTTATTTGGAACTTCTACACAAACCAGAATGACTATAGTTTTCTGAATTCGGTTGTATGTCTAGTCTTTATACTCAATCATATAAAAGGGATCTTGTCACATTTGACTCAAATATTCTAACTTAGCGTTTTATTGGTTCTAACAAAGCTTTGTGGGAGGGGAGAAGTTCTAGAACCGTTATTTGGAACTTCTACACAAACCAGAATGACTATAGTTTTTGAATTCGGTTGTATGTCTAGTCTTTATACTCAATCATATAAAAGGGATCTTGTCACATTTGACTCCAAATACTCTAACTTAGCGTTTTATTGATGCTAACAAAGCCTTGTGGGTGGGGAGAAGTTCTAGAACCGATTTTTGTGAACTTCTACACAAACCATAACGACTTGAGCTATCAAAATTCGGTTGCATGTCTAGTACTTATACGCAATCATATAGAAGAGATCTTGTCACATTTGACTCTAAATATTCTAACTTAGCGTTTTCTTGATTCTAACAAAGCTTTGTGGGTGGGGAGAATTTCTAGAACCGATTTTTGTGAACTTCTACACAGACCATAACAACTTTACCGTTCAGAATTCGGTTGCATGTCTAGTACTTCTACGCAATCGAATCAAGGGATCTTGTCATATCTGACTTTAAATACTCTAAGTAAGCGTTTTCTGTATTCGAAGCAAAGCTTTGTGGGTAGGGGAGAAGTTCTAGAACTGATTTTTTTCGAACTTCTACACAAACCGTAATGACTTTAGCTTTCAGAATTCGGTTGCATGTCTACTTCTTATACGCAATCATATACAAGGGATATTGTCATATTTGACTCTAAATATTCTAACTAAGCGTTTTATTGATTCGAACAATGCTTTGTGGGTGGGGAGAACTTCTAGAACCGTTACTTGGAACTTCTAAATAATCCAGAAAGATTTTAGCTTTCAAAATTTGGTTGCATGTCTAGTTGCTACACTCAATTATATACAAGAGATAATGTCACATTTGACTCCAAATACTATAACTTAGCGTTTTATTAATTCGAAGCAAAGCTTTGTGGGTGGAGGGGGGAGAAGTTTTAGAACCGATTTTTGAAACTTCTACAGAAACAAGAACAACTTTAGCTTTTAAAATTCGGTTGCATGTCCAGTTCTTATACTCAATCATATAAAAGGGATCTTGTCACATTTGACCTCAAATACTCTAACTTAGCGTTTTATTGGTTCTAACAAAGCTTTGTGGGAAGGGGAGAAGTTCTAGAACCGTTATTTGGAACTTCTACACAAACCAGAATGACTATAGTTTTCTGAATTCGGTTGTATGTCTAGTCTTTATACTCAATCATATAAAAGGGATCTTGTCACATTTGACTCCAAATACTCTAACTTAGCGTTTTATTGATGCTAACAAAGCCTTGTGGGTGGGGGAGAAGTTCTAGAACCGATTTTTGTGAACTTCTACACAAACCATAACGACTTGAGCTATCAAAATTCGGTTGCATGTCTAGTACTTATACGCAATCATATAGAAGAGATCTTGTCACATTTGACTCTAAATATTCTAACTTAGCGTTTTCTTGATTCTAACAAAGCTTTGTGGGTGGGGAGAATTTCTAGAACCGATTTTTGTGAACTTCTACACAGACCATAACAACTTTACCGTTCAGAATTCGGTTGCATGTCTAGTACTTCTACGCAATCGAATCAAGGGATCTTGTCATATCTGACTTTAAATACTCTAAGTAAGCGTTTTCTGTATTCGAAGCAAAGCTTTGTGGGTAGGGGAGAAGTTCTAGAACTGATTTTTTTCGAACTTCTACACAAACCGTAATGACTTTAGCTTTCAGAATTCGGTTGCATGTTTACTTCTTATACGCAATCATATACAAGGGATATTGTCATATTTGACTCTAAATATTCTAACTAAGCGTTTTATTGATTCGAACAATGCTTTGTGGGTGGGGAGAACTTCTAGAACCGTTACTTGGAACTTCTAAATAATCCAGAAAGATTTTAGCTTTCAAAATTTGGTTGCATGTCTAGTTGCTACACTCAATTATATACAAGAGATAATGTCACATTTGACTCCAAATACTATAACTTAGCGTTTTATTAATTCGAAGCAAAGCTTTGTGGGTGGAGGGGGGAGAAGTTTTAGAACCGATTTTTGAAACTTCTACAGAAACAAGAACAACTTTAGCTTTTAAAATTCGGTTGCATGTCCAGTTCTTATACTCAATCATATAAAAGGGATCTTGTCACATTTGACCTCAAATATTCTAACTTAGCGTTTTATTGGTTCAACAAAGCTTTGTGGGAAGGGGAGAAGTTCTAGAACCGTTATTTGGAACTTCTACACAAACCAGAATGACTATAGTTTTCTGAATTCGGTTGTATGTCTAGTCTTTATACTCAATCATATAAAAGGGATCTTGTCACATTTGACTCCAAATACTCTAACTTAGCGTTTTATTGATGCTAACAAAGCCTTGTGGGTGGGGAGAAGTTCTAGAACCGATTTTTGTGAACTTCTACACAAACCATAACGACTTGAGCTATCAAAATTCGGTTGCATGTCTAGTACTTATACGCAATCATATAGAAGAGATCTTGTCACATTTGACTCTAAATATTCTAACTTAGCGTTTTCTTGATTCTAACAAAGCTTTGTGGGTGGGGAGAATTTCTAGAACCGATTTTTGTGAACTTCTACACAGACCATAACAACTTTACCGTTCAGAATTCGGTTGCATGTCTAGTACTTCTACGCAATCGAATCAAGGGATCTTGTCATATCTGACTTTAAATACTCTAAGTAAGCGTTTTCTGTATTCGAAGCAAAGCTTTGTGGGTAGGGGAGAAGTTCTAGAACTGATTTTTTTCGAACTTCTACACAAACCGTAATGACTTTAGCTTTCAGAATTCGGTTGCATGTCTACTTCTTATACGCAATCATATACAAGGGATATTGTCATATTTGACTCTAAATATTCTAACTAAGCGTTTTATTGATTCGAACAATGCTTTGTGGGTGGGGAGAACTTCTAGAACCGTTACTTGGAACTTCTAAATAATCCAGAAAGATTTTAGCTTTCAAAATTTGGTTGCATGTCTAGTTGCTACACTCAATTATATACAAGAGATAATGTCACATTTGACTCCAAATACTATAACTTAGCGTTTTATTAATTCGAAGCAAAGCTTTGTGGGTGGAGGGGGGAGAAGTTTTAGAACCGATTTTTGAAACTTCTACAGAAACAAAAACAACTTTAGCTTTTAAAATTCGGTTGCATGTCCAGTTCTTATACTCAATCATATAAAAGGGATCTTGTCACATTTGACCTCAAATATTCTAACTTAGCGTTTTATTGGTTCAACAAAGCTTTGTGGGTAGGGGAGAAGTTCTAGAACCGTTATTTGGAACTTCTACACAAACCAGAATGACTATAGTTTTTTGAATTCGGTTGTATGTCTAGTCTTTATACTCAATCATATAAAAGGGATCTTGTCACATTTGACTCCAAATACTCTAACTTAGCGTTTTATTGATGCTAACAAAGCCTTGTGGGTGGGGAGAAGTTCTAGAACCGATTTTTGTGAACTTCTACACAAACCATAACGACTTGAGCTATCAAAATTCGGTTGCATGTCTAGTACTTATACGCAATCATATAGAAGAGATCTTGTCACATTTGACTCTAAATATTCTAACTTAGCGTTTTCTTGATTCTAACAAAGCTTTGTGGGTGGGGGAGAATTTCTAGAACCGATTTTTGGAACTTCTAAATAATCCAGAAAATTTAGCTTTCAAATTGGTTGCATGTCTAGTTCTACACTCAATTAATCAAGAGATAATGTCACATTTGACTCCAAATACTATAACTTAGCGTTTTATTAATTCGAAGCAAAGCTTTGTGGGTAGGGGAGAAGTTTAGAACTGATTTTTGAACTTCTACAAAACAAAAACTTTAGCTTTAAATTCGGTTGCATGTCTATTCTTATACTCAATCATATAAAGGATTTGTCAATTTGACTCAAATATTCTAACTTAGCGTTTTATTATTCGAAAAGCTTTGTGGGTGGAGGGGGAGAAGTTTTAGAACCGATTTTTGAAACTTCTACAGAAACAAGAACAACTTTAGCTTTTAAAATTCGGTTGCATGTCCAGTTCTTATACTCAATCATATAAAAGGGATCTTGTCACATTTGACCTCAAATATTCTAACTTAGCGTTTTATTGGTTCAACAAAGCTTTGTGGGTAGGGGAGAAGTTCTAGAACCGTTATTTGGAACTTCTACACAAACCAGAATGACTATAGTTTTCTGAATTCGGTTGTATGTCTAGTCTTTATACTCAATCATATAAAAGGGATCTTGTCACATTTGACTCCAAATACTCTAACTTAGCGTTTTATTGATGCTAACAAAGCCTTGTGGGTGGGGAGAAGTTCTAGAACCGATTTTTGTGAACTTCTACACAAACCATAACGACTTGAGCTATCAAAATTCGGTTGCATGTCTAGTACTTATACGCAATCATATAGAAGAGATCTTGTCACATTTGACTCTAAATATTCTAACTTAGCGTTTTCTTGATTCTAACAAAGCTTTGTGGGTGGGGAGAATTTCTAGAACCGATTTTTGTGAACTTCTACACAGACCATAACAACTTTACCGTTCAGAATTCGGTTGCATGTCTAGTACTTCTACGCAATCGAATCAAGGGATCTTGTCATATCTGACTTTAAATACTCTAAGTAAGCGTTTTCTGTATTCGAAGCAAAGCTTTGTGGGTAGGGGAGAAGTTCTAGAACTGATTTTTTTCGAACTTCTACACAAACCGTAATGACTTTAGCTTTCAGAATTCGGTTGCATGTCTACTTCTTATACGCAATCATATACAAGGGATATTGTCATATTTGACTCTAAATATTCTAACTAAGCGTTTTATTGATTCGAACAATGCTTTGTGGGTGGGGAGAACTTCTAGAACCGTTACTTGGAACTTCTAAATAATCCAGAAAGATTTTAGCTTTCAAAATTTGGTTGCATGTCTAGTTGCTACACTCAATTATATACAAGAGATAATGTCACATTTGACTCCAAATACTATAACTTAGCGTTTTATTAATTCGAAGCAAAGCTTTGTGGGTGGAGGGGGGAGAAGTTTTAGAACCGATTTTTGAAACTTCTACAGAAACAAGAACAACTTTAGCTTTTAAAATTCGGTTGCATGTCCAGTTCTTATACTCAATCATATAAAAGGGATCTTGTCACATTTGACCTCAAATACTCTAACTTAGCGTTTTATTGGTTCTAACAAAGCTTTGTGGGAAGGGGAGAAGTTCTAGAACCGTTATTTGGAACTTCTACACAAACCAGAATGACTATAGTTTTCTGAATTCGGTTGTATGTCTAGTCTTTATACTCAATCATATAAAAGGGATCTTGTCACATTTGACTCCAAATACTCTAACTTAGCGTTTTATTGATGCTAACAAAGCCTTGTGGGTGGGGGAGAAGTTCTAGAACCGATTTTTGTGAACTTCTACACAAACCATAACGACTTGAGCTATCAAAATTCGGTTGCATGTCTAGTACTTATACGCAATCATATAGAAGAGATCTTGTCACATTTGACTCTAAATATTCTAACTTAGCGTTTTCTTGATTCTAACAAAGCTTTGTGGGTGGGGAGAATTTCTAGAACCGATTTTTGTGAACTTCTACACAGACCATAACAACTTTACCGTTCAGAATTCGGTTGCATGTCTAGTACTTCTACGCAATCGAATCAAGGGATCTTGTCATATCTGACTTTAAATACTCTAAGTAAGCGTTTTCTGTATTCGAAGCAAAGCTTTGTGGGTAGGGGAGAAGTTCTAGAACTGATTTTTTTCGAACTTCTACACAAACCGTAATGACTTTAGCTTTCAGAATTCGGTTGCATGTCTACTTCTTATACGCAATCATATACAAGGGATATTGTCATATTTGACTCTAAATATTCTAACTAAGCGTTTTATTGATTCGAACAATGCTTTGTGGGTGGGGAGAACTTCTAGAACCGTTACTTGGAACTTCTAAATAATCCAGAAAGATTTTAGCTTTCAAAATTTGGTTGCATGTCTAGTTGCTACACTCAATTATATACAAGAGATAATGTCACATTTGACTCCAAATACTATAACTTAGCGTTTTATTAATTCGAAGCAAAGCTTTGTGGGTGGAGGGGGGAGAAGTTTTAGAACCGATTTTTGAAACTTCTACAGAAACAAGAACAACTTTAGCTTTTAAAATTCGGTTGCATGTCCAGTTCTTATACTCAATCATATAAAAGGGATCTTGTCACATTTGACCTCAAATATTCTAACTTAGCGTTTTATTGGTTCAACAAAGCTTTGTGGGTAGGGGAGAAGTTCTAGAACCGTTATTTGGAACTTCTACACAAACCAGAATGACTATAGTTTTTGAATTCGGTTGTATGTCTAGTCTTTATACTCAATCATATAAAAGGGATCTTGTCACATTTGACTCCAAATACTCTAACTTAGCGTTTTATTGATGCTAACAAAGCCTTGTGGGTGGGGAGAAGTTCTAGAACCGATTTTTGTGAACTTCTACACAAACCATAACGACTTGAGCTATCAAAATTCGTTGCATTTATACTTATAGCTTTTTTTTTTTTTTTTTTTTTTTTTTTTTTTTTTTTTTTTTTTTTTTTTTTTTTTTTTTTTTTTTTTTTTTTTTTTTTTTTTTTTTTTTTTTTTTTTTTTTTTTTTTTTTTTTTTTTTTTTTTTTTTATATTTTTATTTATCTAATATTTAACTAAGCGTTTTATTGATTCGAACAATGTTTGTGGGTGGGGAGAACTTCTAGAACCGTTACTTGGAACTTCTAAATAATCCAGAAAGATTTTAGCTTTCAAAATTTGGTTGCATGTCTAGTTGCTACACTCAATTATATACAAGAGATAATGTCACATTTGACTCCAAATACTATAACTTAGCGTTTTATTAATTCGAAGCAAAGCTTTGTGGGTGGAGGGGGGAGAAGTTTTAGAACCGATTTTTGAAACTTCTACAGAAACAAAAACAACTTTAGCTTTTAAAATTCGGTTGCATGTCCAGTTCTTATACTCAATCATATAAAAGGGATCTTGTCACATTTGACCTCAAATATTCTAACTTAGCGTTTTATTGGTTCAACAAAGCTTTGTGGGTAGGGGAGAAGTTCTAGAACCGTTATTTGGAACTTCTACACAAACCAGAATGACTATAGTTTTTTGAATTCGGTTGTATGTCTAGTCTTTATACTCAATCATATAAAAGGGATCTTGTCACATTTGACTCCAAATACTCTAACTTAGCGTTTTATTGATGCTAACAAAGCCTTGTGGGTGGGGGAGAAGTTCTAGAACGATTTTTGTGAACTTCTACACAAACCATAACGACTTGAGCTATCAAAATTCGGTTGCATGTCTAGTACTTATACGCAATCATATAGAAGAGATCTTGTCACATTTGACTCTAAATATTCTAACTTAGCGTTTTCTTGATTCTAACAAAGCTTTGTGGGTGGGGAGAATTTCTAGAACCGATTTTTGTGAACTTCTACACAGACCATAACAACTTTACCGTTCAGAATTCGGTTGCATGTCTAGTACTTCTACGCAATCGAATCAAGGGATCTTGTCATATCTGACTTTAAATACTCTAAGTAAGCGTTTTCTGTATTCGAAGCAAAGCTTTGTGGGTAGGGGAGAAGTTCTAGAACTGATTTTTTTCGAACTTCTACACAAACCGTAATGACTTTAGCTTTCAGAATTCGGTTGCATGTTTACTTCTTATACGCAATCATATACAAGGGATATTGTCATATTTGACTCTAAATATTCTAACTAAGCGTTTTATTGATTCGAACAATGCTTTGTGGGTGGGGGAGAACTTCTAGAACCGTTACTTGGAACTTCTAAATAATCCAGAAAGATTTTAGCTTTCAAAATTTGGTTGCATGTCTAGTTGCTACACTCAATTATATACAAGAGATAATGTCACATTTGACTCCAAATACTATAACTTAGCGTTTTATTAATTCGAAGCAAAGCTTTGTGGGTGGAGGGGGGAGAAGTTTTAGAACCGATTTTTGAAACTTCTACAGAAACAAGAACAACTTTAGCTTTTAAAATTCGGTTGCATGTCCAGTTCTTATACTCAATCATATAAAAGGGATCTTGTCACATTTGACCTCAAATACTCTAACTTAGCGTTTTATTGGTTCTAACAAAGCTTTGTGGGAAGGGGAGAAGTTCTAGAACCGTTATTTGGAACTTCTACACAAACCAGAATGACTATAGTTTTCTGAATTCGGTTGTATGTCTAGTCTTTATACTCAATCATATAAAAGGGATCTTGTCACATTTGACTCCAAATACTCTAACTTAGCGTTTTATTGATGCTAACAAAGCCTTGTGGGTGGGGGAGAAGTTCTAGAACCGATTTTTGTGAACTTCTACACAAACCATAACGACTTGAGCTATCAAAATTCGGTTGCATGTCTAGTACTTATACGCAATCATATAGAAGAGATCTTGTCACATTTGACTCTAAATATTCTAACTTAGCGTTTTCTTGATTCTAACAAAGCTTTGTGGGTGGGGAGAATTTCTAGAACCGATTTTTGTGAACTTCTACACAGACCATAACAACTTTACCGTTCAGAATTCGGTTGCATGTCTAGTACTTCTACGCAATCGAATCAAGGGATCTTGTCATATCTGACTTTAAATACTCTAAGTAAGCGTTTTCTGTATTCGAAGCAAAGCTTTGTGGGTAGGGGAGAAGTTCTAGAACTGATTTTTTTCGAACTTCTACACAAACCGTAATGACTTTAGCTTTCAGAATTCGGTTGCATGTTTACTTCTTATACGCAATCATATACAAGGGATATTGTCATATTTGACTCTAAATATTCTAACTAAGCGTTTTATTGATTCGAACAATGCTTTGTGGGTGGGGAGAACTTCTAGAACCGTTACTTGGAACTTCTAAATAATCCAGAAAGATTTTAGCTTTCAAAATTTGGTTGCATGTCTAGTTGCTACACTCAATTATATACAAGAGATAATGTCACATTTGACTCCAAATACTATAACTTAGCGTTTTATTAATTCGAAGCAAAGCTTTGTGGGTGGAGGGGGGAGAAGTTTTAGAACCGATTTTTGAAACTTCTACAGAAACAAAAACAACTTTAGCTTTTAAAATTCGGTTGCATGTCCAGTTCTTATACTCAATCATATAAAAGGGATCTTGTCACATTTGACCTCAAATATTCTAACTTAGCGTTTTATTGGTTCAGACAAAGCTTTGTGGGTAGGGGAGAAGTTCTAGAACCGTTATTTGGAACTTCTACACAAACCAGAATGACTATAGTTTTTGAATTCGGTTGTATGTCTAGTCTTTATACTCAATCATATAAAAGGGATCTTGTCACATTTGACTCCAAATACTCTAACTTAGCGTTTTATTGATGCTAACAAAGCCTTGTGGGTGGGGAGAAGTTCTAGAACCGATTTTTGTGAACTTCTACACAAACCATAACGACTTGAGCTATCAAAATTCGGTTGCATGTCTAGTACTTATACGCAATCATATAGAAGAGATCTTGTCACATTTGACTCTAAATATTCTAACTTAGCGTTTTCTTGATTCTAACAAAGCTTTGTGGGTGGGGAGAATTTCTAGAACCGATTTTTGTGAACTTCTACACAGACCATAACAACTTTACCGTTCAGAATTCGGTTGCATGTCTAGTACTTCTACGCAATCGAATCAAGGGATCTTGTCATATCTGACTTTAAATACTCTAAGTAAGCGTTTTCTGTATTCGAAGCAAAGCTTTGTGGGTAGGGGAGAAGTTCTAGAACTGATTTTTTTCGAACTTCTACACAAACCGTAATGACTTTAGCTTTCAGAATTCGGTTGCATGTTTACTTCTTATACGCAATCATATACAAGGGATATTGTCATATTTGACTCTAAATATTCTAACTAAGCGTTTTATTGATTCGAACAATGCTTTGTGGGTGGGGGAGAACTTCTAGAACCGTTACTTGGAACTTCTAAATAATCCAGAAAGATTTTAGCTTTCAAAATTTGGTTGCATGTCTAGTTGCTACACTCAATTATATACAAGAGATAATGTCACATTTGACTCCAAATACTATAACTTAGCGTTTTATTAATTCGAAGCAAAGCTTTGTGGGTGGAGGGGGGAGAAGTTTTAGAACCGATTTTTGAAACTTCTACAGAAACAAAAACAACTTTAGCTTTTAAAATTCGGTTGCATGTCCAGTTCTTATACTCAATCATATAAAAGGGATCTTGTCACATTTGACCTCTACAATGTACTAGTCTTTATACTCAATCATATAAAAGGGATCTTGTCACATTTGACTCGAAATACTCTAACTTAGCGTTTTATTGGTTCTAACAAAGCTTTGTGGGTAGGGGAGAAGTTCTAGAACCGTTATTTGGAACTTCTACACAAACCAGAATGACTATAGTTTTCTGAATTCGGTTGTATGTCTAGTCTTTATACTCAATCATATAAAAGGGATCTTGTCACATTTGACTCCAAATACTCTAACTTAGCGTTTTATTGATGCTAACAAAGCCTTGTGGGTGGGGAGAAGTTCTAGAACCGATTTTTGTGAACTTCTACACAAACCATAACGACTTGAGCTATCAAAATTCGGTTGCATGTCTAGTACTTATACGCAATCATATAGAAGAGATCTTGTCACATTTGACTCTAAATATTCTAACTTAGCGTTTTCTTGATTCTAACAAAGCTTTGTGGGTGGGGAGAATTTCTAGAACCGATTTTTGTGAACTTCTACACAGACCATAACAACTTTACCGTTCAGAATTCGGTTGCATGTCTAGTACTTCTACGCAATCGAATCAAGGGATCTTGTCATATCTGACTTTAAATACTCTAAGTAAGCGTTTTCTGTATTCGAAGCAAAGCTTTGTGGGTAGGGGAGAAGTTCTAGAACTGATTTTTTTCGAACTTCTACACAAACCGTAATGACTTTAGCTTTCAGAATTCGGTTGCATGTTTACTTCTTATACGCAATCATATACAAGGGATATTGTCATATTTGACTCTAAATATTCTAACTAAGCGTTTTATTGATTCGAACAATGCTTTGTGGGTGGGGAGAACTTCTAGAACCGTTACTTGGAACTTCTAAATAATCCAGAAAGATTTTAGCTTTCAAAATTTGGTTGCATGTCTAGTTGCTACACTCAATTATATACAAGAGATAATGTCACATTTGACTCCAAATACTATAACTTAGCGTTTTATTAATTCGAAGCAAAGCTTTGTGGGTGGAGGGGGGAGAAGTTTTAGAACCGATTTTTGAAACTTCTACAGAAACAAGAACAACTTTAGCTTTTAAAATTCGGTTGCATGTCCAGTTCTTATACTCAATCATATAAAAGGGATCTTGTCACATTTGACCTCAAATATTCTAACTTAGCGTTTTATTGGTTCAACAAAGCTTTGTGGGTAGGGGAGAAGTTCTAGAACCGTTATTTGGAACTTCTACACAAACCAGAATGACTATAGTTTTTTGAATTCGGTTGTATGTCTAGTCTTTATACTCAATCATATAAAAGGGATCTTGTCACATTTGACTCCAAATACTCTAACTTAGCGTTTTATTGATGCTAACAAAGCCTTGTGGGTGGGGGAGAAGTTCTAGAACCGATTTTTGTGAACTTCTACACAAACCATAACGACTTGAGCTATCAAAATTCGGTTGCATGTCTAGTACTTATACGCAATCATATAGAAGAGATCTTGTCACATTTGACTCTAAATATTCTAACTTAGCGTTTTCTTGATTCTAACAAAGCTTTGTGGGTGGGGAGAATTTCTAGAACCGATTTTTGTGAACTTCTACACAGACCATAACAACTTTACCGTTCAGAATTCGGTTGCATGTCTAGTACTTCTACGCAATCGAATCAAGGGATCTTGTCATATCTGACTTTAAATACTCTAAGTAAGCGTTTTCTGTATTCGAAGCAAAGCTTTGTGGGTAGGGGAGAAGTTCTAGAACTGATTTTTTTCGAACTTCTACACAAACCGTAATGACTTTAGCTTTCAGAATTCGGTTGCATGTCTACTTCTTATACGCAATCATATACAAGGGATATTGTCATATTTGACTCTAAATATTCTAACTAAGCGTTTTATTGATTCGAACAATGCTTTGTGGGTGGGGGAGAACTTCTAGAACCGTTACTTGGAACTTCTAAATAATCCAGAAAGATTTTAGCTTTCAAAATTTGGTTGCATGTCTAGTTGCTACACTCAATTATATACAAGAGATAATGTCACATTTGACTCCAAATACTATAACTTAGCGTTTTATTAATTCGAAGCAAAGCTTTGTGGGTGGAGGGGGGAGAAGTTTTAGAACCGATTTTTGAAACTTCTACAGAAACAAGAACAACTTTAGCTTTTAAAATTCGGTTGCATGTCCAGTTCTTATACTCAATCATATAAAAGGGATCTTGTCACATTTGACCTCAAATATTCTAACTTAGCGTTTTATTGGTTCAACAAAGCTTTGTGGGTAGGGGAGAAGTTCTAGAACCGTTATTTGGAACTTCTACACAAACCAGAATGACTATAGTTTTCTGAATTCGGTTGTATGTCTAGTCTTTATACTCAATCATATAAAAGGGATCTTGTCACATTTGACTCCAAATACTCTAACTTAGCGTTTTATTGATGCTAACAAAGCCTTGTGGGTGGGGAGAAGTTCTAGAACCGATTTTTGTGAACTTCTACACAAACCATAACGACTTGAGCTATCAAAATTCGGTTGCATGTCTAGTACTTATACGCAATCATATAGAAGAGATCTTGTCACATTTGACTCTAAATATTCTAACTTAGCGTTTTCTTGATTCTAACAAAGCTTTGTGGGTGGGGGAGAATTTCTTAGAACCGATTTTTGTGAACTTTCTACACTAGACCAATAAACCAACTTTACCGATTTTCAGAATTCGGTTGCATGTCTTAAGTACTTTCTACGCAATCGAATCAAGGGATCTTGTCATATCTGACTTTAAATACTCTAAGTAAGCGTTTTCTGTATTCGAAGCAAAGCTTTGTGGGTAGGGGAGAAGTTCTAGAACTGATTTTTTTCGAACTTCTACACAAACCGTAATGACTTTAGCTTTCAGAATTCGGTTGCATGTTTACTTCTTATACGCAATCATTACAAGGATATTGTCATATTTGACACTAAATATTCTAACTAAGCGTTTTATTGATTCGAACAAATGCTTTTTGGGTGGGGGAGAACTTCTAGAACCGTTGGAACTTCTAAATAATCCAGAAAGACTTTAGCTTTCAAAATTGGTTGCATGTCTAGTTCAACACTCAATTATATACAAGAGATTGTCACATTTGACTCAAATACTATAACTTAGCGTTTTATTAATTCGAAGCAAAGCTTTGTGGGTAGGGGAGAAGTTTAGAACCGATTTTTGAAACTTCTACAGAAAAAAAAACTTTAGCTTTTAAAATTCGGTTGCATGTCCAGTTCTTATACTCAATCATATAAAAGGGATCTTGTCACATTTGACCTCAAATACTCTAACTTAGCGTTTTATTGTTCGACAAAGCTTTGTGGGTAGGGGAGAAGTTCTAGAACCGATTTTTGAAACTTCTACAGAAACCAGAACAACTTAGCTTTTAAAATTCGGTTGCATGTCAGTCTTATACTCAATCATATAAAAGGGATCTTGTCACATTTGACTCAAATATTCTAACTTAGCTTTTATTGTTCAACAAAGCTTTGTGGGTGGGGAGAAGTTCTAGAACCGATTTTTGGAACTTCTACACAAACCATAACACTTTAGTTGAATTCGGTTGCATGTCTAGTACTTATACGCAATCATATAAGGGATCTTGTCACATTTGACTCAAATACTCTAACTTAGCGTTTTGATTGATCTAACAAAGCTTTGTGGGTGGGGAGAAGTTCTAGAACCGATTTTTGTGAACTTCTACACAAACCATAACGACTTTAGTTCAAATTCGGTTGCATGTTAGTACTTATACGCAATCATATCAAGGGATCTTGTCTCATTTGACTCTAAATATTCTAACTTAAGCGTTTTCTGATTCGAACAAAGCTTTGTGGGTGGGGAGAATTTCTAGAACCGATTTTTTTGAACTTCTACACAAACCATAAAACTTTAGCTTTCAGAATTCGGTTGCATGTCTAGTACTTCTACGCAATCGAATACAAGGGATTGTCATATTGACTAAATACTCTAAGTAAGCGTTTTTTTGATTCGAAGCAAAGCTTTGTGGGTAGGGGAGAAGTTCTAGAACGATTTTTTCAAACTTCTACACAAACCGATGACTTTAGCTTTCAAAATTCGGTTGCATGTCTAGTTCTTATACTCAATCATATACAAGGGATATTGTCATACATTTGACTCAAATATTATAACTTAGCGTTTTATTGATTCGAACAAAGCTTTGTGGGTGGGGGAGAACTTCTAGAACCGTTACTTGGAACTTCTAAAAATCCAGAAAGATTTTAGCTTTCAAAATTGGTTGCATGTCTAGTTCTACACTCAATTATATAAAGGGATCTTGTCACATTTGACTCCAAATACTCTAACTTAGCGTTTTATTAATTCGAAGCAAAGCTTTGTGGGTGGAGGGGGAGAAGTTTAGAACCGATTTTTAAACTTCTACACAAAACAACTTTAGCTTTTAAAATTCGGTTGCATGTCTAGTCTTATACTCAATCATATAAAAGGGATCTTGTCACATTTGACTCAAATATTCTAACTTAGCGTTTTATTGGTTCAACAAAGCTTTGTGGGTGGGGAGAAGTTCTAGAACCGTTTTTGTGAACTTCTACACAAACCAGAATGACTATAGTTCTTGAATTCGGTTGTATGTCTAGTCTTATACTCAATCATATAAAAGGATCTTGTCACATTTGACTCAAATACTCTAACTTAGCGTTTTTTTGATGCTAACAAAGCCTTTGTGGGTGGGGAGAAGTTCTAGAACCGATTTTTGTGAACTTCTACACAAACCATAACGACTTTAGCTTCAAATTCGGTTGCATGTCTAGTACTTATACGCAATCATATAGGGATCTTGTCATTTGACTCTAAATATTCTAACTAAGCGTTTTTGATTCGAACAAAGCTTTGTGGGTGGGGAGAACTTCTAGAACGTTGAACTTCTAAATAACCAGAAAGACTTTAGCTTTCAAATTGGTTGCATGTCTAGTTTACACGCAATTATATACAAGGATATGTCATATTTGACTCAAATACTATATTTAATAGCGTTTTATTGATTCGAAGCAATGCTTTGTGGGTGGAGGGAGAACTTCTAGAACCGATTTTGAACTTCTAAAAACAAAATTTTAGCTTTAAAATTGGTTGCATGTCTAGTTCTACACTCAATATATAAAAGATTGTCACATTTGACTCAAATATTCTAACTTAGCGTTTTATTTAATTCGAAGCAAAGCTTTGTGGGTAGGGGAGAAGTTTTAGAACCGATTTTTGAAACTTCTACAGAAACAAGAACAACTTTAGCTTTTAAAATTCGGTTGCATGTCCAGTTCTTATACTCAATCATATAAAAGGGATCTTGTCACATTTGATCTCAAATATTCTAACTTAGCGTTTTATTGGTTCAACAAAGCTTTGTGGGTAGGGGAGAAGTTCTAGAACCGTTATTTGGAACTTCTACACAAACCAGAATGACTATAGTTTTTGAATTCGGTTGTATGTCTAGTCTTTATACTCAATCATATAAAAGGGATCTTGTCACATTTGACTCCAAATACTCTAACTTAGCGTTTTATTGATGCTAACAAAGCCTTGTGGGTGGGGAAGAAGTTCTAGAACCGATTTTTGTGAACTTCTACACAAACCATAACGACTTGAGCTATCAAAATTCGGTTGCATGTCTAGTACTTATACGCAATCATATAGAAGAGATCTTGTCTCATTTGACTCTAAATATTCTAACTTAGCGTTTTCTTGATTCTAACAAAGCTTT
>OVBN01000033.1:0-59795 GCA_900406565.1 Turritis glabra | reverse complement strand
TGGAGAATTGAAGTCTAGGCTCAGGGGAGTTTAGCTCAAGATTAGGTTATCCTGATAAAGTATAGGCTCAGAGGAAGTTTACCTCATGATTAGTTTATTCTGAAGAGTTTATGTTAAAGAAAAGAAGGTTGTGCTTGATTTACGCGATTACAAATTGGTTGTATTTGCTTTCTTGTTCTAGTGAATTCGATTTCTAGACGTGGTCGCGAAGAATAGGAATTTCGTGTCTCGTTTATTTTCTGTACTTTATTCTTGTCTCACCTGCATTTTCAGAGATATAGTAATAAACAAAATATATGTTGGGAACCATATCTCTACTTCAATAGTGAATAATTTTTTTTTTTGAATAAACACTATGAACACTTATTGTACACCATCTCCAATTTGAGATCTTTATGCAATAAATAGAAAGATAGATAAAGTGAATGATCATCAAATAAAAGTAATAAATAATTTTCAGCTTCTAAAGTTAGATTATCAAAAGATCCACAAATATTTGTATGTGTTATCTCAAAGAAGTTGTGTATTTTTTGTAGCTCATTTTTTAGCGTTTACTTTTAATGCAATCTATAAATGACTCCATTTTTATTAAAACTAGATTGGGAATGACTCCATTTTTGTTAGGTCTTTTTTTTAAAAAAAATATTATACTGGAAATGTGTCATAATCTTTTGTACCACAGAAAAAAAAAATCGTTAATACATATTTTACGTTTAAATGCACAATTAACTAACATACATGGTGAGATGTGTCTCACAAAATTGATCAATTGTGTTTGATTTATAAAGATGATTAACTAATAATCGAAAACAAGACAAATATGGACGGTGAGAATAGTGTCTCGTAGGATAATATAAAAGGTAGAAGATTTGAAGTCTAAGAAAGTTGTCATAATGAATTTGTGGAAAGGTAGAAAAAAAGACAGCTAACTTTTTAGTTTTCTTTTTCAGAAAAAAACAAAAGGTAGAAGATTTGAAGTCCTACCATGAAATCATCATCGTACATATGATAGTTATTTATTACATTTAAGTCAGTCATCTGTATATAAATAATACATTTTATTTTTAAATGGAAAAATAAAAATTAATGATTAAAATGAAAGATTAATAAAAGTGAGCGTATTATTTTATATGAGGTAAAGTTGATGTTTTTCTTGGCATTTGTTTTTACAGTTGAGGAATTTTTTGACAGTTTTTTCATTTAGTTTCAATTTTTTTTTGTGCGTTTCTTCATCCCGTTAAAATCATTGAAGAATTATAATAGTTAAAATCATAGAAAATTATAATAGTTATTTATTATACAGAGAAAATAATAAATTTTGCATAAAAAAGTGATCAGAACATCAGTTAATTTAAACAAAAACGAAAACAAAAAACAGTGAGCTCTCTTTACTTGACTAAAACATTCCACACGTGAAATTCATTATAACAACTTTCTTAGGCACTTTCCTTATTTGTCTTGTTCGGGGGTATTAGTTGATGATCTTTGTAAGTTAAACATTTTTGTAGTACAAAAGATTATTACATATTTCCAGTACAAATTCCTGAGTAACACAAAAAAAAAATAACGAGATTGTGACATATGTAATATGTTTAATATTTTAGATTTCTGACATGTGTCAGTGAATTATTCTATATATCAAAAATATATTTTACATCTCAAAATATATAAAACTATAGAAATATTTTTCTTCCTAAGTATCCAAAATTTATTTTGACTTTTATTAATAAGCTAAGTTAGTTTCCAATTTAAAAACTGCAATAGCTCTGTAGGAAAACTAAGGATATAAGTTTCTCTTTTTCCAAAAAAAAAAAAAAGTTAGTTTCCAATTCAAATTTAAATTTTCATTTTGTTAAATTTACATGGTGAAATCAACTCATGGTCACTTGATTAATTATCCCCGTAAAGAAAATACGTTTATTTATTTAGTGGTGATACGATAGAGACATTTTATTTTAGCAGTGGCAAACGGCCATTACATAGATAATCGAAAAGACATAGATATGAAGTAGGTGCATGGGGACAAAGACATGAAGAGAGATGCTTAAGAAGGTACGTAGTAGAGTGGATTAGGGAGCTTAAAATTCCTCCCAGGGTATCCTCAACCAAATCAGCCCATTGGTCTCCAATGTTCCCAACGATGTTGTATCCTTTCTTCACCAGGCTCTTCCTCACCTGTGACTTGTACACGACTTGACTCAACCTCGAACCCGTTTGGCCTGCGTTTCCATATATAGTCCTCGATTCAGTCACATATGATACTTAATTACTGTATATAATTAAGCTACTTGATTCTTACTTGAATATGAGCTCCTTCCAGTAGTTCACGCCAGCAGCTTTTAGATACTCGAGAGTGACGTTTGTCCACATTTCCCATCGTTCAGTGAGTATGATGGGTTCAATCCCGAGTTCAAAGATGTTGCGGTAAAGACGCACGGTCTCCGGGAGTCCGGGAGTTGATGCTCCGGACCCTACCCAAAGCCAGTAGTCCAACGGCTCTAGCTTCTCTGTTCTAAGAATCCAAAAAAAAATTGTACTTTAATATGAAATCATAAATTATATATGAAAAAAACTAAATGTGCCTTTCCATATATTGACATTTAAACATTTTCAAAAAATATGAAGATGATATTGTAATTGCAATGGAGGTGGTGTAGGTAGAACTAATAATAATAATAATGATAATAATAATATGTATACCCGTATCCATGTTCGGCGAAATAGGGGATACTAGAAAGGAGGGTGTCGTCTAGGTCAAAGATCCAAACATTGACGGTGTCTTTCGGTTAGAGCAATTCCTCTGGCGTAGAGATAAGCCTCTTCGCACACCGTTTTTGGAGTCGTTACCGTACTGTTTGGGAAGTGGTCAAGTAGTCTACAACATAGTCTTTGCAATTTGCGGGCACCGTCTCGAAGTTTATTATGTTAGCGGTCTCCACACCAAAGCGCCAGCTTATGCAGTTGTGGTAGCTGATGGAAAGTGGCTCTTTCTCTAAAAGTTCGGCTTCGTTCTCAAAGATGGTGTTTGATTTTACGAGTTCGATGAGTCCTGGAACGGACGACGAAGAACGGCCGGCGGAAACCGTAGCGGCCAAGAGCAAGAGAAGTGAAAGTGAGAGGATTTTCATTTTTTTTTTTGGGAATAGTTTATTGTTTAGTTTGTGATGCTTATTTGTGTGATACAAAGGGTGGTATTTATAGTGTACTTTATGGTTAGGTTAGTTTACTGTATGGTTTCTTGACGATACTACGGGCAGTGAGGAGATAAGTGTACGTGAATAGCTTCGACTGATGCAAATGCTTGCAGGTCCCATTATGTTTATACACCACTCGTTTTTGGAGCACGTTGTGACCGTGCTAAATTAAAATTTGCCGTTTTGTTGTTTTATTTTTATTATTATCATCGTAGTCCTTTATGCTTGTGAATTTTGTATCAGAGTTTCCGGTTTACAGAATCCTAAGAGCATTCGTAACGCAGACACTTTAAGGGCGTCTTAAAATTAAAAGGAATAAAAAATTATTTTTTTAGCTTAATTAGAGCTAAAACGGTTCAGTGGGAGAAACTTATTGAATCGGTTCTTCGGGTACACGTGGCACAGTTTTATTTATTCCATTTAGTTATGTGTTTTTCACTTCTTCTCTCTCTCGCGACGCTTCTTCTCTCTCTCCCTCTTCGTCCTTATCTCGATCTTGGTTGATTCACTCTCTGATCGGAAATTAGGGTTTTTGTTTTCTGTGGATGACGACTACAGCACGACCTACCTGGGCCCCAGCTAAGGGAGGTAACGAGCAGGGTGGAGCTCAGATCTTTGGTCCGTCTCAGAAGTATTCCGTCCCGTGATGTCGCCGCTCACAAAACTTTAAAGCCAAGGTAAGATTTCGAAACTGATTTCTCTTCCTTGATTGGATGCGAATTAGATTACATGTGAATTCAATCGAAATTTTAGCTTTGATTTTGATGAGATTGTCCAGAAATCTAGGGTTTATTGCAATTGAGTACGGGGGATTTTGACATACGGTATTTTATATGAAAAAGGCTTATATACTATGTCTTTTGGTTATCGAGATCGTTAGTATCGTGGCCTATTTGTTGTAGTTTTGAAGATCAAGAGTTTATAGATTATGCTTGCTATGTAAGAGATTTGATCGATTCAAAAGCTCTTTGTTTTGGTTCGATTTCTGTTTGTAGATTGAGTTCTTAATTAGCTCTTAAAAATTGAGATCACTGGTCGATGACAATACTTCCTTCTTGGGTGTCTATGATGGCCATGGGGTTAAGAAGTTTGCAGAAGGAGTATTGAAGGTCAGTTTTCTTTTGTTCCATTTAGTGATGTGTAATTGTTGTTGTTGTTGTTGTTGTGTCTAATTGAATGAAAACACAACAAAACTTAGTTAAAACAAACCAAAACTAAAGTAAATGAAAGTAAACGTGTTACAAAACTTAAGTTGTTATGACATTGGTAGTTGATGGTGATGGAGACATAAAGTCATTAACTGATGAGTGGCTTTAATTCTGTAAACCTAACCCAAATTTAATAAAAATTAGGTGCCTCATTTGATGACTTGTGTTGTTTATAATAACACAAGTCTCTGTAGAGCAGAACACATAACCTCTTTCTCTCGGTTTAGCTCCGGTTTTCATTTCCAGTAAAATGGATCTGGATTTTACCAATTCTTTTACCTTCTCTCAAAGCTATATTGATTTATTGAGTAGCCAACAAGAGATTAACACTCCAGAATCCTTGTCCAACAAACATATTCACCTTTAAACCAAACACCTTCAACAGACAATAGAAAACCTAGGCAGAGATGGAAAGTCGTTGAAGAACAAGTTCTTGTAAGTGCTTGGTTAAACACATGCAAAGATGCTATTGTGGGAAATGAACAGAAATCAGGGACATTTTGGCAAAGAGTTGCTGACTATTACGCTGCAACTCCTCATGTGGCTGGTCTACCACATAGGGAGGCCAATACTTATAAGCAGAAATGGAAGAAAATCAGTGAGAGTGTTAGCAAGTTCGCTGGCTGCTATGAATATGCCACCCGTACAAGAAGAGTGGCCACAATGAAGACAATATTATGGAGATGGCTTACCAGTTGTACACCTCTGATCACAAGGTGAAGTTCACCTTGGAACATGCTTAGAGAATGCTAAAGAATGATCAGAAATGGTGTACATTTATTGCTGAAAAAAATAAACCAAACACCAACAAACAGAGGACAGGAGAGTGTACTGGTCATTCCTCCAGCTCCACCACGGCTGGTCATGTGGAGGAAGAAACAGAGGAGAGGTCATTGGGTGTGAAAGCTTCAAAGGCCAAGGGGCAAGAAGAGAGTTCGGGGCCAGAGTGAAGATGCAGATGTGAGTCCTTTGAAGTTGCTTTAGGAGATGTGGGTGATAAAAAAAAGGACTTGGCTGCTAAAGAAAGACTATCCAAACAGAAAATTCTTGATAGCCTCATTGCCAAACCCGAACCACTATCAGAGATAGAACTCACACTTAAGAACAAACTTATGACTGAGATGTGTAATCTTCTAGGTAAGTTTTTCATTGTGTTCTTGTTTGTTCTTGCTCAATGACTTCCTTCTCCTGCAAAATATTTTTTTATACTTTATTCTTATCTCACCTGCATTTCAGAGATACAGTAATAAACAAAATATATGTTGGGAACCATATCTCTACTTCAATAGTGGATAATTTTTTTTTTTTGAATAAACACCATGAACACTTGTTGTACACCATCTCCAATTTGAGATCTTTATGCTATAAATAGAAAGATAGATAAAGTGAATGATCATCATATAAAAGTAATGAATAATTTTCAGCTTCTAAAGTTAGATTATCAAAAGATCCACAAACATTTGTATGTGTTATCCGAAAGAAGTTGTGTATTTTTTGTAGCCTATTTCTTAGCGTTTACCTTTAATGCAATCTATAAATGATTCCATTTTTATTAAAACTAGATTGGGAATGACTCCATTTTTGTTAGGTCTTCTTTAAAAAAAAAATTATACTGGAAATGTGTCATAATCTTTTGTACCACAGAAAAAAAAAATCGTTAATCACATATTTTACGTTTAAATGCACAATTAAACTACCCATACATGGTGAGATGTGTCTCACCAAAATTGATCAATTGTGTTTAATTTATAAAGATGATCATCTAATAATCGAAAACAAGACAAATATGGACGGTGAGAATAGTGTCTCGTAGGATAATATAAATGGTAGATTTGAAGTCTAAGAAAGTTGTATTATTTAAAGACAGCTAACTTTTTTGTTTTCTTTTTCAGAAAAAAACAAAAGGTAGAAGATTTGAAGTCCTACCATGAAATCATCATCGTACATACGATCCAACCAATATAGTTGTAGTTTTGGTTTTTTTTTTTTGTGTTCTCCATCCTTTTAAAATCATAGAAAAATTATAATAGTTATTTATTACATTTAAGTCAGTCATCTGTATATAAATAATACATATTAATTTTTAAATGGAAAAATAAAAATTAATGATTAAAATGAAAGATTAATAAAAGTTAGCGTATTATTTTATATGAGGTAAAGTTGAAGTTTTTCTTGGCATTTTTTTTTACAGTTGAGGAGTTTTTTGACATTTTTTCCATTTATTTTTAATTTTTTTTTTGTGTTTTTTCATCCCGTTAAAATCATAAAAAATTAAAATAGTTATTTATTATACAGAGAAAATAATAAATTTTGCATAAAAAAGTGAGAACATCAGTTAATTTAAACAAAAAATTTTTCTAAAACATCAATTATTCTGATATAGAGAGAGTATATTTTTTTAATAGTAGAGAATTTAACACGACATAAGATTTAAATATGTATAAAACTATAACATATATTTCTACATTTTTTTTTTGGAAAAGAAAACAAAAAACAGTGAGCTGTCTTTACTTGTCTAAAAAATTCCACACGTGAAATTCATTATAACAACTTTCTTAGGCACTTTCCTTATTTGTCTTGTTCGGGGGTATTAGTTGATGATCTTTGTAAGTTAAACATTTTTGTAGTACAAAAGATTATTACATATTTCCAGTACAAATTCCTGATTAAATGTTGCATTGATCCTCGAGATCGTTTGCTAAAATGTTGTCCATTAACTCCAGCGGTTTCTCCAAACGCTGCGTCATGGAGTTCTTCACCTCCTCAACGGTAGTGCAACTCCTTGTCACTTGGACTAGCAATGGCTTAGAGTTCAATTCAAAATGTGCCTTCTGCTTTTCCCTGAAGCGATCACTAATCTTCTCCACAAGCTCAAACTGGCCTTTCACAAAATCATCGTTTGCAAATTCCCATTCTTGTTCAGACTCAACTATTTCAAAGCCCTAAAAGACCAAAAAGTAATCTCTTAGTAAAATATGACAATCTTTTATATTTGTTGGACCTTTGCTACCAAACCGATTGGATAAAATCAATAATCCCTACGTGAGACCACGCGGTTGAGAATTAATTCAATGTGATATGATAGCTTATTGGAAATTGTCGGCCCATTGTATGTTAGCATTCTTCAGCATGTCTACTAATAGCCCGATCACTTCGATGTTTACTTTTGATTTTTGTTTTTCGCTTAATTCATACACTTTAAAATGAAGAAAAAAAAAGAAGAAAATCAATAATATCACGATAGAAGGGAAAAAATATGGGTGTATAACCTGTCAAGATGATTAAAAATCTGTAAATTTTATATAATAAGAGTTCGGGTAACTAAAATCGCTATCCGTATAATACCTTAACTCACAATATATCGGATAATGTTAGGTAATTGGGGTATACCCAAAAAAATTAGGATTTATTATTTATTTAAAATATTATCTATGAAAGATGATTTTAGAGCCATGGCATAAGCAGAGTGATGAGCAACGACAAAAATGTTATGAGCATCTTCCATTAATTTTTGTTCGTTCTTTGCAACGAGTAAGGGCTTCTTCCTTCTCTATCTTCGCACAGCCCTCTTTCTAACTCAAAGTTCTCTCACCAGTTACTTCAGATCAACGAGAGATAAGAGAGGAGGGAGATATATCATAAGAGATTACAAATTATTTTCTTTTTTCTTGTTGGTTTTAATGTTGGATCGGGTCGAAATTAGGGTTTAGTTGGGTCAAAATCGGTAATCACGGTATAGTAAAATAAGAATACTGGTTTACTAAAAAAAACCGATTTCAGTTGGATATGTCGAAGCATATAGTTTTTGATAGTTTGTAATTTTTAATATACGGAGAAAACCTTTTTCG
This sequence comes from Turritis glabra, assembly GCA_900406565.1. Taxonomy (NCBI): domain Eukaryota; kingdom Viridiplantae; phylum Streptophyta; class Magnoliopsida; order Brassicales; family Brassicaceae; genus Turritis; species Turritis glabra. The sequence goes on along the minus strand of OVBN01000033.1, from coordinate 51,545 downwards.
ATAATCTTATGCACACCATACCTAATGTTCAAGGAAAGACAAAAGACAATTTAAAGTCTAGATTGGACTTACCTGATATATGTTCTCGAAGAAAGCTTCATGTCATGCCAAATGGGAAAGCATCAATCCCTCGATTCCGATTAGATGCACCTTCGAAGGAAGTGTTCTTAGAGTGGATTATGAAGGAAGTCAAATTTCCAGATGGCTATGCATCTAATCTCCGTAACTATGTGAATATGGGAGAGGGGAAGTTTCAAGGATTGAAAAGCCACGATTGTCATATCATTATGCAGCGCCTCCTACCATTTACTTTTGAGCATCTTCTACCACAAAATGTACACAAAGCAATTGCAGGTATATTATTATAGAATTTAATTACTATTTATATGTAACTATATATGCGATTTAAAACATTTTTATACTACGCAGCTATAAGTGTGTTCTTTCGAGATTTATGCTCAAGAACACTAACGGCAGAAGGTATACACAACCTGGAGAAAAATATACCGGTGATCATATGTAACCTTGAGAAGATTTTTCCACCGTCTTTTTTTGATGTTATGGAACATCTTCCAATTCATCTCCCCTGAGAATTAGCACTTGAAGGCCCCGTCCAATATCGATAGATATACACTTTCGAGCGTTACATGGATACTCTCAAGAAGAAAGTTAAAAATTTGGCAAGAGTAGAAGGTTCCATTGTAGCTCAGAGCATCAACGAAGAAACGTCACACTTCTCCGAATATTATTTTCCAAAACATGTCCAAACAAAGACCCGAAAACCTGCTCGACATGATGACGGTGGTGAGAAACCTTTTTACCCAGTACAAGTTCCTAATTTATTTGCACAAATTGGTCGATTAAGTGAAAAATCGAAGAAGCGAAGGCTAACGGAGGAGGAGCATCAACACTTGTACATGTACCTAATCAAAAACTGTGAAGAGCTTTTAGATTATGAGAGGTATTATTTTCATCCAATGTTAATTTTAAACTGTTAGTTTACATTTGAAATTATTAATTATCATATTTATTAATTTTCAGGATTTACTTGGGTCAAGTACGCTTCGCATATCCAGACATGATGGAGGATGACGTTCAAAAACTCAAGCATAATGAATTTCTCAGTGGTTGAAATTCTACGTAAGTTTCTCTTATTTAATTTTCACAACTAATAAATTTGCAATTATAATTTAGTTTATGTTTACACAATTTAAATTACTTTGTACAGGTTACAAGAATGTCTACTAAAGGTCAATCATTTCCTACATGGTTAGTCGAATTTGTTAATGGGCCGTTATATGTTGGAGAAACGTATCCTATGTATTGTACTCGGGGTTACGCTTTTAAGATTCTTCGACCCAAGAAGACTAAACCAACTTGTGATTATGGTGTTGATATATCATGGTTTTTACGGTTTTTAACCATGATATAAGAGTCGTTTTTAGAGTCTTTTTAGTGTCTTTCGAGTCTTTTACAGTCTTTGCAGGTTCAGGTACGTTTTGGACTTATTTGGAGATTATGGGACGTTTTGGAGCAGACCGAGAAGCTATGTTGAAGAAACGAAATCGGAGAGCAAAATTGGTGTGGGTGTCGATCGACACTAGCCATTAGTGTTGGTCGACACCAATATCTGACGGCAATCGAATTTCCTATGTTTTTGATGTTTTGAAAAATTGCAAATTTGGCCCAGAAGTTGTCTCTGTTTACAGAAAAAGCTCAAATCGTGTTTTAGCATATATATATGATTTTAAGGTCATTGATTAGACCTATGCTTAGAATGCTTGATTTTTGAGCAGCCACCTCTTCAGGGATTTTTGGAGAAGATTTCTAAACTCTTTTCTTCTTCTTTTGATTTTCTTAATGCAATTTATTTCATTCATGATTTGTGTTTTATTTATCATGTCTGAGTAATCTCCTTGTTAGGTTTAGGGTTTTCAAAGGAATTCATGAATTGTTAGGTTGTTAGATTATTAGGATTGAATCTATAGAATTCTTCATCTAGATTGTGTTTATTGCTTATTCTACCTTAGCTACCTAGAATCTGATCTTAGGTTGATTAGTTGACACGAAAATGCAATTGATTGCCTGAATTATCTTAGATGAGCAAAATACCCTATTCGCAAAGAGATTTGGTTTAGGGATTTTGTGAACATATCAAACCTGAACTTTAATGCTTGTTTAATTTGAAGAATTCGCAAAGAGATTTGGGATTCTAAAATTTAGACATAGATAATCTTCGCAACGAAAGTTGGTTGATTTTACATTAGTGATTTGAGTTCTAGAATGGTTCTTAATTACAATCCTGATAATTGTTTTGTTCTGCAATTCTGAATTTCCTGAGAATTTTCCTAAGCTTAGCTTTTCCCTCATTCAGCTTACAACCCGATTTCTAATTCTCTTGCTATTTTAATTTTATAGTTTCTTCTGTTTAGCTATATTTCTAAACTGTTAATCTATTGTGTGAACATTAGTCCATGTGGATTCGATCATTAAATACTACAGTGATCTCTTAATTTGAGAGATTAGCTCAAGGGTAAATTTGAGCATATCAGGTGTATCGGCCCAATCTGGTGATGTTGTATACTACGGTTTCCTTCCCAAAATTTTGGAGGTTCGTTATCCGGGAATGATCAATTTGAGGTGCATTGTTTTCTCATGTGATTGGTACGATCCAGTTGTTGGACGTGGTGTTCAACATGACGAATTCGGTGTCACAACAATACACACGAGAAAAAGGCTTTCGGATTATGACCCATTCATCCTCGCATCACAAGCAGATAAAGTATGCTACATTAGATATCCATGCGCAACCGAAGTTGATGATCCTTGGATCACAGTGATGTCAGTAAATCCTAGAGGAAGAATTGTTGGAATTTCCGAGGATAGTGACCACGACCCTATGCAACAAAACACACTCGGTACCATCGGAGCAATCGTCCACTCACTAGAACTAGATTTGTCGTTGATTTACCATTGATGCAGATATGAGGTTTTTTGATGATTCTGAGGAAGAGGTAGCGAATTTGAGGATGCTTCTGAGTCTAAAAATTCAGAATATTCTCCAAATGAAGAAGACGACGAATAAATTATATAAGTTTGTATATCATGTTTAATAATCAATAATGTTTGATTCAATTGTATAAAATATTAAATAATATATTTAAAACTTTATTTAATAAAAAAATTCAATGGGATAATTTTAAAAAATAATTTTCAATACTAAAATTCCAAACCCTCGGAAATCCGTCGGAAATTTCCGAGGGCTTTCCATGGGAACGCTATTTCCGACGGATTCCGAGAAAACTAAACTGTCCTCGGAAATTTCTGACGGATTTTGAGGGAATTCCCAATCTCTCGGAATTCCGTCGGAAATTTCCGAGAGATTTCCGACGGAAGAGGATATACGTCAGAAATCCCTTGAAAATTTCCTAGGGATTTCCATGGGTGACAATGTTTAATTTCGAAATTTGCGTATTTTATGCATATATAGTGTTGTCTAAGACACTAATAAACAATATTTTTCAATACTATTAGATTCTAGAGTAGGTAATATTTAAAAATACAAAATGTGAACAATCACATCATCACCGTACTTAAGTGTTTATGAAATGATATGTATGATATAGTGTACACTTAGAGAGATATCTGAGATTTATATAATGTTTGTGTTTATTGATCTAATCTGAAATTGTCACTCTTTCTATTCACAAATATGGCTTATTAAAGTATTAGACAACACTATATATGCATCGAAACAGCAAAATTAGAAATATGTGATTTTTAAATCACACACGTTGACTGACCAATCCTCGTACATGCAAATAATCCACAGAATATTCGTTCCTCGGAAATCTCCGACGGATTTCCGAAGAATTTTGATTTTCGGGAGTACATCATTCCCGAATCGCATTCAATTAATTGAGGCAATAAAATATATGTTCCCTCGGAAATCCGTCAGAAATTTCCGACGGATTTCCGAGGGTTCTCCTTGCAAAAATAATTTTATCCGCGTATATTTCGATTACGCGGTATGGCTAAATAATTTCCGAGGGAATTCCGACGGAAATATCCCTCGAAAATTGTTTTTTAATTCCAAATAGCAATCACTTCTCTTCTTCCCTACTCATTCACTGGAAATCCTTCGCCGGCTCTCTCTCTCTCGTGATCGCGTAGCCTCCGCCGCCGTTCATCTCTCTCTCTCGCCGCGCCGTTCATCTCTCTCTCTCTCGCCACGCCGTTCATCTCACTCTCACTCGCCGCCGTGCCGATCTCTCTCGTTCCATCGCCGTCGTCTCCCTTTCTCCTCGACGTGCTTCTCTCTTTCCCGCCGTCGTCTCCTTCTTTCCGGCTGTTTCTCCCTCTCGCCGGCCATTAATTATGTAAGTTTTATAATTTGTTCATTTGATTTTAAATTTGTAGATTCTATATTGTTTAATTAAAATAGTTAGATTTAGGCAAATTTAGGATAGATTTGATGAAATTGTTTGGGAATAAATTGTTGAAATTAATTAACTTTGTAAAATTTGGATAGATTTGATTAACTTTGTAAAATTAGGATAGATTAGATTAATTATTTAGTTTTAATTAGAATATAAGTGATTTTAAATTCTAATTTTAATTATTAAAATTAGAATCATCCTGTTAAATAAGGAATATTGTTTATATTTAGTAAATTACTAAATTTGTTTAATTCTATCTAAAACAGTTTTCCAAATATAATGTGTAACGTTTTAAAAACTAATTTAAATATTGATTACTTTAAAGATTTTAAAGATTTTAATACAACTTACTTAAAAGCTTAACTACTAAACTAACTTTAATTTTAATTATTATAATTTTTTAAAACGTTAAATAATTTTATCGTAATTATATAATCTTAAATACTTTAAAGTTTTATTAAATCTTAATTATTGTAACGTTTTATTAAATCTTAATTACTGTAAAGATTTTAATACAACTTTACTTGAAAGCTTAATTACTAAACTAACTTATTTTAATTATTTAAATTTTATAATAAGGAAAATAATTTTATTCTAATTAGTATAAATCTTATTTACTGTAAAGTTTTATTAAATCTTAACCGCCGATAATATTACGTTTTATACAATCTATTATTAATAATTTTTAACTATTTTTTTTATTGTAGGTCTTATGCGGAGTTTCATGGGACATCATCCACCGGTCCCAGAGATCACGTAGTGGCTCTGGAACACCATCACAATCACCTTCAAACATTCCTGAGACAAGAAATTTGCGTCCCAAGAGGTGATGACGATGGAGGAGTTTGTTACGCAACCAGAACGTCGCCATTATCCTTATGCTCCACCCACATGAAGAAAACGGAGCAACTTGGTAATTTATTTTGATTTTACAATTTAATTATAATTGATTAATTTGATATTTCACTAATTATTTTTTAACATGATTTTAGGTTTGGATTGGATGGCATCACGAAATCCATTCTCCGGATATTCAAGACCCAGCTCAATCAACTTTGGCCAACTTACGGGGACGTGGATCCAAATACCAAATTGACGTGGTTTAGGTCTTTTGCGTGAGTAAAAAATTTCAATTATTACTTATAAATTATGTTTTATTAATTTTTTTTAATATTAACTATAATTGCTTTTTTCCCATTTAACAGCAAGATTATAATTGGGAACCTGGGCTCTATCGAACAGTTCGACATCACTTCGACATTCAAGCAATTCCTCGTACCAGAATCACATGTACGAGTGGAAGCAAAAGTGGAAGAAGGGCAAGCCAAAGCCGAAGGATCTAGACGCAGAAGTTTGGAGGGTTTCATCCGTTATTGGAGTATGGAGAATACGGAAGCTATTTCCACACAAAACTCGAAGAATCGTACGAGTGACCGTGGTGGCAAGGAATAGCGATCCATAATGCGGGTTCTATTACCTTCAGAAAGCATGAGGCGAATGGTAATATTCTAACTTTTTACTTATTTTGGATTTTTAATGTATTTTGCTTTATACATTTTTTGGTACAGGCGATCAAGACCGGAGTTGCACCGGATTTGGCTAGAGGTTATGGAAGAAACGCACACTAGCAAGCAAACCGGACAAGTTCAAGACCCGGTTGTTCAAGAGCGGATCGAGCGGATCAAGCTTCGGAGATGGAACGGCTTACGCAACTCTCCCAAGATGGTTCATCTTCTTCGACCGATTTACCCTGCGAAGAAATCAACCGCTTGTGTATCGAGGTATAAATTTAATTTTCTAAATGTTTTATTAATTTGCTTTTCAAATCTTTATATCCTAATTCTCTTCATTATTATGTAGGAAATTCCTTTAACCAAGGTCATAGACCCGGTTTAGGAAGCCTGGTGCATTCAGACGGTAGTGTTTCTTCGGTGTTTCCCCGCGACACTGAGCTTGTTCAACAAGTCCAAGATCTCAACCGTGTCGTTCAAGAAAAAGATGCGGTAGTCGAAGAACTGAGGCAACAGAATGTCGAAATAAAAGAATAGTATGCCGAGACCCGTGAGACACTATCGCAACTCCAAGCTTTCTTAGCGGCTTAATATCCGGGAAAATTTTCGTCGCCTCCGCCTCAAATTTGACTTCGTTTATGTTTTTAATTTTATTTTATATTTTCATCTACATTTGCAACAATTGTGTTTTTGAATAATTAACTTTAATTTAATTTTAATGTTTTTCAAATTAGTTTTTTAATAATTTATTTGATATATCTTATGAAATAAAGAAAATAAATTAAATATTCATATCCCTCGGAAATATTGGTCCTCGAAATCCGTCGGAAATCGAGACCTCGCAAAACCGTCGAAATCCATTTCCTCTGAAATCCGTCATAAATTCTATTCCTCGAAAAAACCGTCGGAAACCAAGACCTCGCAAAACCGTCGGAAATGGTCTTCCTCGGAAACCCGTCGGAAATCAGGTGTCGATCGGAAAATACGTTGTTTTCTTGTAGTGAATCTCTATTTACATTTTTTTCATATTTATGTGTTGTATTTTTTATATTTCGTATTTTCAGTATTTAATTTAAGTTATTTTTGTCGACAAAAAAAAGATTAAGTTATTTTTTTGTAAATGGTTGTTTTCCTTTAATGAAAAACAATAATATAAAATATAAAATTAATTTTATTTTTAAGGTTTTTGTTTTGATAAATAAGATGTGTATAGCCCACATAAAGGATTAAAATATGATAACATGTATGCTGATTATATATATAGATTGTTAAGCTATTCAACGTTACTAGAAAAATGTTGAGCCTATAGTGGAGTTGAGTATAACCTGTGTTTGCAGGAATAATTTCTTGTGCAATTGGAATATATAACAATGAAAAACGTGGTGTTGAAAAAAAAAAGGGGAAAATTGTTAGAATTGTCTATTTTCCAGTGTTTTTTTTCAAAAAAGTTTTATTTTTAATAACTTTAAAAAAAATATTTTTACAAATCGGATATCCAAATATGTGTGTAATAAAAGCATACAAAACTATTTTTATACGTGTATAAATTTTATAAATATTTTATAAATATCATATTAAACTTTATAAATACCTTGTAAAATCTTATAAAATTTTGTAAATACTGTATAAAACCCTATAAATACTTTATAAAACTATATAAATTCTTGGATCGAGTCTCCAAATAATAGTTACCATCCAAAAATGTCTTATAAATCTTATAAACTTTATAAAACTTTTTAGGTTAAACGAGGGACAATTTTGAAAACGTAGAGATGAAATGGGTATTTTTGAAAAATGGTACACCAAAAAGGGATTTTCTGAAAATGTCCTGAGAAATAAGCAATGAAGTAATTTAAATATTTTTAAACGATTTTACTCAACTGTCATCAGATCAATTATTTTTCTTGTAACATGTTAGTTTTTATGTGCATTTTAAGAAATAAAATTATAGTTTCTTTGAGGTTTAGTATTTATTTTTAGGACATCATGTGATAAATTAGATATTCACATTAAAAAATATTATGGTATGAAAAACCAGTGGCTGATCTAAAATAATTTTTTATCGGTGAAAAGATTAATAAATACTAATATATTAAATTATATTTATGATAATAAAATAAAATTAATTTAAAAATAATGAAGATTAAAATAAAATAAATCCATTTTGCTAGGATTATTAATTTAAATTGTGGTATAAATATTTATCATAAAAACCAAAGAATTGCAACAAAAATTAAATAATAAGTAGTGAACAAAAGAAAGGGAGGCAATCAATACAATAAAATAAAATGTGTCTCTCCTGTATGACACATCAGCTTTTTGGTGTTGTTACAAGCCGATATCTTATTTAAAAAGAAAAACCAATCAAATTAAAACAAATAATACACATCATCTCTTCAGGTTTCCACATTAATGTTTTTGTTAGAATACACCTTATTTAGAAAATACAACTAATCAGCTTAAAACAAATAAATAATACATATCAACATTTCAATTTTTTTAATAATGACACATGGATTTTTAATTTGTTCAAAGAAAAACAAAAGCAAAATGAATACCTCTTTGTTTTTGTCTACACAAATTCTATCCAAAACTAAATTAAAGTCATTTCCATTGTAATTCAATTCAAAATAATATCATATCAAAAAGCCTTAATCTAACGAGAAAAATATTGTGTTATGATTAAAATAACTAGAACAACACTCCTGTTGGTAGAAGTTACAATCTTATCTTCACGCTTGTCCAAAGTTCAAGTATAAGTTTTAGTTTTAGTTTTTTTGGCAACTTACATGGCCTTAAGTATAAGTTTTAGTAAGATAATTATTTTTTAATGTATTGGAAAAAATGTGACTAAGAAAAAAAAAGTCAGAGATGAACATACAACCAAAAATCTCAACAAATTATAGTGGCTAAATGATAAAAAAGTATTTTTATATGAAATAGACTATTTGAATTGAGACAAATTTTTTGTTAAAACCCGAAATCATTTGGAAACGTGAGTGCATGCACATAGAATTCGACAATGAAACATGATATATAAGATTAAATAGATTCAAGAATATAAATTGTTTTAAGACATTCAAGATTTGGACATGATTGCTTAACTGATGCAAATGTTTAGTTACTGAGTTGGTGAGTTAGACACCAACAGTTGTAAAATAATTTAAAATTTAAAATTATATATAACATAAAAATATTAACCATTAAAAAGGTAAAAACAAATATCGCGATGTAGTGCGGATCCTCATTTAGTATTATATAAAAAAGTATATTTATTTACATTAAAAAAATAATTCAATTGGAAACAGTAGAAATCATGAAAAATGATAATTAGATAAAAAAGGAAAGTATATAAACTTGGTAACCAGTAGCCTTAGAATTATAATTTCTTGATCCAAATATGAAAGAGAAATATATCAGTATCCTACATACAATATAAAATTTTATATGGTGCAACTGCAGCCCTTATGGCCAACGTACATCCGCCCCTGTGAAAAACATTTATGCAAAATAAATTATGTCTTCCGTAAAAATTAAACAAAAGTCAAAATTAGGAAAAAAGTATTCACTAGTTATCGCAATAGTTTACATCATTGCTATTTTCTTAACCGAATATTTATTTCTTTTTACATATTTATTTCTTGTAAATTACATGATTCAGTCTAATTTCTATACCTTATATACTTTTTATGTCAGCTTATTTACTTCTTGTGAGTTGATAACCAAATTTTTTTGCAACAACGAGTGAGAATTTTTATTAGATATGTAAATTGAAGGTGTCTCACAACAGCGTAACACAAAAAAAAATTAACGAGATTGTGACATATATACTCCTCTGTTTTTAATAATGAATTTTCTAAACAACAATTTCGTTTCTAAAAGAATGTATTTTCTAGGTGTTTAATATATTTTTAAATAAAAAATAACAAAAAATTGTAAACTTCAAGAAATATTGATTGCAAATTTAAATTTATTGAATTACTATTGGTTTAAAATTATGGGGAATTGTTTATTACAAAAAAATAATGTACTTATAATTAAACATTAAATTTTTCTTTAATATGTGTGAAAAATCTAAAAAAATTCATCATTTACAAAAAGAGGGAGTATGTAATATGTTTAATATTTTAGATTTCTAACATGTGTCAGTGAATTATTCTATATATCAAAAATATATTTTACATCTCAAAATATATAAAACTATAGAAATATTTTTCTTCCTAAGTATCCAAAATTATTTTTACTTTTATTAATAAGCTAAGTTAGTTTCCAAATTAAAAACTGCAATAGCTCTATAGGAAAACTAAGGATATAAGTTTCTCTTTTTCCAAAAAAAAAAAAAAAGTTAGTTTCCAATTCAAATTTAAATCTTCATTTTGTTAAATTTACATGGTGAAATCAACTCATGGTCACTTGATTAATTATCTCCGTAAATAAAATACGTTTATTTATTTAGTGGTGATACGATAGAGACATTTTATTTTAGCAGTGGCAAACAACTATTACAGAAAGTAGTACAAAAAGTGATACAGGAAACTGAAATGTATAAATGCTGATGAGGAACTCGAGTACTGTGATGTACAAACGTTGTTAAGTCAGAAAAAAAGAAAATTATTTTTGTTTGAAGACAAAAAGAAATAATATAAGAGAAGATGAAGTTTGCTTGAAGAGAAAAGAAACCACCTTTGGAGGAACTTGAAATGCAAGTTATGTTTGCTATATAAGGAGGACGTAACCTTATGAGCATGGAGATTTAGCAGCATAAAAATCTCAGAGAATGATTTAAGAGATTGTGTGTGCTTGTGTGATCAAGCGTTGGAGTGCTTTGGTGTTATCGTTGGGCTCGTTGGTGTTGACATTCCCATGTGACGGTATTCCAGGGGACTGGAGAATTGAAGTCTAGGCTCAGGGGAGTTTAGCTCAAGATTAGGTTATCCTGATAAAGTATAGGCTCAGAGGAAGTTTACCTCATGATTAGTTATTCTGAAGAGTTTATGTTAAAGAAAAGAAGGTTGTGCTTGATTTACGCGATTACAAATTGGTTGTATTTGCTTTCTTGTTCTAGTGAATTCGATTTCTAGACGTGGTCGCGAAGAATAGGAATTTTGTGTCTCGTTTATTTTCTGTACTTTATTCTTGTCTCACCTGCATTTTCAGAGATATAGTAATAAACAAAATATATGTTGGGAACCATATCTCTACTTCAATAGTGAATAATTTTTTTTTTTGAATAAACACTATGAACACTTATTGTACACCATCTCCAATTTGAGATCTTTATGCAATAAATAGAAAGATAGATAAAGTGAATGATCATCAAATAAAAGTAATAAATAATTTTCAGCTTCTAAAGTTAGATTATCAAAAGATCCACAAATATTTGTATGTGTTATCTCAAAGAAGTTGTGTATTTTTTGTAGCTCATTTTTTAGCGTTTACTTTTAATGCAATCTATAAATGACTCCATTTTTATTAAAACTAGATGGGAATGACTCCATTTTTGTTAGGTCTTTTTTTAAAAAAAAATATTATACTGGAAATGTGTCATAATCTTTTGTACACAGAAAAAAAAAATCGTTAATACATATTTTACGTTTAAATGCACAATTAACTAACATACATGGTGAGATGTGTCTCACAAAATTGATCAATTGTGTTTGATTTATAAAGATGATTAACTAATAATCGAAAACAAGACAAATATGGACGGTGAGAAAGTGTCTCGTAGGATAATATAAAAGGTAGAAGATTTGAAGTCTAAGAAAGTTGTCATAATGAATTTGTGGAAAGGTAGAAAAAAAGACAGCTAACTTTTTAGTTTTCTTTTTCAGAAAAAAACAAAGGTAGAAGATTTGAAGTCCTACCATGAAATCATCATCGTACATATGATAGTTATTTATTACATTAAGTCAGTCATCTGTATATAAATAATACATTTTATTTTTAAATGGAAAAATAAAAATTAATGATTAAAATGAAAGATTAATAAAAGTGAGCGTATTATTTTATATGAGGTAAAGTTGATGTTTTCTTGGCATTTGTTTTTACAGTTGAGGAATTTTTGACAGTTTTTTCATTTAGTTTCAATTTTTTTTTGTGCGTTTCTTCATCCCGTTAAAATCATTGAAGAATTATAATAGTTAAAATCATAAGAAAATTATAATAGTTATTTATTATACAGAGAAAATAATAAATTTTTGCATAAAAAAGTGATCAGAACATCAGTTAATTTAAACAAAAACGAAAACAAAAAACAGTGAGCTCTCTTTACTTGACTAAAACATTCCACACGTGAAATTCATTATAACAACTTTCTTAGGCACTTTCCTTATTTGTCTTGTTCGGGGGTATTAGTTGATGATCTTTGTAAGTTAAACATTTTTGTAGTACAAAAGATTATTACATATTTCCAGTACAAATTCCTGAGTAACACAAAAAAAAATAACGAGATTGTGACATATGTAATATGTTTAATATTTTAGATTTCTGACATGTGTCAGTGAATTATTCTATATATCAAAAATATATTTTACATCTCAAAATATATAAACTATAGAAATATTTTTCTTCCTAAGTATCCAAAATTTATTTTGACTTTTATTAATAAGCTAAGTTAGTTTCAATTTAAAAACTGCAATAGCTCTGTAGGAAAACTAAGGATATAAGTTTCTCTTTTTCCAAAAAAAAAAAAAAGTTAGTTTCCATTCAAATTTAAATTTTCATTTTGTTAAATTTACATGGTGAAATCAACTCATGGTCACTTGATTAATTATCCCCGTAAAGAAAATACGTTTATTTATTTAGTGGTGATACGATAGAGACATTTTATTTTAGCAGTGGCAAACGGCCATTACATAGATAATCGAAAAGACATAGATATGAAGTAGGTGCATGGGACAAAGACATGAAGAGAGATGCTTAAGAAGGTACGTAGTAGAGTGGATTAGGGAGCTTAAAATTCCTCCCAGGGGTATCCTCAACCAAATCAGCCATTGGTCTCCAATGTTCCCAACGATGTTGTATCCTTTCTTCACCAGGCTCTTCCTCACCTGTGACTTGTACACGACTTGACTCAACCTCGAACCGTTTGGCCTGCGTTTCCATATATAGTCCTCGATTCAGTCACATATGATACTTAATTACTGTATATAATTAAGCTACTTGATTCTTACTTGAATATGAGCTCCTTCCAGTAGTTCACGCCAGCAGCTTTTAGATACTCGAGAGTGACGTTTGTCCACATTTCCCATCGTTCAGTGAGTATGATGGGTTCCAATCCGAGTTCAAAGATGTTGCGGTAAAGACGCACGGTCTCCGGGAGTCGGGAGTTGATGCTCCGGACCCTACCCAAAGCCAGTAGTCCAACGGCTCTAGCTTCTCTGTTCTAAGAATCCAAAAAAAAATTGTACTTTAATATGAAATCATAAATTATATATGAAAAAAACTAAATGTGCCTTTCCATATATTGACATTTAAACATTTTCAAAAAATATGAAGATGATATTGTAATTGCAATGGAGGTGGTGTAGGTAGAACTAATAATAATAATAATGATAATAATAATATGTATACCCGTATCCATGTCGGCGAAATAGGGGATACTAGAAAGGAGGGTGTCGTCTAGGTCAAAGATCCAAACATTGACGGTGTCTTTCGGTAGAGCAATTCCTCTGGCGTAGAGATAAGCCTCTTCGCACACCGTTTTGGAGTCGTTACGTACTGTTGGGAAGTGGTCAAGTAGTCTACAACATAGTCTTTGCAATTTGCGGGCACCGTCTCGAAGTTTATTATGTTAGCGGTCTCCACACCAAAGCGCCAGCTTATGCAGTTGTGGTAGCTGATGGAAGTGGCTCTTTCTCTAAAAGTTCGGCTTCGTTCTCAAAGATGGTGTTTGATTTTACGAGTTCGATGAGTCCTGGAACTGACGACGAAGAACGGCCGGCGGAAACCGTAGCGGCCAAGAGCAAGAGAAGTGAAAGTGAGAGGCATTTCATTTTTTTTTTTGGGAATAGTTTATTGTTTAGTTTGTGATGCTTATTTGTGTGATACAAAGGGTGGTATTTATAGTGTACTTTATGGTTAGGTTAGTTTACTGTATGGTTTCTTGACGATACTACGGGCAGTAGGAGATAAGTGTACGTGAATAGCTTCGACTGATGCAATGCTTGCAGTCCCATTATGTTTATACACCACTCGTTTTTGGAGCACGTTGTGACCGTGCTAAATTAAAATTTGCCGTTTTGTTGTTTTATTTTTATTATTATCATCGTAGTCCTTTATGCTTGTGAATTTTGTATCAGAGTTTCCGGTTTACAGAATCCTAAGAGCATTCGTAACGCAGACACTTTAAGGGCGTCTTAAAATTAAAAGGAATAAAAAATTATTTTTTTAGCTTAATTAGAGCTAAAACGGTTCAGTGGGAGAAACTTATTGAATCGGTTCTTCGGGTACACGTGGCACAGTTTTATTTGTTCCATTTAGTTATGTGTTTTTCACTTCTTCTCTCTCTCGCGACGCTTCTTCTCTCTCTCCCTTTTCGTCCTTATCTCGATCTTGGTTGGTTCACTCTCTGATCGGAAATTAGGGTTTTTGTTTTCTGTGGATGACGATACAGCACGACCTACCTGGGCCCCAGCTAAGGGAGGTAACGAGCAGGGTGGAGCTCAGATCTTTGGTCCGTCTCAGAAGTATTCGTCCCGTGATGTCGCCGCTCACAAAACTTTAAAGCAAGGTAAGATTTCGAAACTGATTTCTCTTCCTTGATTGGATGCGAATTTAGATTACATGTGAATTCAATCGAAATTTTAGCTTTGATTTTGATGAGATTGTCCAGAAATCTAGGGTTTATTGCAATTGAGTACGAGGGATTTTGACATACGGTATTTTATATGAAAAGGCTTATATACTATGTCTTTTGGTTATCGAGATCGTTAGTATCTTGGCCTGTTTGTTGTAGTTTTGAAGATCAAGAGTTATAGATTATGCTGCTATGTAAGAGATTTGATCGATTCAAAAGCTCTTTGTTTTGGTTCGATTTCTGTTTGTAGATTGAGTTCTTAATTAGCTCTTAAAAATTGAGATCACTGGTCGATGACAATACTTCCTTCTTGGGTGTCTATGATGGCATGGGGTTAAGAAGTTTGCAGAAGGAGTATTGAAGGTCAGTTTTCTTTGTTCCATTTAGTGATGTGTAATTGTGGTTGTTGTTGTTGTTGTCTCTAATTGAATGAAAACACAACAAAACTTAGTTAAAACAAACCAAAACTAAAGTAAATGAAAGTAAACGTGTTACAAAACTTAAGTTGTTATGACACTGGTAGTTGATGGTGATGGAGACATAAGTCATTAACTGATGAGTGGCTTTAATTCTGTAAACCTAACCCAAATTTAATAAAAATTAGGTGCCTCATTTGATGACTTGTGTTGTTTATAATAACACAAGTCTCTGTAGAGCAGAACACATAACCTCTTTCTCTCTGTTTAGCTCCGTTTTTCATTTCCAGTAAAATGGATCTGGATTTTACCAATTCTTTTACCTTCTCTCAAAGCTATATTGATTTATTGAGTAGCCAACAAGAGATTAACACTCCAGAATCCTTGTCCCAACAAACATATTCACCTTTAAACCAAACACCTTCAACAGACAATAGAAAACCTAGGCAGAGATGGAAAGTCGTTGAAGAACAAGTTCTTGTAAGTGCTTGGTTAAACACATGCAAAGATGCTATTGTGGGAAATGAACAGAAATCAGGGACATTTTGGCAAAGAGTTGCTGACTATTACGCTGAAAGTCCTCATGTGGCTGGTCTACCACATAGGGAGGTCAATACTTATAAGCAGAAATGGAAGAAAATCAGTGAGAGTGTTAGCAAGTTCGCTGGCTGCTATGAGTATGCCACCCGTAACAAGAAGAGTGGCCACAATGAAGACAATATTATGGAGATGGCTTACCAGTTGCACACCTCTGATCACAAGGTGAAGTTCACCTTAGAACATGCTTAGAGAATGCTAAAGAATGATCAGAAATGATGTACATTTATTGCTGAAAAAAATAAACCAAACACCAACAAACAGAGGACAGGAGAGTGTACTGGTCATTCCTCCAGCTCCACCACGGCTGGTCATGTGGAGGAAGAAACAGAGGAGAGGTTATTGGGTGTGAAAGCTTCAAAGGCCAAGGGGAAGAAGAGAGTTCGGGGCCAGAGTGAAGATGCAAATGTGAGTTCTTTGAAGTTGCTTCAGGAGATGTGGGTGATAAAAAAAAAAGACTTGGCTGCTAAAGAAAGACTATCCAAACAGAAAATCCTTGATAGCCTCATTGCCAAACCCGAACCACTATCAGAGATAGAACTCACACTTAAGAACAAACTTATGACTGAGATGTGTAATCTTCTAGGTAAGTTTTTCATTGTGTTCTTGTTTGTTCTTGCTCACTGACTTCCTTCTCCTGTAAAATATTTTTTTATACTTTATTCTTGTCTCACCTGCATTTTCAGAGATACAGTAATAAACAAAATATATGTTGGGAACCATATCTCTACTTCAATAGTGGATAATTTTTTTTTTTTTGAATAAACACATGAACACTTGTTGTACACCATCTCCAATTTGAGATCTTTATGCTATAAATAGAAAGATAGATAAAGTGAATGATCATCAAATAAAAGTAATGAATAATTTTCAGCTTCTAAAGTTAGATTATCAAAAGATCCACAAATATTTGTATGTGTTATCCGAAAGAAGTTGTGTATTTTTTGTAGCCTATTTCTTAGCGTTTACCTTTAATGCAATCTATAAATGATTCCATTTTTATTAAAACTAGATTGGGAATGACTCCATTTTTGTTAGGTCTTCTTTAAAAAAAAAAAATTATACTGGAAATGTGTCATAATCTTTTGTACCACAGAAAAAAAAAATCGTTAATACATATTTTACGTTTAAATGCACAATTAACTACCATACATGGTGAGATGTGTCTCACAAAATTGATCAATTGTGTTTAATTTATAAAGATGATCATCTAATAATCGAAAACAAGACAAATATGGACGGTGAGAATAGTGTCTCGTAGGATATATAAATGGTAGATTTGAAGTCTAAGAAAGTTGTATTATTTAAAGACAGCTAACTTTTTTGTTTTCTTTTTCAGAAAAAAACAAAAGGTAGAAGATTTGAAGTCCTACCATGAAATCATCATCGTACATACGATCCAACCAATATAGTTGTAGTTTTGGTTTTTTTTTTTGTGTTTCTCCATCCTTTTAAAATCATAGAAAATTATAATAGTTATTTATTACATTTAAGTCAGTCATCTGTATATAAATAATACATATTAATTTTTTAAATGGAAAAATAAAATTAATGATTAAAATGAAAGATTAATAAAAGTTAGCGTATTATTTTATATGAGGTAAAGTTGAAGTTTTTCTTGGCATTTTTTTTTACAGTGGAGGAGTTTTTTGACATTTTTTTCCATTTATTTTTAATTTTTTTTTTGTGTTTTTTCATCCCGTTAAAATCATAAAAAATTAAAATAGTTATTTATTATACAGAGAAAATAATAAATTTGCATAAAAAAGTGAGAACATCAGTTAATTTAAACAAAAAATTTTCTAAAACATCAATTATTCTGATATAGAGAGAGTATATTTTTTTAATAGTAGAGAATTTAACACGACATAAGATTTAAATATGTATAAAACTATAACATATATTTCTACATTTTTTTTTGGAAAAGAAAACAAAAAACAGTGAGCTGTCTTTACTTGTCTAAAAAATTCCACACGTGAATTCATTATAACAACTTTCTTAGGCACTTTCCTTATTTGTCTTGTTCGGGGTATTAGTTGATGATCTTTGTAAGTTAAACATTTTTGTAGTACAAAAGATTATTACATATTTCCAGTACAAATTTCCTGATTAAATGTTGCATTGATCCTCGAGATCGTTTGCTAAAATGTTGTCCATTAACTCCAGCGTTTCTCCAAACGCTGCGTCATGGAGTTCTTCACCTCCTCAACGGTAGTGCAACTCCTTGTCACTTGGACTAGCAATGGCTTAGAGTTCAATTCAAAATGTGCCTTCTGCTTTTCCCTGAAGCGATCACTAATCTTCTCCACAAGCTCAAACTGGCCTTTCACAAAATCATCGTTTGCAAATTCCCATTCTTGTTCAGACTCAACTATTTCAAAGCCCTAAAAGACCAAAAAGTAATCTCTTAGTAAAATATGACAATCTTTTATATTTGTTGGACCTTTGCTACCAAACCGATTGGATAAAATCAATAATCCCTACGTGAGACCACGCGGTTGAGAATTAATTCAATGTGATATGATAGCTTATTGGAAATTGTCGGCCCATTGTATGTTAGCATTCTTCAGCATGTCTACTAATAGCCCGATCACTTCGATGTTTACTTTTGATTTTTGTTTTTCGCTTAATTCATACACTTTAAAATGAAGAAAAAAAAAGAAGAAAATCAATAATATCACGATAGAAGGGAAAAAATATGGGTGTATAACCTGTCAAGATGATTAAAAATCTGTAAATTTTATATAATAAGAGTTCGGGTAACTAAAATCGCTATCCGTATAATACCTTAACTCACAATATATCGGATAATGTTAGGTAATTGGGGTATACCCAAAAAAATTAGGATTTATTATTTATTTAAAATATTATCTATGAAAGATGATTTTAGAGCCATGGCATAAGCAGAGTGATGAGCAACGACAAAAATGTTATGAGCATCTTCCATTAATTTTTGTTCGTTCTTTGCAACGAGTAAGGGCTTCTTCCTTCTCTATCTTCGCACAGCCCTCTTTCTAACTCAAAGTTCTCTCACCAGTTACTTCAGATCAACGAGAGATAAGAGAGGAGGGAGATATATCATAAGAGATTACAAATTATTTTCTTTTTTCTTGTTGGTTTTAATGTTGGATCGGGTCGAAATTAGGGTTTAGTTGGGTCAAAATCGGTAATCACGGTATAGTAAAATAAGAATACTGGTTTACTAAAAAAAACCGATTTCAGTTGGATATGTCGAAGCATATAGTTTTTGATAGTTTGTAATTTTTAATATACGGAGAAAACCTTTTTCGATAATCTTATGCACACCATACCTAATGTTCAAGGAAAGACAAAAGACAATTTAAAGTCTAGATTGGACTTACCTGATATATGTTCTCGAAGAAAGCTTCATGTCATGCCAAATGGGAAAGCATCAATCCCTCGATTCCGATTAGATGCACCTTCGAAGGAAGTGTTCTTAGAGTGGATTATGAAGGAAGTCAAATTTCCAGATGGCTATGCATCTAATCTCCGTAACTATGTGAATATGGGAGAGGGGAAGTTTCAAGGATTGAAAAGCCACGATTGTCATATCATTATGCAGCGCTCCTACCATTTACTTTTGAGCATCTTCTACCACAAATGTACACAAAGCAATTGCAGGTATATTATTATAGAATTTAATTACTATTTATATGTAACTATATATGCGATTTAAAACATTTTTATACTACGCAGCTATAAGTGTGTTCTTTCGAGATTTATGCTCAAGAACACTAACGGCAGAAGGTATACACAACCTGGAGAAAAATATACCGGTGATCATATGTAACCTTGAGAAGATTTTTCCACGTCTTTTTTTGATGTTATGGAACATCTTCCAATTCATCTCCCTGAGAATTAGCACTTGAAGGCCCCGTCCAATATCGATAGATATACACTTTCGAGCGTTACATGGATACTCTCAAGAAGAAAGTTAAAAATTTGGCAAGAGTAGAAGGTTCCATTGTAGCTCAGAGCATCAACGAAGAAACGTCACACTTCTCCGAATATTATTTTCCAAAACATGTCCAAAAAAAGACCCGAAAACCTGCTCGACATGATGACGGTGGTGAGAAACCTTTTTACCCAGTACAAGTTCCTAATTTATTTGCACAAATTGGTCGATTAAGTGAAAAATCGAAGAAGCGAAGGCTAACGGAGGAGGAGCATCAACACTTGTACATGTACCTAATCAAAACTGTGAAGAGCTTTTAGATTATGAGAGGTATTATTTTCATCCAATGTTAATTTTAAACTGTTAGTTTACATTTGAAATTATTAATTATCATATTTATTAATTTTCAGGATTTACTTGGGTCAAGTACGCTTCGCATATCCAGACATGATGGAGGATGACGTTCAAAAACTCAAGCATAATGAATTTTTGGAATATTTAATCAAGTAAAGACAGCTAACTTTCTATTTTTCTTTTTCAGAAAAAACAAAAGGTAGAGATTTGAAGTCCTACCACTAAATCATCATCGTACATATGATCCAACCAATATAGTTGTAGTTGTTTTTTTTTTTTTTTTTTGTGGTTCTCCGTCCTGTTAAAATCATAGAAAAATTATAATAGTTATTGTTACACTTAAGTCATCATCTGTATATAAATAATACATATTAATTTTAAAATGGAAAATCAAACAAAATTAATGATTAAAATGATAGATTAATAAAAGTTTAACTCTTAAAGTGAGAACATCAGTTAATTTAAACAAAAAAAAATTCTTAAACATCAATTATTCTGATATAGAAAGAGTATGTTTTTTTATAGTAGAGAATTTAGCACGATACAAGATTTAAATATGTATAAAACTATAACAGATATTTCTTACTTTTTTTTCTTGAAATAAAAACAAAAAAAATGAGCTGTCTTTACTTGGCTAAAAAATTCCACACGTGAATTCATTATAACAACTTTCTTAGACACTTTCCTTATCTGTCTTGTTGCATTGATCCTCGAGATATTTTGCTAAAATTTTGTCCATTAACTCCAGCAGTTTCTCCAAACGCTGCGTCTTGGAGTTCTTCACCTCCTCAACGGTAGTGCAACTCCTTGTCACTTGACTAGCAATGGCTTAGAGTTCAATTCGAAATATGCCTTCTGCTTTTCCCTGAAGCGATCACTAATCTTCTCCACAAGCTCAAACTGGCCTTTCACAAAATCATCGTTTGCATAAGCAGAGTGATGAGCAACGACAAAAATGTTATGACCATCTTCCATTAATTTTGTTCGTTCTTTGCAACGAGTAAGGGCTTCTTCGTTCTCTATCTTCGCACAGCCCTATTTCTAACCCAAAGTTCTCTCACCAGTTACTTCACATCAACGAGAGGATAAGAGAGGAGGGAGATATATCATCAGAGATTACCAATTATTTTCTTTTTTCTTGTTGGTTTTAATGTTGGATCGGGTCGAAATTAGGGTTTAGTTGGGTCAAAATCGGTAATTACGGTATAGTAAAATAAGAATACAGGTTTACTAAAAAAAAACCGATTTCAGTTGGATATGTCGAAGCATATAGTTTTGATACTTTGTAATTTGTAATGAACAACTGCAACTTTCTGGGTTGTAAAACGAAGAGGTCAAAGTTCAGGGGGAAAACGTTTGAATCGTTATTCTTGATGAGCGGCATTGCTACAATCTATCATCTAATTATTGAGAATTCGACTAGAAGCAATAATATTAACAAATAACACACCAAAAATCATAATATTTATTGAGCACTTTATAACATAGGTAATGTTTATATTTCAACGTTTATATGGCTTTCAAAACAAAAATTCCAATAGTTTTAAGAACATATGGATAATTTTTAGTGGTTAATATTAATTCGGATATTTTGAGTAAATGACTGGATATGTGCCCTTATCCGTTCAAATAAATTATCATTACCCAAACGGATGATTTCAGTTAACCCGTACCCAAAATATTCGGTTATTTGAGTTGAGTACAGGTACAGTCGGATTATCCGATCCGAAATGTCTATGCCTAGTTGATGGACCATGGTGACTAACGTTTTAAGATGATTAAAAATGTGAAGAATGTAAAAAGTAAAAAAGTAAAACGTAAAATGTAAAAAAGAGTGGCAATAAATAGGGAGTAGCATTACTCCACATCCCATAGCTCTTCTCCAATCTAAGAGTATAACACAAACGTGAGGGCTCTCTCTCTCTCTCTCTCTCTCTCTCTCTCTCTCTCTCTCTCTCTCTCTCTCTCTCTCTCTCGATCATCCGATATGATTTCATCCTTGCTTTTGTATTGTACATAGTTTTGCCATGCAATCATTGTTGTTGTTAATTTCTACTTACTGAAGTTATATATACGTTATTACCAATACAAATATATTAATGGGCCCTTAATGTAATTTTCAATTATACAGTTAAAAAATTCTCAGTGTCCTCCTTGGAAGATATAGAATACAATTAAATTATCTCATAGTAGAAGTGGAGATGTCCAAAGTTCAAGTATAAGTTTTAGTTTTAGTTTTTTTGGGCAACTTACATGGCCCTTAAGTATAAGTTTTAGTAAGATAATTATTTTTTAATGTATTGGAAAAAATGTGACTAAGAAAAAAAAAGTCAGAGATGAACATACAACCAAAAATCTCAACAAATTATAGTGGCTAAATGATAAAAAAGTATTTTTATATGAAAATAGACTATTTGAATTGAGACAAATTTTTTTGTTAAAACCCGAAATCATTTGGAAACGTGAGTGCATGCACATAGAATTCGACAATGAAACATGATATATAAGATTAAATAGATTCAAGAATATAAATTGTTTTTAAGACATTCAAGATTTGGACATGATTGCTTAACTGATGCAAATGTTTAGTTACTGAGTTGGTGAGTTAGACACCAACAGTTGTAAAATAATTTAAAATTTAAAATTATATATAACATAAAAATATTAACCATTAAAAAGGTAAAAACAAATATCGCGATGTAGTGCGGATCCTCATTTAGTATTATATAAAAAAGTATATTTATTTACATTAAAAAAATAATTCAATTGGAAACAGTAGAAATCATGAAAAATGATAATTAGATAAAAAAGGAAAGTATATAAACTTGGTAACCAGTAGCCTTAGAATTATAATTTCTTGATCCAAATATGAAAGAGAAATATATCAGTATCCTACATACAATATAAAATTTTATATGGTGCAACTGCAGCCCTTATGGCCAACGTACATCCGCCCCTGTGAAAAACATTTATGCAAAATAAATTATGTCTTCCGTAAAAATTAAAACAAAAGTCAAAATTAGGAAAAAAGTATTCACTAGTTAATCGCAATAGTTTACATCATTGCTATTTTCTTAACCGAATATTTATTTCTTTTTACATATTTATTTTCTTGTAAATTACATGATTCAGTCTAATTTCTATACCTTATATACTTTTTATGTCAGCTTATTTACTTCTTGTGAGTTGATAACCAAATTTTTTGCAACAACGAGTGAGAATTTTATTAGATATGTAAATTGAAGGTGTCTCACAACAGCGTAACACAAAAAAAAATTAACGAGATTGTGACATATATACTCCCTCTGTTTTTAATAATGAATTTTCTAAACAACAATTTCGTTTCTAAAAGATGTATTTTCTAGGTGTTTAATATATTTTTAAATAAAAAATAACAAAAAATTGTAAACTTCAAGAAATATTGATTGCAAATTTTAAATTTATTGAATTACTATTGGTTTAAAATTATGGGGAATTGTTTATTACAAAAAAATAATGTACTTATAATTAAACATTAAATTTTTCTTTAATATGTGTGAAAAATCTAAAAAATTCATCATTTACAAAAAGAGGGAGTATGTAATATGTTTAATATTTTAGATTTCTAACATGTGTCAGTGAATTATTCTATATATCAAAAATATATTTTACATCTCAAAATATATAAAACTATAGAAATATTTTTCTTCCTAAGTATCCAAAATTATTTTTACTTTTATTAATAAGCTAAGTTAGTTTCCAAATTAAAAACTGCAATAGCTCTATAGGAAAACTAAGGATATAAGTTTCTCTTTTTCCAAAAAAAAAAAAAAGTTAGTTTCCAATTCAAATTTAAATCTTCATTTTGTTAAATTTACATGGTGAAATCAACTCATGGTCACTTGATTAATTATCTCCGTAAATAAAATACGTTTATTTATTTAGTGGTGATACGATAGAGACATTTTATTTTAGCAGTGGCAAACAACTATTACAGAAAGTAGTACAAAAAGTGATACAGGAAACTGAAATGTATAAATGCTGATGAGGAACTCGAGTACTGTGATGTACAAACGTTTGTTAAGTCAGAAAAAAAGAAAATTATTTTTGTTTGAAGACAAAAAGAAATAATATAAGAGAAGATGAAGTTTGCTTGAAGAGAAAAAGAAACCACCTTTGGAGGAACTTGAAATGCAAGTTATGTTTGCTATATAAGGAGGACGTAACCTTATGAGCATGGAGATTTAGCAGCATAAAAATCTCAGAGAATGATTTAAGAGATTGTGTGTGCTTGTGTGATCAAGCGTTGGAGTGCTTTGGTGTTATCGTTGGGCTCGTTGGTGTTGACATTCCCATGTGACGGTATTCCAGGGGACTGGAGAATTGAAGTCTAGGCTCAGGGGAGTTTAGCTCAAGATTAGGTTATCCTGATAAAGTATAGGCTCAGAGGAAGTTTACCTCATGATTAGTTTATTCTGAAGAGTTTATGTTAAAGAAAAGAAGGTTGTGCTTGATTTACGCGATTACAAATTGGTTGTATTTGCTTTCTTGTTCTAGTGAATTCGATTTCTAGACGTGGTCGCGAAGAATAGGAATTTTGTGTCTCGTTTATTTTCTGTACTTTATTCTTGTCTCACCTGCATTTTCAGAGATATAGTAATAAACAAAATATATGTTGGGAACCATATCTCTACTTCAATAGTGAATAATTTTTTTTTTTGAATAAACACTATGAACACTTATTGTACACCATCTCCAATTTGAGATCTTTATGCAATAAATAGAAAGATAGATAAAGTGAATGATCATCAAATAAAAGTAATAAATAATTTTCAGCTTCTAAAGTTAGATTATCAAAAGATCCACAAATATTTGTATGTGTTATCTCAAAGAAGTTGTGTATTTTTTGTAGCTCATTTTTTAGCGTTTACTTTTAATGCAATCTATAAATGACTCCATTTTTATTAAAACTAGATTGGGAATGACTCCATTTTTGTTAGGTCTTTTTTTAAAAAAAATATTATACTGGAAATGTGTCATAATCTTTTGTACCACAGAAAAAAAAAATCGTTAATACATATTTTACGTTTAAATGCACAATTAACTAACATACATGGTGAGATGTGTCTCACAAAATTGATCAATTGTGTTTGATTTATAAAGATGATTAACTAATAATCGAAAACAAGACAAATATGGACGGTGAGAATAGTGTCTCGTAGGATAATATAAAAGGTAGAAGATTTGAAGTCTAAGAAAGTTGTCATAATGAATTTGTGGAAAGGTAGAAAAAAAGACAGCTAACTTTTTAGTTTTCTTTTTCAGAAAAAAACAAAAGGTAGAAGATTTGAAGTCCTACCATGAAATCATCATCGTACATATGATAGTTATTTATTACATTTAAGTCAGTCATCTGTATATAAATAATACATTTTATTTTTAAATGGAAAAATAAAAATTAATGATTAAAATGAAAGATTAATAAAAGTGAGCGTATTATTTTATATGAGGTAAAGTTGATGTTTTTCTTGGCATTTGTTTTTACAGTTGAGGAATTTTTTGACAGTTTTTTCATTTAGTTTCAATTTTTTTTTGTGCGTTTCTTCATCCCGTTAAAATCATTGAAGAATTATAATAGTTAAAATCATAGAAAATTATAATAGTTATTTATTATACAGAGAAAATAATAAATTTTGCATAAAAAAGTGATCAGAACATCAGTTAATTTAAACAAAACGAAAACAAAAAACAGTGAGCTCTCTTTACTTGACTAAAACATTCCACACGTGAAATTCATTATAACAACTTTCTTAGGCACTTTCCTTATTTGTCTTGTTCGGGGGTATTAGTTGATGATCTTTGTAAGTTAAACATTTTTGTAGTACAAAAGATTATTACATATTTCCAGTACAAATTCCTGAGTAACACAAAAAAAAATAACGAGATTGTGACATATGTAATATGTTTAATATTTTAGATTTCTGACATGTGTCAGTGAATTATTCTATATATCAAAAATATATTTTACATCTCAAAATATATAAAACTATAGAAATATTTTTCTTCCTAAGTATCCAAAATTTATTTTGACTTTTATTAATAAGCTAAGTTAGTTTCCAATTTAAAAACTGCAATAGCTCTGTAGGAAAACTAAGGATATAAGTTTCTCTTTTTCCAAAAAAAAAAAAAAGTTAGTTTCCAATTCAAATTTAAATTTTCATTTTGTTAAATTTACATGGTGAAATCAACTCATGGTCACTTGATTAATTATCCCCGTAAAGAAAATACGTTTATTTATTTAGTGGTGATACGATAGAGACATTTTATTTTAGCAGTGGCAAACGGCCATTACATAGATAATCGAAAAGACATAGATATGAAGTAGGTGCATGGGGACAAAGACATGAAGAGAGATGCTTAAGAAGGTACGTAGTAGAGTGGATTAGGGAGCTTAAAATTCCTCCCAGGGGTATCCTCAACCAAATCAGCCCCATTGGTCTCCAATGTTCCCAACGATGTTGTATCCTTTCTTCACCAGGCTCTTCCTCACCTGTGACTTGTACACGACTTGACTCAACCTCGAACCGTTTGGCCTGCGTTTCCATAATATAGTCCTCGATTCAGTCACATATGATACTTAATTACTGTATATAATTAAGCTACTTGATTCTTACTTGAATATGAGCTCCTTCCAGTAGTTCACGCCAGCAGCTTTTAGATACTCGAGAGTGACGTTTGTCCACATTTCCCATCGTTCAGTGAGTATGATGGGTTCAATCCCGAGTTCAAAGATGTTGCGGTAAAGACGCACGGTCTCCGGGAGTCCGGGAGTTGATGCTCCGGACCCTACCCAAAGCCAGTAGTCCAACGGCTCTAGCTTCTCTGTTCTAAGAATCCAAAAAAAAATTGTACTTTAATATGAAATCATAAATTATATATGAAAAAAAACTAAATGTGCCTTTCCATATATTGACATTTAAACATTTTTCAAAAAATATGAAGATGATATTGTAATTGCAATGGAGGTGGTGTAGGTAGAACTAATAATAATAATAATGATAATAATAATATGTATACCCGTATCCATGTTCGGCGAAATAGGGGATACTAGAAAGGAGGGTGTCGTCTAGGTCAAAGATCCAAACATTGACGGTGTCTTTCGGTAGAGCAATTCCTCTGGCGTAGAGATAAGCCTCTTCGCACACCGTTTTGGAGTCGTTACCGTACTGTTGGGAAGTGGTCAAGTAGTCTACAACATAGTCTTTGCAATTTGCGGGCACCGTCTCGAAGTTTATTATGTTAGCGGTCTCCACACCAAAGCGCCAGCTTATGCAGTTGTGGTAGCTGATGGAAAGTGGCTCTTTCTCTAAAAGTTCGGCTTCGTTCTCAAAGATGGTGTTTGATTTTACGAGTTCGATGAGTCCTGGAACTGACGACGAAGAACGGCCGGCGGAAACCGTAGCGGCCAAGAGCAAGAGAAGTGAAAGTGAGAGGCATTTCATTTTTTTTTTTGGGAATAGTTTATTGTTTAGTTTGTGATGCTTATTTGTGTGATACAAAGGGTGGTATTTATAGTGTACTTTATGGTTAGGTTAGTTTACTGTATGGTTTCTTGACGATACTACGGGCAGTGAGGAGATAAGTGTACGTGAATAGCTTCGACTGATGCAAATGCTTGCAGGTCCCATTATGTTTATACACCACTCGTTTTTGGAGCACGTTGTGACCGTGCTAAATTAAAATTTGCCGTTTTGTTGTTTTATTTTTATTATTATCATCGTAGTCCTTTATGCTTGTGAATTTTGTATCAGAGTTTCCGGTTTACAGAATCCTAAGAGCATTCGTAACGCAGACACTTTAAGGGCGTCTTAAAATTAAAAGGAATAAAAAATTATTTTTTTAGCTTAATTAGAGCTAAAACGGTTCAGTGGGAGAAACTTATTGAATCGGTTCTTCGGGTACACGTGGCACAGTTTTATTTGTTCCATTTAGTTATGTGTTTTTCACTTCTTCTCTCTCTCGCGACGCTTCTTCTCTCTCTCCCTTTTCGTCCTTATCTCGATCTTGGTTGGTTCACTCTCTGATCGGAAATTAGGGTTTTTGTTTTCTGTGGATGACGACTACAGCACGACCTACCTGGGCCCCAGCTAAGGGAGGTAACGAGCAGGGTGGAGCTCAGATCTTTGGTCCGTCTCAGAAGTATTCGTCCCGTGATGTCGCCGCTCACAAAACTTTAAAGCCAAGGTAAGATTTCGAAACTGATTTCTCTTCCTTGATTGGATGCGAATTAGATTACATGTGAATTCAATCGAAATTTTAGCTTTGATTTTGATGAGATTGTCCAGAAATCTAGGGTTTATTGCAATTGAGTACGAGGGATTTTGACATACGGTATTTTATATGAAAAAGGCTTATATACTATGTCTTTTGGTTATCGAGATCGTTAGTATCTTGGCCTGTTTGTTGTAGTTTTGAAGATCAAGAGTTATAGATTATGCTGCTATGTAAGAGATTTGATCGATTCAAAAGCTCTTTGTTTTGGTTCGATTTCTGTTTGTAGATTGAGTTCTTAATTAGCTCTTAAAAATTGAGATCACTGGTCGATGACAATACTTCCTTCTTGGGTGTCTATGATGGCCATGGGGTTAAGAAGTTTGCAGAAGGAGTATTGAAGGTCAGTTTTCTTTGTTCCATTTAGTGATGTGTAATTGTGGTTGTTGTTGTTGTTGTCTCTAATTGAATGAAAACACAACAAAACTTAGTTAAAACAAACCAAAACTAAAGTAAATGAAAGTAAACGTGTTACAAAACTTAAGTTGTTATGACACTGGTAGTTGATGGTGATGGAGACATAAGTCATTAACTGATGAGTGGCTTTAATTCTGTAAACCTAACCCAAATTTAATAAAAATTAGGTGCCTCATTTGATGACTTGTGTTGTTTATAATAACACAAGTCTCTGTAGAGCAGAACACATAACCTCTTTCTCTCTGTTTAGCTCCGTTTTTCATTTCCAGTAAAATGGATCTGGATTTTACCAATTCTTTTACCTTCTCTCAAAGCTATATTGATTTATTGAGTAGCCAACAAGAGATTAACACTCCAGAATCCTTGTCCCAACAAACATATTCACCTTTAAACCAAACACCTTCAACAGACAATAGAAAACCTAGGCAGAGATGGAAAGTCGTTGAAGAACAAGTTCTTGTAAGTGCTTGGTTAAACACATGCAAAGATGCTATTGTGGGAAATGAACAGAAATCAGGGACATTTTGGCAAAGAGTTGCTGACTATTACGCTGAAAGTCCTCATGTGGCTGGTCTACCACATAGGGAGGTCAATACTTATAAGCAGAAATGGAAGAAAATCAGTGAGAGTGTTAGCAAGTTCGCTGGCTGCTATGAGTATGCCACCCGTAACAAGAAGAGTGGCCACAATGAAGACAATATTATGGAGATGGCTTACCAGTTGCACACCTCTGATCACAAGGTGAAGTTCACCTTAGAACATGCTTAGAGAATGCTAAAGAATGATCAGAAATGATGTACATTTATTGCTGAAAAAAATAAACCAAACACCAACAAACAGAGGACAGGAGAGTGTACTGGTCATTCCTCCAGCTCCACCACGGCTGGTCATGTGGAGGAAGAAACAGAGGAGAGGTTATTGGGTGTGAAAGCTTCAAAGGCCAAGGGGAAGAAGAGAGTTCGGGGCCAGAGTGAAGATGCAAATGTGAGTTCTTTGAAGTTGCTTCAGGAGATGTGGGTGATAAAAAAAAAAGACTTGGCTGCTAAAGAAAGACTATCCAAACAGAAAATCCTTGATAGCCTCATTGCCAAACCCGAACCACTATCAGAGATAGAACTCACACTTAAGAACAAACTTATGACTGAGATGTGTAATCTTCTAGGTAAGTTTTTCATTGTGTTCTTGTTTGTTCTTGCTCACTGACTTCCTTCTCCTGTAAAATATTTTTTTATACTTTATTCTTGTCTCACCTGCATTTTCAGAGATACAGTAATAAACAAAATATATGTTGGGAACCATATCTCTACTTCAATAGTGGATAATTTTTTTTTTTTGAATAAACACCATGAACACTTGTTGTACACCATCTCCAATTTGAGATCTTTATGCTATAAATAGAAAGATAGATAAAGTGAATGATCATCAAATAAAAGTAATGAATAATTTTTCAGCTTCTAAAGTTAGATTATCAAAAGATCCACAAATATTTGTATGTGTTATCCGAAAGAAGTTGTGTATTTTTTGTAGCCTATTTCTTAGCGTTTACCTTTAATGCAATCTATAAATGATTCCATTTTTATTAAAACTAGATTGGGAATGACTCCATTTTTGTTAGGTCTTCTTTAAAAAAAAAAAATTATACTGGAAATGTGTCATAATCTTTTGTACCACAGAAAAAAAAAATCGTTAATACATATTTTACGTTTAAATGCACAATTAACTACCATACATGGTGAGATGTGTCTCACAAAATTGATCAATTGTGTTTAATTTATAAAGATGATCATCTAATAATCGAAAACAAGACAAATATGGACGGTGAGAATAGTGTCTCGTAGGATAATATAAATGGTAGATTTGAAGTCTAAGAAAGTTGTATTATTTAAAGACAGCTAACTTTTTTGTTTTCTTTTTCAGAAAAAAACAAAAGGTAGAAGATTTGAAGTCCTACCATGAAATCATCATCGTACATACGATCCAACCAATATAGTTTGTAGTTTTGGTTTTTTTTTTTTGTGTTTCTCCATCCTTTTAAAATCATAGAAAAAATTATAATAGTTATTTATTACATTTAAGTCAGTCATCTGTATATAAATAATACATATTAATTTTTAAATGGAAAAATAAAAATTAATGATTAAAATGAAAAGATTAATAAAAAGTTAGCGTATTATTTTATATGAGGTAAAGTTGAAGTTTTTTCTTGGCATTTTTTTTACAGTGGAGGAGTTTTTTGACATTTTTTCCATTTATTTTTAATTTTTTTTTTGTGTTTTTTCATCCCGTTAAAATCATAAAAAATTAAAAATAGTTATTTATTATACAGAGAAAAATAATAAATTTTGCATAAAAAAGTGAGAACATCAGTTAATTTAAACAAAAAATTTTTCTAAAACATCAATTATTCTGATATAGAGAGAGTATATTTTTTTAATAGTAGAGAATTTAACACGACATAAGATTTAAATATGTATAAAACTATAACATATATTTCTACATTTTTTTTTTGGAAAAGAAAACAAAAAACAGTGAGCTGTCTTTACTTGTCTAAAAAATTCCACACGTGAAATTCATTATAACAACTTTCTTAGGCACTTTCCTTATTTGTCTTGTTCGGGGGTATTAGTTGATGATCTTTGTAAGTTAAACATTTTTGTAGTACAAAAGATTATTACATATTTCCAGTACAAATTCCTGATTAAATGTTGCATTGATCCTCGAGATCGTTTGCTAAAATGTTTGTCCATTAACTCCAGCGGTTTCTCCAAACGCTGCGTCATGGAGTTCTTCACCTCCTCAACGGTAGTGCAACTCCTTGTCACTTGGACTAGCAATGGCTTAGAGTTCAATTCAAAATGTGCCTTCTGCTTTTCCCTGAAGCGATCACTAATCTTCTCCACAAGCTCAAACTGGCCTTTCACAAAATCATCGTTTGCAAATTCCCATTCTTGTTCAGACTCAACTATTTCAAAGCCCTAAAAGACCAAAAAGTAATCTCTTAGTAAAATATGACAATCTTTTATATTTGTTGGACCTTTGCTACCAAACCGATTGGATAAAATCAATAATCCCTACGTGAGACCACGCGGTTGAGAATTAATTCAATGTGATATGATAGCTTATTGGAAATTGTCGGCCCATTGTATGTTAGCATTCTTCAGCATGTCTACTAATAGCCCGATCACTTCGATGTTTACTTTTGATTTTTGTTTTTCGCTTAATTCATACACTTTAAAATGAAGAAAAAAAAAGAAGAAAATCAATAATATCACGATAGAAGGGAAAAAAATATGGGTGTATAACCTGTCAAGATGATTAAAAATCTGTAAATTTTATATAATAAGAGTTCGGGTAACTAAAATCGCTATCCGTATAATACCTTAACTCACAATATATCGGATAATGTTAGGTAATTGGGGTATACCCAAAAAAATTAGGATTTATTATTTATTTAAAATATTATCTATGAAAGATGATTTTAGAGCCATGGCATAAGCAGAGTGATGAGCAACGACAAAAATGTTATGAGCATCTTCCATTAATTTTTGTTCGTTCTTTGCAACGAGTAAGGGCTTCTTCCTTCTCTATCTTCGCACAGCCCTCTTTCTAACTCAAAGTTCTCTCACCAGTTACTTCAGATCAACGAGAGATAAGAGAGGAGGGAGATATATCATAAGAGATTACAAATTATTTTCTTTTTTCTTGTTGGTTTTAATGTTGGATCGGGTCGAAATTAGGGTTTAGTTGGGTCAAAATCGGTAATCACGGTATAGTAAAATAAGAATACTGGTTTACTAAAAAAAACCGATTTCAGTTGGATATGTCGAAGCATATAGTTTTTGATAGTTTGTAATTTTTAATATACGGAGAAAAACCTTTTTCGATAATCTTATGCACACCATACCTAATGTTCAAGGAAAGACAAAAGACAATTTAAAGTCTAGATTGGACTTACCTGATATATGTTCTCGAAGAAAGCTTCATGTCATGCCAAATGGGAAAGCATCAATCCCTCGATTCCGATTAGATGCACCTTCGAAGGAAGTGTTCTTAGAGTGGATTATGAAGGAAGTCAAATTTCCAGATGGCTATGCATCTAATCTCCGTAACTATGTGAATATGGGAGAGGGGAAGTTTCAAGGATTGAAAAGCCACGATTGTCATATCATTATGCAGCGCCTCCTACCATTTACTTTTGAGCATCTTCTACCACAAAATGTACACAAAGCAATTGCAGGTATATTATTATAGAATTTAATTACTATTTATATGTAACTATATATGCGATTTAAAACATTTTTATACTACGCAGCTATAAGTGTGTTCTTTCGAGATTTATGCTCAAGAACACTAACGGCAGAAGGTATACACAACCTGGAGAAAAATATACCGGTGATCATATGTAACCTTGAGAAGATTTTTCCACCGTCTTTTTTTGATGTTATGGAACATCTTCCAATTCATCTCCCCTGAGAATTAGCACTTGAAGGCCCCGTCCAATATCGATAGATATACACTTTCGAGCGTTACATGGATACTCTCAAGAAGAAAGTTAAAAATTTGGCAAGAGTAGAAGGTTCCATTGTAGCTCAGAGCATCAACGAAGAAACGTCACACTTCTCCGAATATTATTTTCCAAAACATGTCCAAAAAAAGACCCGAAAACCTGCTCGACATGATGACGGTGGTGAGAAACCTTTTTACCCAGTACAAGTTCCTAATTTATTTGCACAAATTGGTCGATTAAGTGAAAAATCGAAGAAGCGAAGGCTAACGGAGGAGGAGCATCAACACTTGTACATGTACCTAATCAAAAACTGTGAAGAGCTTTTAGATTATGAGAGGTATTATTTTCATCCAATGTTAATTTTAAACTGTTAGTTTACATTTGAAATTATTAATTATCATATTTATTAATTTTCAGGATTTACTTGGGTCAAGTACGCTTCGCATATCCAGACATGATGGAGGATGACGTTCAAAAACTCAAGCATAATGAATTTTTGGAATATTTAATCAAGTAAAGACAGCTAACTTTCTATTTTTCTTTTTCAGAAAAAA
Source organism: Turritis glabra (assembly GCA_900406565.1). Lineage (NCBI taxonomy): Eukaryota > Viridiplantae > Streptophyta > Magnoliopsida > Brassicales > Brassicaceae > Turritis > Turritis glabra. Next base: position 17,727 of record OVBN01000033.1, on the reverse strand, counting down.
CAAAAGGTAGAAGATTTGAAGTCCTACCACTAAATCATCATCGTACATATGATCCAACCAATATAGTTGTAGTTGTTTTTTTTTTTTTTTTTTTTGTGGTTCTCCGTCCTGTTAAAATCATAGAAAAATTATAATAGTTATTTGTTACACTTAAGTCAGTCATCTGTATATAAATAATACATATTAATTTTAAAATGGAAAATCAAACAAAATTAATGATTAAAATGATAGATTAATAAAAGTTTAACTCTTAAAGTGAGAACATCAGTTAATTTAAACAAAAAAAAATTCTTAAACATCAATTATTCTGATATAGAAAGAGTATGTTTTTTTATAGTAGAGAATTTAGCACGATACAAGATTTAAATATGTATAAAACTATAACAGATATTTCTACTTTTTTTTCTTGAAATAAAAACAAAAAAAATGAGCTGTCTTTACTTGGCTAAAAAATTCCACACGTGAAATTCATTATAACAACTTTCTTAGACACTTTCCTTATCTGTCTTGTTGCATTGATCCTCGAGATATTTTGCTAAAATTTTGTCCATTAACTCCAGCAGTTTCTCCAAACGCTGCGTCTTGGAGTTCTTCACCTCCTCAACGGTAGTGCAACTCCTTGTCACTTGGACTAGCAATGGCTTAGAGTTCAATTCGAAATATGCCTTCTGCTTTTCCCTGAAGCGATCACTAATCTTCTCCACAAGCTCAAACTGGCCTTTCACAAAATCATCGTTTGCATAAGCAGAGTGATGAGCAACGACAAAAATGTTATGACCATCTTCCATTAATTTTGTTCGTTCTTTGCAACGAGTAAGGGCTTCTTCGTTCTCTATCTTCGCACAGCCCTATTTCTAACCCAAAGTTCTCTCACCAGTTACTTCACATCAACGAGAGGATAAGAGAGGAGGGAGATATATCATCAGAGATTACCAATTATTTTCTTTTTTCTTGTTGGTTTTAATGTTGGATCGGGTCGAAATTAGGGTTTAGTTGGGTCAAAATCGGTAATTACGGTATAGTAAAATAAGAATACAGGTTTACTAAAAAAAACCGATTTCAGTTGGATATGTCGAAGCATATAGTTTTTGATACTTTGTAATTTGTAATGAACAACTGCAACTTTCTGGGTTGTAAAACGAAGAGGTCAAAGTTCAGGGGGAAAACGTTTGAATCGTTATTCTTGATGAGCGGCATTGCTACAATCTATCATCTAATTATTGAGAATTCGACTAGAAGCAATAATATTAACAAATAACACACCAAAAATCATAATATTTATTGAGCACTTTATAACATAGGTAATGTTTATATTTCAACGTTTATATGGCTTTCAAAACAAAAATTCCAATAGTTTTAAGAACATATGGATAATTTTTAGTGGTTAATATTAATTCGGATATTTTGAGTAAATGACTGGATATGTGCCCTTATCCGTTCAAATAAATTATCATTACCCAAACGGATGATTTCAGTTAACCCGTACCCAAAATATTCGGGTTATTTGAGTTGAGTACAGGTACAGTCGGATTATCCGATCCGAAATGTCTATGCCTAGTTGATGGACCATGGTGACTAACGTTTTAAGATGATTAAAAATGTGAAGAATGTAAAAAGTAAAAAAGTAAAACGTAAAATGTAAAAAAGAGTGGCAATAAATAGGGAGTAGCATTACTCCACATCCCATAGCTCTTCTCCAATCTAAGAGTATAACACAAACGTGAGGGCTCTCTCTCTCTCTCTCTCTCTCTCTCTCTCTCTCTCTCTCTCTCTCTCTCTCTCTCTCTCTCTCGATCATCCGATATGATTTCATCCTTGCTTTTGTATTGTACATAGTTTTGCCATGCAATCATTGTTGTTGTTAATTTCTACTTACTGAAGTTATATATACGTTATTACCAATACAAATATATTAATGGGCCCTTAATGTAATTTTCAATTATACAGTTAAAAAAATTCTCAGTGTCCTCCTTGGAAGATATAGAATACAATTAAATTATCTCATAGTAGAAGTGGAGATGTCCAAAGTTCAAGTATAAGTTTTAGTTTTAGTTTTTTTGGCAACTTACATGGCCCTTAAGTATAAGTTTTAGTAAGATAATTATTTTTTAATGTATTGGAAAAAATGTGACTAAGAAAAAAAAAGTCAGAGATGAACATACAACCAAAAATCTCAACAAATTATAGTGGCTAAATGATAAAAAAGTATTTTTATATGAAAATAGACTATTTGAATTGAGACAAATTTTTTGTTAAAACCCGAAATCATTTGGAAACGTGAGTGCATGCACATAGAATTCGACAATGAAACATGATATATAAGATTAAATAGATTCAAGAATATAAATTGTTTTTAAGACATTCAAGATTTGGACATGATTGCTTAACTGATGCAAATGTTTAGTTACTGAGTTGGTGAGTTAGACACCAACAGTTGTAAAATAATTTAAAATTTAAAATTATATATAACATAAAAATATTAACCATTAAAAAGGTAAAAACAAATATCGCGATGTAGTGCGGATCCTCATTTAGTATTATATAAAAAAGTATATTTATTTACATTAAAAAAATAATTCAATTGGAAACAGTAGAAATCATGAAAAATGATAATTAGATAAAAAAGGAAAGTATATAAACTTGGTAACCAGTAGCCTTAGAATTATAATTTCTTGATCCAAATATGAAAGAGAAATATATCAGTATCCTACATACAATATAAAATTTTATATGGTGCAACTGCAGCCCTTATGGCCAACGTACATCCGCCCCTGTGAAAAACATTTATGCAAAATAAATTATGTCTTCCGTAAAAATTAAAACAAAAGTCAAAATTAGGAAAAAAGTATTCACTAGTTAATCGCAATAGTTTACATCATTGCTATTTTCTTAACCGAATATTTATTTCTTTTTACATATTTATTTTCTTGTAAATTACATGATTCAGTCTAATTTCTATACCTTATATACTTTTTATGTCAGCTTATTTACTTCTTGTGAGTTGATAACCAAATTTTTTTGCAACAACGAGTGAGAATTTTATTAGATATGTAATTTGAAGGTGTCTCACAACAGCGTAACACAAAAAAAAATTAACGAGATTGTGACATATATACTCCCTCTGTTTTTAATAATGAATTTTCTAAACAACAATTTCGTTTCTAAAAGATGTATTTTCTAGGTGTTTAATATATTTTTAAATAAAAAATAACAAGAAATTGTAAACTTCAAGAAATATTGATTGCAAATTTTAAATTTATTGAATTACTATTGGTTTAAAATTATGGGGAATTGTTTATTACAAAAAAATAATGTACTTATAATTAAACATTAAATTTTTCTTTAATATGTGTGAAAAATCTAAAAAATTCATCATTTACAAAAAGAGGGAGTATGTAATATGTTTAATATTTTAGATTTCTAACATGTGTCAGTGAATTATTCTATATATCAAAAATATATTTTACATCTCAAAATATATAAAACTATAGAAATATTTTTCTTCCTAAGTATCCAAAATTATTTTTTACTTTTATTAATATGCTAAGTTAGTTTCCAAATTAAAAACTGCAATAGCTCTATAGGAAAACTAAGGATATAAGTTTCTCTTTTTCCAAAAAAAAAGAAAAAGTTAGTTTCCAATTCAAATTTAAATCTTCATTTTGTTAAATTTACATGGTGAAATCAACTCATGGTCACTTGATTAATTATCTCCGTAAATAAAATACGTTTATTTATTTAGTGGTGATACGATAGAGACATTTTATTTTAGCAGTGGCAAACAACTATTACAGAAAGTAGTACAAAAAGTGATACAGGAAACTGAAATGTATAAATGCTGATGAGGAACTCGAGTACTGTGATGTACAAACGTTTGTTAAGTCAGAAAAAAAGAAAATTATTTTTGTTTGAAGACAAAAAGAAATAATATAAGAGAAGATGAAGTTTGCTTGAAGAGAAAAAGAAACCACCTTTGGAGGAACTTGAAATGCAAGTTATGTTTGCTATATAAGGAGGACGTAACAATATGAGCATGGAGATTTAGCAGCATAAAAATCTCAGAGAATGATTTAAGAGATTGTGTGTGCTTGTGTGATCAAGCGTTGGAGTGCTTTGGTGTTATCGTTGGGCTCGTTGGTGTTGACATTCCCATGTGACGGTATTCCAGGGGACTGGAGAATTGAAGTCTAGGCTCAGGGGAGTTTAGCTCAAGATTAGGTTATCCTGATAAAGTATAGGCTCAGAGGAAGTTTACCTCATGATTAGTTTATTCTGAAGAGTTTATGTTAAAGAAAAGAAGGTTGTGCTTGATTTACGCGATTACAAATTGGTTGTATTTGCTTTCTTGTTCTAGTGAATTCGATTTCTAGACGTGGTCGCGAAGAATAGGAATTTCGTGTCTCGTTTATTTTCTGTACTTTATTCTTGTCTCACCTGCACTTTCAGAGATATAGTAATAAACAAAATATATGTTGGGAACCATATCTCTACTTCAATAGTGAATAATTTTTTTTTTTGAATAAACACTATGAACACTTATTGTACACCATCTCCAATTTGAGATCTTTATGCAATAAATAGAAAGATAGATAAAGTGAATGATCATCAAATAAAAGTAATAAATAATTTTCAGCTTCTAAAGTTAGATTATCAAAAGATCCACAAATATTTGTATGTGTTATCTCAAAGAAGTTGTGTATTTTTTGTAGCTCATTTTTTAGCGTTTACTTTTAATGCAATCTATAAATGACTCCATTTTTATTAAAACTAGATTGGGAATGACTCCATTTTTGTTAGGTCTTTTTTTAAAAAAAATATTATACTGGAAATGTGTCATAATCTTTTGTACCACAGAAAAAAAAAATCGTTAATACATATTTTACGTTTAAATGCACAATTAACTAACATACATGGTGAGATGTGTCTCACAAAATTGATCAATTGTGTTTGATTTATAAAGATGATTAACTAATAATCGAAAACAAGACAAATATGGACGGTGAGAATAGTGTCTCGTAGGATAATATAAAAGGTAGAAGATTTGAAGTCTAAGAAAGTTGTCATAATGAATTTGTGGAAAGGTAGAAAAAAAGACAGCTAACTTTTTAGTTTTCTTTTTCAGAAAAAAACAAAAGGTAGAAGATTTGAAGTCCTACCATGAAATCATCATCGTACATATGATAGTTATTTATTACATTTAAGTCAGTCATCTGTATATAAATAATACATTTTATTTTTAAATGGAAAAATAAAAATTAATGATTAAAATGAAAGATTAATAAAAGTGAGCGTATTATTTTATATGAGGTAAAGTTGATGTTTTTCTTGGCATTTGTTTTTACAGTTGAGGAATTTTTTGACAGTTTTTTCATTTAGTTTCAATTTTTTTTTGTGCGTTTCTTCATCCCGTTAAAATCATTGAAGAATTATAATAGTTAAAATCATAGAAAATTATAATAGTTATTTATTATACAGAGAAAATAATAAATTTTGCATAAAAAAGTGATCAGAACATCAGTTAATTTAAACAAAAACGAAAACAAAAAACAGTGAGCTCTCTTTACTTGACTAAAACATTCCACACGTGAAATTCATTATAACAACTTTCTTAGGCACTTTCCTTATTTGTCTTGTTCGGGGGTATTAGTTGATGATCTTTGTAAGTTAAACATTTTTGTAGTACAAAAGATTATTACATATTTCCAGTACAAATTCCTGAGTAACACAAAAAAAAAATAACGAGATTGTGACATATGTAATATGTTTAATATTTTAGATTTCTGACATGTGTCAGTGAATTATTCTATATATCAAAAATATATTTTACATCTCAAAATATATAAAACTATAGAAATATTTTTCTTCCTAAGTATCCAAAATTTATTTTGACTTTTATTAATAAGCTAAGTTAGTTTCCAATTTAAAAACTGCAATAGCTCTGTAGGAAAACTAAGGATATAAGTTTCTCTTTTTCCAAAAAAAAAAAAAAGTTAGTTTCCAATTCAAATTTAAATTTTCATTTTGTTAAATTTACATGGTGAAATCAACTCATGGTCACTTGATTAATTATCCCCGTAAAGAAAATACGTTTATTTATTTAGTGGTGATACGATAGAGACATTTTATTTTAGCAGTGGCAAACGGCCATTACATAGATAATCGAAAAGACATAGATATGAAGTAGGTGCATGGGGACAAAGACATGAAGAGAGATGCTTAAGAAGGTACGTAGTAGAGTGGATTAGGGAGCTTAAAATTCCTCCCAGGGGTATCCTCAACCAAATCAGCCCATTGGTCTCCAATGTTCCCAACGATGTTGTATCCTTTCTTCACCAGGCTCTTCCTCACCTGTGACTTGTACACGACTTGACTCAACCTCGAACCGTTTGGCCTGCGTTTCCATATATAGTCCTCGATTCAGTCACATATGATACTTAATTACTGTATATAATTAAGCTACTTGATTCTTACTTGAATATGAGCTCCTTCCAGTAGTTCACGCCAGCAGCTTTTAGATACTCGAGAGTGACGTTTGTCCACATTTCCCATCGTTCAGTGAGTATGATGGGTTCAATCCCGAGTTCAAAGATGTTGCGGTAAAGACGCACGGTCTCCGGGAGTCCGGGAGTTGATGCTCCGGACCCTACCCAAAGCCAGTAGTCCAACGGCTCTAGCTTCTCTGTTCTAAGAATCCAAAAAAAAATTGTACTTTAATATGAAATCATAAATTATATATGAAAAAAACTAAATGTGCCTTTCCATATATTGACATTTAAACATTTTCAAAAAATATGAAGATGATATTGTAATTGCAATGGAGGTGGTGTAGGTAGAACTAATAATAATAATAATGATAATAATAATATGTATACCCGTATCCATGTTCGGCGAAATAGGGGATACTAGAAAGGAGGGTGTCGTCTAGGTCAAAGATCCAAACATTGACGGTGTCTTTCGGTAGAGCAATTCCTCTGGCGTAGAGATAAGCCTCTTCGCACACCGTTTTGGAGTCGTTACCGTACTGTTGGGAAGTGGTCAAGTAGTCTACAACATAGTCTTTGCAATTTGCGGGCACCGTCTCGAAGTTTATTATGTTAGCGGTCTCCACACCAAAGCGCCAGCTTATGCAGTTGTGGTAGCTGATGGAAAGTGGCTCTTTCTCTAAAAGTTCGGCTTCGTTCTCAAAGATGGTGTTTGATTTTACGAGTTCGATGAGTCCTGGAACTGACGACGAAGAACGGCCGGCGGAAACCGTAGCGGCCAAGAGCAAGAGAAGTGAAAGTGAGAGGATTTTCATTTTTTTTTTTTGGGAATAGTTTATTGTTTAGTTTGTGATGCTTATTTGTGTGATACAAAGGGTGGTATTTATAGTGTACTTTATGGTTAGGTTAGTTTACTGTATGGTTTCTTGACGATACTACGGGCAGTGAGGAGATAAGTGTACGTGAATAGCTTCGACTGATGCAAATGCTTGCAGGTCCCATTATGTTTATACACCACTCGTTTTTGGAGCACGTTGTGACCGTGCTAAATTAAAATTTGCCGTTTTGTTGTTTTATTTTATTATTATCATCGTAGTCCTTTATGCTTGTGAATTTTGTATCAGAGTTTCCGGTTTACAGAATCCTAAGAGCATTCGTAACGCAGACACTTTAAGGGCGTCTTAAAATTAAAAGGAATAAAAAATTATTTTTTAGCTTAATTAGAGCTAAAACGGTTCAGTGGGAGAAACTTATTGAATCGGTTCTTCGGGTACACGTGGCACAGTTTATTTATTCCATTTAGTTATGTGTTTTTCACTTCTTCTCTCTCTCGCGACGCTTCTTCTCTCTCTCCCTTTCGTCCTTATCTCGATCTTGGTTGATTCACTCTCTGATCGGAAATTAGGGTTTTTGTTTTCTGTGGATGACGACTACAGCACGACCTACCTGGGCCCCAGCTAAGGGAGGTAACGAGCAGGTGGAGCTCAGATCTTTGTCCGTCTCAGAAGTATTCGTCCCGTGATGTCGCCGCTCACAAAACTTTAAAGCCAAGGTAAGATTTCAAACTGATTTCTCTTCCTTGATTGGATGCGAATTAGATTACATGTGATTCAATCGAAATTTTAGCTTTGATTTTGATGAGATTGTCCAGAAATCTAGGGTTTATTGCAATTGAGTACGGGGATTTTGACATACGGTATTTTATATGAAAAGGCTTATATACTATGTCTTTTGGTTATCGAGATCGTTAGTATCGTGGCCTTTGTTGTAGTTTTGAAGATCAAGAGTTATAGATTATGCTGCTATGTAAGAGATTTGATCGATTCAAAAGCTCTTTGTTTTGGTTCGATTTCTGTTTGTAGATTGAGTTCTTAATTAGCTCTTAAAAATTGAGATCACTGGTCGATGACAATACTTCCTTCTTGGGTGTCTATGATGGCCATGGGGTTAAGAAGTTTGCAGAAGGAGTATTGAAGGTCAGTTTTCTTTGTTCCATTTAGTGATGTGTAATTGTGGTTTTGTTGTTGTTGTCTAATTGAATGAAAACACAACAAAACTTAGTTAAAACAAACCAAAACTAAAGTAAATGAAAGTAAACGTGTTACAAAACTTAAGTTGTTATGACATTGGTAGTTGATGGTGATGGAGACATAAAGTCATTAATGATGAGTGGCTTTAATTCTGTAAACCCTAACCCAAATTTAATAAAAATTAGGTGCCTCATTTGATGACTTGTGTTGTTTATAATAACACAAGTCTCTGTAGAGCAGAACACATAACCTCTTTCTCTCTGTTTAGCTCCGTTTTTCATTTCCAGTAAAATGGATCTGGATTTTACCAATTCTTTTTACCTTCTCTCAAAGCTATATTGATTTATTAGTAGCCAACAAGAGATTAACACTCCAAATCCTTGTCCCAACAAACATATTCACCTTTAAACCAAACACCTTCAACAGACATAGAAAACCTAGGCAGAGATGGAAAGTCGTTGAAAACAAGTTCTTGTAAGTGCTTGGTTAAACACATGCAAAGATGCTATTGTGGGAAATGAACAGAAATCAGGGACATTTTGGCAAAGAGTTGCTGACTATTACGCTGAAATCCTCATGTGGCTGGTCTACCACATAGGAGGCCAATACTTATAAGCAGAAATGGAAGAAAATCAGTGAGAGTGTTAGCAAGTTCGCTGGCTGCTATGATATGCCACCCGTAACAAGAAGAGTGGCCACAATGAAGACAATATTATGGAGATGGCTTACCAGTTGCACACCTCTGATCACAAGGTGAAGTTCACCTTGGAACATGCTTAGAGAATGCTAAAGAATGATCAGAAATGTGTACATTTATTGCTGAAAAAAAATAAACCAAACACCAACAAACAGAGGACAGGAGAGTGTACTGGTCATTCCTCCAGCTCCACCACGGCTGGTCATGTGGAGGAAGAAACAGAGGAGAGGTTATTGGTGTGAAAGCTTCAAAGGCCAAGGGGAAGAAGAGAGTTCGGGGCCAGAGTGAAGATGCAATGTGATTCTTTGAAGTTGCTTCAGGAGATGTGGGTGATAAAAAAAAAGGACTTGGCTGCTAAAGAAAGACTATCCAAACAGAAAATCTTGATAGCCTCATTGCCAAACCCGAACCACTATCAGAGATAGAACTCACACTTAAGAACAAACTTATGACTGAGATGTGTAATCTTCTAGGTAAGTTTTCATTGTGTTCTTGTTTTTCTTGCTCAATGACTTCCTTCTCCTGCAAAATATTTTTTTATACTTTATTCTTATCTCACCTGCATTTTCAGAGATACAGTAATAAACAAAATATATGTTGGGAACCATATCTCTACTTCAATAGTGGATAATTTTTTTTTTTGAATAAACACCCATGAACACTTGTTGTACACCATCTCCAATTTGAGATCTTTATGCTATAAATAGAAAGATAGATAAAGTGAATGATCATCAATAAAAGTAATGAATAATTTTCAGCTTCTTAAAGTTAGATTATCAAAAGATCCACAAATATTTGTATGTGTTATCCGAAAGAAGTTGTGTATTTTTTGTAGCCTATTTCTTAGCGTTTACCTTTAATGCAATCTATAAATGATTCCATTTTTATTAAAACTAGATTGGGAATGACTCCATTTTTGTTAGGTCTTCTTTAAAAAAAAAAAATTATACTGGAAATGTGTCATAATCTTTTGTACCACAGAAAAAAAAAAATCGTTAATACATATTTTACGTTTAAATGCACAATTAACTACCATACATGGTGAGATGTGTCTCACAAAATTGATCAATTGTGTTTAATTTATAAAGATGATCATCTAATAATCGAAAACAAGACAAATATGGACGGTGAGAATAGTGTCTCGTAGGATAATATAAATGGTAGATTTGAAGTCTAAGAAAGTTGTTTATTTAAAGACAGCTAACTTTTTGTTTTCTTTTTTCAGAAAAAACAAAAGGTAGAAGATTTGAAGTCCTACCATGAAATCATCATCGTACATACGATCCAACCAATATAGTTGTAGTTTTGGTTTTTTTTTTTGTGTTTCTCCATCCTTTTAAAATCATAGAAAAATTATAATAGTTATTTATTACATTTAAGTCAGTCATCTGTATATAAATAATACATATTAATTTTTAAATGGAAAAATAAAAATTAATGATTAAAATGAAAGATTAATAAAAGTTAGCGTATTATTTTATATGAGTAAAGTTGAGTTTTTCTTGGCATTTTTTTTACAGTGAGGAGTTTTTTGACATTTTTTCCATTTATTTTTAATTTTTTTTTGTGTTTTTTCATCCCGTTAAAATCATAAAAAATTAAAATAGTTATTTATTATACAGAGAAAATAATAAATTTTGCATAAAAAAGTGAGAACATCAGTTAATTTAAACAAAAAATTTTTCTAAAACATCAATTATTCTGATATAGAGAGAGTATATTTTTTTAATAGTAGAGAATTTAACACGACATAAGATTTAAATATGTATAAAACTATAACATATATTTCTACATTTTTTTTTTGGAAAAGAAAACAAAAAACAGTGAGCTGTCTTTACTTGTCTAAAAAATTCCACACGTGAAATTCATTATAACAACTTTCTTAGGCACTTTCCTTATTTGTCTTGTTCGGGGGTATTAGTTGATGATCTTTGTAAGTTAAACATTTTTGTAGTACAAAAGATTATTACATATTTCCAGTACAAATTCCTGATTAAATGTTGCATTGATCCTCGAGATCGTTTGCTAAAATGTTGTCCATTAACTCCAGCGGTTTCTCCAAACGCTGCGTCATGGAGTTCTTCACCTCCTCAACGGTAGTGCAACTCCTTGTCACTTGGACTAGCAATGGCTTAGAGTTCAATTCAAAATGTGCCTTCTGCTTTTCCCTGAAGCGATCACTAATCTTCTCCACAAGCTCAAACTGGCCTTTCACAAAATCATCGTTTGCAAATTCCCATTCTTGTTCAGACTCAACTATTTCAAAGCCCTAAAAGACCAAAAAGTAATCTCTTAGTAAAATATGACAATCTTTTATATTTGTTGGACCTTTGCTACCAAACCGATTGGATAAAATCAATAATCCCTACGTGAGACCACGCGGTTGAGAATTAATTCAATGTGATATGATAGCTTATTGGAAATTGTCGGCCCATTGTATGTTAGCATTCTTCAGCATGTCTACTAATAGCCCGATCACTTCGATGTTTACTTTTGATTTTTGTTTTTCGCTTAATTCATACACTTTAAAATGAAGAAAAAAAAAGAAGAAAATCAATAATATCACGATAGAAGGGAAAAAATATGGGTGTATAACCTGTCAAGATGATTAAAAATCTGTAAATTTTATATAATAAGAGTTCGGGTAACTAAAATCGCTATCCGTATAATACCTTAACTCACAATATATCGGATAATGTTAGGTAATTGGGGTATACCCAAAAAAATTAGGATTTATTATTTATTTAAAATATTATCTATGAAAGATGATTTTAGAGCCATGGCATAAGCAGAGTGATGAGCAACGACAAAAATGTTATGAGCATCTTCCATTAATTTTTGTTCGTTCTTTGCAACGAGTAAGGGCTTCTTCCTTCTCTATCTTCGCACAGCCCTCTTTCTAACTCAAAGTTCTCTCACCAGTTACTTCAGATCAACGAGAGATAAGAGAGGAGGGAGATATATCATAAGAGATTACAAATTATTTTCTTTTTTCTTGTTGGTTTTAATGTTGGATCGGGTCGAAATTAGGGTTTAGTTGGGTCAAAATCGGTAATCACGGTATAGTAAAATAAGAATACTGGTTTACTAAAAAAAACCGATTTCAGTTGGATATGTCGAAGCATATAGTTTTTGATAGTTTGTAATTTTTAATATACGGAGAAAACCTTTTTCGATAATCTTATGCACACCATACCTAATGTTCAAGGAAAGACAAAAGACAATTTAAAGTCTAGATTGGACTTACCTGATATATGTTCTCGAAGAAAGCTTCATGTCATGCCAAATGGGAAAGCATCAATCCCTCGATTCCGATTAGATGCACCTTCGAAGGAAGTGTTCTTAGAGTGGATTATGAAGGAAGTCAAATTTCCAGATGGCTATGCATCTAATCTCCGTAACTATGTGAATATGGGAGAGGGGAAGTTTCAAGGATTGAAAAGCCACGATTGTCATATCATTATGCAGCGCCTCCTACCATTTACTTTTGAGCATCTTCTACCACAAAATGTACACAAAGCAATTGCAGGTATATTATTATAGAATTTAATTACTATTTATATGTAACTATATATGCGATTTAAAACATTTTTATACTACGCAGCTATAAGTGTGTTCTTTCGAGATTTATGCTCAAGAACACTAACGGCAGAAGGTATACACAACCTGGAGAAAAATATACCGGTGATCATATGTAACCTTGAGAAGATTTTTCCACCGTCTTTTTTTGATGTTATGGAACATCTTCCAATTCATCTCCCCTGAGAATTAGCACTTGAAGGCCCCGTCCAATATCGATAGATATACACTTTCGAGCGTTACATGGATACTCTCAAGAAGAAAGTTAAAAATTTGGCAAGAGTAGAAGGTTCCATTGTAGCTCAGAGCATCAACGAAGAAACGTCACACTTCTCCGAATATTATTTTCCAAAACATGTCCAAAAAAAGACCCGAAAACCTGCTCGACATGATGACGGTGGTGAGAAACCTTTTTACCCAGTACAAGTTCCTAATTTATTTGCACAAATTGGTCGATTAAGTGAAAAATCGAAGAAGCGAAGGCTAACGGAGGAGGAGCATCAACACTTGTACATGTACCTAATCAAAAACTGTGAAGAGCTTTTAGATTATGAGAGGTATTATTTTCATCCAATGTTAATTTTAAACTGTTAGTTTACATTTGAAATTATTAATTATCATATTTATTAATTTTCAGGATTTACTTGGGTCAAGTACGCTTCGCATATCCAGACATGATGGAGGATGACGTTCAAAAACTCAAGCATAATGAATTTTTGGAATATTTAATCAAGTAAAGACAGCTAACTTTCTATTTTTCTTTTTCAGAAAAAACAAAAGGTAGAAGATTTGAAGTCCTACCACTAAATCATCATCGTACATATGATCCAACCAATATAGTTGTAGTTGTTTTTTTTTTTTTTTTTGTGGTTCTCCGTCCTGTTAAAATCATAGAAAAATTATAATAGTTATTTGTTACACTTAAGTCAGTCATCTGTATATAAATAATACATATTAATTTTAAAATGGAAAATCAAACAAAATTAATGATTAAAATGATAGATTAATAAAAGTTTAACTCTTAAAGTGAGAACATCAGTTAATTTAAACAAAAAAAAATTCTTAAACATCAATTATTCTGATATAGAAAGAGTATGTTTTTTTATAGTAGAGAATTTAGCACGATACAAGATTTAAATATGTATAAAACTATAACAGATATTTCTACTTTTTTTTCTTGAAATAAAAACAAAAAAAATGAGCTGTCTTTACTTGGCTAAAAAATTCCACACGTGAAATTCATTATAACAACTTTCTTAGACACTTTCCTTATCTGTCTTGTTGCATTGATCCTCGAGATATTTTGCTAAAATTTTGTCCATTAACTCCAGCAGTTTCTCCAAACGCTGCGTCTTGGAGTTCTTCACCTCCTCAACGGTAGTGCAACTCCTTGTCACTTGGACTAGCAATGGCTTAGAGTTCAATTCGAAATATGCCTTCTGCTTTTCCCTGAAGCGATCACTAATCTTCTCCACAAGCTCAAACTGGCCTTTCACAAAATCATCGTTTGCATAAGCAGAGTGATGAGCAACGACAAAAATGTTATGACCATCTTCCATTAATTTTGTTCGTTCTTTGCAACGAGTAAGGGCTTCTTCGTTCTCTATCTTCGCACAGCCCTATTTCTAACCCAAAGTTCTCTCACCAGTTACTTCACATCAACGAGAGGATAAGAGAGGAGGGAGATATATCATCAGAGATTACCAATTATTTTCTTTTTTCTTGTTGGTTTTAATGTTGGATCGGGTCGAAATTAGGGTTTAGTTGGGTCAAAATCGGTAATTACGGTATAGTAAAATAAGAATACAGGTTTACTAAAAAAAACCGATTTCAGTTGGATATGTCGAAGCATATAGTTTTTGATACTTTGTAATTTGTAATGAACAACTGCAACTTTCTGGGTTGTAAAACGAAGAGGTCAAAGTTCAGGGGGAAAACGTTTGAATCGTTATTCTTGATGAGCGGCATTGCTACAATCTATCATCTAATTATTGAGAATTCGACTAGAAGCAATAATATTAACAAATAACACACCAAAAATCATAATATTTATTGAGCACTTTATAACATAGGTAATGTTTATATTTCAACGTTTATATGGCTTTCAAAACAAAAATTCCAATAGTTTTAAGAACATATGGATAATTTTTAGTGGTTAATATTAATTCGGATATTTTGAGTAAATGACTGGATATGTGCCCTTATCCGTTCAAATAAATTATCATTACCCAAACGGATGATTTCAGTTAACCCGTACCCAAAATATTCGGGTTATTTGAGTTGAGTACAGGTACAGTCGGATTATCCGATCCGAAATGTCTATGCCTAGTTGATGGACCATGGTGACTAACGTTTTAAGATGATTAAAAATGTGAAGAATGTAAAAAGTAAAAAAGTAAAACGTAAAATGTAAAAAAGAGTGGCAATAAATAGGGAGTAGCATTACTCCACATCCCATAGCTCTTCTCCAATCTAAGAGTATAACACAAACGTGAGGGCTCTCTCTCTCTCTCTCTCTCTCTCTCTCTCTCTCTCTCTCTCTCTCTCTCTCTCTCTCTCGATCATCCGATATGATTTCATCCTTGCTTTTGTATTGTACATAGTTTTGCCATGCAATCATTGTTGTTGTTAATTTCTACTTACTGAAGTTATATATACGTTATTACCAATACAAATATATTAATGGGCCCTTAATGTAATTTTCAATTATACAGTTAAAAAAATTCTCAGTGTCCTCCTTGGAAGATATAGAATACAATTAAATTATCTCATAGTAGAAGTGGAGATGTCCAAAGTTCAAGTATAAGTTTTAGTTTTAGTTTTTTTGGCAACTTACATGGCCCTTAAGTATAAGTTTTAGTAAGATAATTATTTTTTAATGTATTGGAAAAAATGTGACTAAGAAAAAAAAAGTCAGAGATGAACATACAACCAAAAATCTCAACAAATTATAGTGGCTAAATGATAAAAAAGTATTTTTATATGAAAATAGACTATTTGAATTGAGACAAATTTTTTGTTAAAACCCGAAATCATTTGGAAACGTGAGTGCATGCACATAGAATTCGACAATGAAACATGATATATAAGATTAAATAGATTCAAGAATATAAATTGTTTTTAAGACATTCAAGATTTGGACATGATTGCTTAACTGATGCAAATGTTTAGTTACTGAGTTGGTGAGTTAGACACCAACAGTTGTAAAATAATTTAAAATTTAAAATTATATATAACATAAAAATATTAACCATTAAAAAGGTAAAAACAAATATCGCGATGTAGTGCGGATCCTCATTTAGTATTATATAAAAAAGTATATTTATTTACATTAAAAAAATAATTCAATTGGAAACAGTAGAAATCATGAAAAATGATAATTAGATAAAAAAGGAAAGTATATAAACTTGGTAACCAGTAGCCTTAGAATTATAATTTCTTGATCCAAATATGAAAGAGAAATATATCAGTATCCTACATACAATATAAAATTTTATATGGTGCAACTGCAGCCCTTATGGCCAACGTACATCCGCCCCTGTGAAAAACATTTATGCAAAATAAATTATGTCTTCCGTAAAAATTAAAACAAAAGTCAAAATTAGGAAAAAAGTATTCACTAGTTAATCGCAATAGTTTACATCATTGCTATTTTCTTAACCGAATATTTATTTCTTTTTACATATTTATTTTCTTGTAAATTACATGATTCAGTCTAATTTCTATACCTTATATACTTTTTATGTCAGCTTATTTACTTCTTGTGAGTTGATAACCAAATTTTTTTGCAACAACGAGTGAGAATTTTATTAGATATGTAAATTGAAGGTGTCTCACAACAGCGTAACACAAAAAAAAATTAACGAGATTGTGACATATATACTCCCTCTGTTTTTAATAATGAATTTTCTAAACAACAATTTCGTTTCTAAAAGATGTATTTTCTAGGTGTTTAATATATTTTTAAATAAAAAATAACAAGAAATTGTAAACTTCAAGAAATATTGATTGCAAATTTTAAATTTATTGAATTACTATTGGTTTAAAATTATGGGGAATTGTTTATTACAAAAAAATAATGTACTTATAATTAAACATTAAATTTTTCTTTAATATGTGTGAAAAATCTAAAAAATTCATCATTTACAAAAAGAGGGAGTATGTAATATGTTTAATATTTTAGATTTCTAACATGTGTCAGTGAATTATTCTATATATCAAAAATATATTTTACATCTCAAAATATATAAAACTATAGAAATATTTTTCTTCCTAAGTATCCAAAATTATTTTTACTTTTATTAATAAGCTAAGTTAGTTTCCAAATTAAAAACTGCAATAGCTCTATAGGAAAACTAAGGATATAAGTTTCTCTTTTTCCAAAAAAAAAAAAAAGTTAGTTTCCAATTCAAATTTAAATCTTCATTTTGTTAAATTTACATGGTGAAATCAACTCATGGTCACTTGATTAATTATCTCCGTAAATAAAATACGTTTATTTATTTAGTGGTGATACGATAGAGACATTTTATTTTAGCAGTGGCAAACAACTATTACAGAAAGTAGTACAAAAAGTGATACAGGAAACTGAAATGTATAAATGCTGATGAGGAACTCGAGTACTGTGATGTACAAACGTTTGTTAAGTCAGAAAAAAAGAAAATTATTTTTGTTTGAAGACAAAAAGAAATAATATAAGAGAAGATGAAGTTTGCTTGAAGAGAAAAAGAAACCACCTTTGGAGGAACTTGAAATGCAAGTTATGTTTGCTATATAAGGAGGACGTAACCTTATGAGCATGGAGATTTAGCAGCATAAAAATCTCAGAGAATGATTTAAGAGATTGTGTGTGCTTGTGTGATCAAGCGTTGGAGTGCTTTGGTGTTATCGTTGGGCTCGTTGGTGTTGACATTCCCATGTGACGGTATTCCAGGGGACT
>OVBN01000031.1:0-246661 GCA_900406565.1 Turritis glabra | reverse complement strand
TTGTAGAATTTGATGTAGCATATTCTTTATGTTTGGATCCTGGTTGGTAGGTGGCTGTGCTCGTGGAGGTTGAAAACCTGGTGGACCCATAACTCTTTGCTATTGGTAACCGCCTTGAAACTGCTGCTTAGGGACAAAGCCTTTATTCTGATTGTATGGGACGAAAGGCTTGTTCTGAGGTTGTTGTTGCTGAGGAGGGTAGACTTGATCTTGTGGGTTTGTCACACTTGTACAGCTATAAGAAAACTTTGGGTTTGGCTTATAGTTGTTGTAACCTATGTTGTAGCCACCCTGGTTCTGAATGTAGCTAATCGCCTCTAGCTGGTCACTCTCCCATCCTAAACCTGTAGTTGCTCATCCTCACAAACAAAGTGAACATGCCTCTGCTGAGCTTGAAGGAGTTTATCTAACTTCTCATTCATGGCCTTCATTTCCTTTCTATGCCTGTCATCAGAATCATTACTCCCCCTAATGCCTCTATCGTAGTCTTCATTGTAGTTCCCATCAGATTAACCAAGGTTTTCTACTAACTCCCAGCCTTCATCAAGATCCTTATTCGGAAATTGCCATTGCTTATAGTATCTAGAAGCATTCTAATCTGCGGGAGAACCCCTCTATATAGAGTGCTAAGGATCGATTCATTACTGAATCCATGATGAGGGCACTAAGATTGGTAGCCCTTGAATCTTTCCCAAGATTCAAAAAAATTTCTCCATTTCTCTGAGCAAACCCTAAGATCTCATTCCGGAGTCTAGCTGTTCTTGAGTTAGAGATCCATGGGGCAGTGTCTTCTCCCATAGATGGGCTTTGTCACCAAGGGAGAAAGGAAATAGGCGCAGCTTGAATGCATCTTCACTAACTCCATTGATTTTATAGAGGCTAAAGAACCTGTCAAACTCGTCAAGATGATCAAGCGGGTCTTCCATTGGTAATCCATGAAACTTGTTATTCTGAACCATAGAGATCAAGTTGCTTTTAATCTCAAAGTTGTTGTTCTGGACAGTAGGAGGTAGGATCCTATGCCTCTGAGTGTGAGTGCTAGAGGCATCACTAGCTCCAATGTGTCTTGGCCTTCTCTGCTGAGGTCCCTGTGGGTCAGCCATGCCTACTGGATTCTGTTGATCTATGATAATAGGATTTTTCTATTAATTATCATAATGCATTATCATGTCGTTGAAATACAAAAGGTTGTCAATCCAATGGGTATGATGCTAACAGATAGGATGCAATCAAATCAGATTAAGTCAAGTCAAGTGATAGGTTTATATGTCTAACAACCTAAGTGAACAAAAAGCATTAACATAAACTAAAACAATAGCAGAAACCAAAACTAGCAATTGTGAATAACAGAAAGTAACAGAAGCTACAGAAATAGAGATGGGGTAATGGATCAGTGATTCCTCCTTAATCAACCTAGGTGTTTAACAAACTCAAACAGAGCTAATCCCTAGACAATAGACTCAAAAGCTGACTAATCCACTCTCATGACAGAAATCATCAAGCTAAGCTAGTTCATGACCTAATTCTTATTAGCGAAATCTAACCTAACATGCACTAAGATTCAGTCTATTAAAGCCAATAAAAAATCTAGACAACTACTAGACATGTAAATCTCTGGAATTAGTTGGTTCAGACATTTCATCAAACACCTGGTGGGTGTGGAAATGTCTGGGTTCTAATTCCAAATGATCAAAGAGAAATTAGCATTAACAACACTAATCCATAAGGGATTCATAGAAATCTAACCTTAAACAATCTAGGAGACGAAGGATTCCTCACTAATCTAGCCCATCCTCAAGAACCCTAGAAAACTACTCAGAACCCATGAAGAACATGAAGAACTCAAACCCAGAAATTAATAAAACTTGCATATCATATAGATAAAGATGAGAGGAGAAAGAAGTTTCAAAGAATCAAATGCAAAAACTCAATAGATCAAAAGATATTTGGATTACAAATCAGAGATGTTCGTGGTGGCTACAGAAAAAAACCCTAAGAAAAAACGTAATGTCCCTTGGGTCATGATAAGAGGGATATTTATAGTCTAGGTTAAAACCCTAATACAGAAAAAGACAAAATAGCTAAGTCGGTGGTTCCACTCGATCAAGCACTCGATCGACTGGTCGAGCTGTCGATCGAGTGGTTAGTCGAGCTCCTCCTCCGTATGACTCGAGCATGCACTCGATCATGTACATCGAGTGAGTGATCGAGTGCCTTCCTTCCTCTGCGTCCTATGCTCTTTTCCCAGCTTTATCCATGTCTTAAGCCTCTATTCCTTCCATAGCCCTTAGAAACTCCAGATTACCTGTTTCAACCTCATATGTGTTAGAATATGGAGCTTAAAGTTGCGAGAATGGGACAAAGAGAATGCGAAATGAGTTAAAGCGAGTGAGGATGAGTGAGATTGAGAACGAGTGAGAGAGAGTGTGCGAGATGAGAATCGAGTTTTGGTGAGAAAGAGATTTCTCTTTTCTTACTTCATTTAGTGAGTTACTTACAATCTAATTATAGACATACAAAGAGAATAAAGAATTTTCTAAAGGAATATCCTATCTACAAGATATTTCAAAGAGCCACTTGCAAGGAGAAAGCGACATGACCTCAATGTTCGTCTCTCCTTAGCGCCACACGTGATTTCTTGTTCATTTTAACTCCAACGGTTAGAATCGATCCTTCTAGATCCCTTGCGCTTCTTGATGGGCCTAAACAATGTATTTGGGTGGAGAGAAACTTGTTTCGGTCGTGTTGAGTTTGTTCTATATGGACAACCCATTTCTGACTCATACAGCGGGTCGGTCATCCGGTCGTTCACGGGCGATGTTTCCGGATGGTGTCTAAGAGTTGTGTCAACCCGAACACTTCTTTTCTTCATTCTACTCGACCCGAATGGTTCCTTTCGTCATTTGGTTTGACACTCCCCCTCAAGTCTAACCGTATCTCGGAGGTTAGACTTGGATTCAAATTCAACCACCTCATTAAAAACAACCTTAGTGTAGAAAATCCGCTTGGGACAAAACTACACTTAAGGGAAAAAGAGTGTGGGATATTTGACTAAGAGGATTATGGATGAGTGAGATCAACAAGCCGAGCTTATGATGTATATACTCACATACTTTGGTGCTTGCTCCTTGGTGAATATCTCAGCCAATTGTTCTTCACTTCTCGGTGTAAGTATGGTAAGATCACTCCGAGTTGAACTTGCTCTCTTACTTTGTGGCAGTCCCACTTCGATGTGCTTTATTCTTTCATGGAACACCGAGTTCGATGCAATGTGAATGGCGACTTGATTACACAATGCATAGTGATCGGAATTTGGTGTTTTAATGTCGAAGTCTTGAGTAAGCCTTCAGCCATGTTAAGTCGGTTGTGAGCTTCCTCATGGCTCTATATTCAGCTTCAGCGGATTCAGAGGGAGACCACCTTTTGCTTCTTGCTTCTCCAAGTGACTAGGTTGCCCACCAATGAATGTGCAATAGCCGGTTGTTGATCTCCGATCTTGTTTATCTCCGGCATAGTCCGCATCACAATATCCCACTATCTCCGTGTTTTTATTGCATCCTAATTGAAATATGATTTTTGCTATCAATTCCCTAATGCATTATCATGTCATGCAATACAATAGGTATCAATCCAAATGGTGTGATGCTAACAGATAGGATGCGATCAATCAATATTAAGTTAAGCCAAGCAATTAAGTTTGGTATTGTCTAACAACCTAAGTGAATAGAAAGCATAAACAAGAACTAAAGCCTGAACATAAACTAAAGCAACAAATGTAACTAACATAAGCTAGTAAGCAACAAACAGAAGAATACAGAGAAATAAAAGCTCCTAAGGATGGGTAATGGGTCAGTGAATCCCCTTAATCAACCTAGGTGTTTAACAAAACTCAAACAATAAGCTAATCCTAGACAATAGACTCAAAAGCTGACTAATCCACTCCCATGAACAGAAATCATCAACTAGGCTAGTTCCAGACCAAAATTCTCATTAGCGAAATCTAACCTATCAGGCATTAAGATTCAGTCTATTAAAGCCAATAAAACACTCTAGACATCTAATCTCTTAGGCTAGAAAATTAAATCTCTGGAATTAGTTTAGTTCAGACATTTCATCAAACACCTCTGGGTGTGGAAATCTATGGGTTCTAAATTCCAATTGATAAAAGGAAACTAGTATTAAGAACACTAATTCAGAAGGGATCATAGAATTCTAAACTTAAATGACCTAGGAAACTAAAGATTCATCAATAATCTATCCCATCCTCAAGAACCCTTAAAAGACTACTCAGAACTCATGAAGAACATGAAGAACACAAACCCAGAAAATCCTAAAACTTGCATAATCTGAAAGATAAAGATGAAAGGAGTAATAAGTGTCAAAGAATCAACAACATAAACTAAATATCTTGAAAGCAATCTAGATTACAAAACAAAAGTTCTTGGTGGCTACAAAGAGAAAACTAGGAAGAAAAACGTCTCTTTGCAACAAATGACTTAAAGGTGTATTTATAGTGAGGTTGCAAAACCCTAATACAGAAAAGGACAAAATAGCATTCGGTGGCTCCACTCGATCATGCACATCGAGTGGGTGATCGAGTGGCTGGTCGAGCTCTTCCCTTGGTTGGACACGCTCATGCACTCGATCGTGCACATCGAGTTGGTGATCGAGTGGTCTCCTTCCTCTGCAGCCTATGCCCCTTTGACCCATCTTTGCCAATGTTCTAAACCTCCATTTCTTCCTCAACCCCTTAGAAGCTCTGGATCACCTGTTTCAACACCTTATGCAAGATATGTATGCAATGCTGATGCAAGAATACCTAAGTATGCAAAACAGAAGCAACTGACTCTAAATGGTGTGAATGAAGGATGAAACAATGCTAAATGGTTGATAAATGTATGCTTTGAAACAGGTAAAATACAGAGCTATCAACTCTCCCATACTTAGTCTTTGCTGGCCCTCAAGCAAACAAACAAGACAGAAGCAGGAGAAGAGGTTGAAGGTGGGGATTCAGAACCAAAACATGCTGATATAAATGATAAGATCAATGTCCAAGTTAATAGTTCTAAAATGCAATGTGAGCGAGTTCGTTTGATAAAAACCTTAAGCCATATCTTCAACACAATCGGACTTCAGTCTCAACCTGGACATACATTCAAATCAACTAATCCCTTTAACATTCATTAAGCAGAAAACGTGGATCAAGCTATGCACATTCATGAACTCACTTGGCTAAAGGAAAGGTTTAAAAGACAGATATGGTATCTTCACATATGGTTTATGCAATACATAACAAGGTTCTCTCTAGAAATGACTGAGCTTTAAAAGAATGCTAGAGGTAAGGGCCAACCTATGCATACAAGAACAGAATCCCATCTACCCAAAAATGCAAAAGCTTATTTCAGCTTTCCTATTTCTAATCCCAGAAGATGGTCCTATTCTACCCTTTTACTTGAACTCTTCTTATTAGCTCACACCTTTAGCTGTTCTTACTCTTAGGGGAGGTTTCTTTCTGATTTTTAGTCACTTCTAGCGGATTGGGGTTTTTTTTTATTAGTTCTGGTTTTCTTCTTCTTTTTATCAAAGATATTTCAAGCTTTTGGTTTTTTCCTTCCTCTTTTCTATCTTTTCTTTCTTTTGCCCAGAACCAATCTTATCAATATCGCCCAGATCCTTTACTAAAACAACCAACTCTTTTCTTTTGCATTCCTCCTCCAAAGAGTTCTTAACCTTTTCTTTCTTTCTCCTTTTTCCAATCTTTCCCTGAAAATCAACCAATCCCAAACCTAAAATCAAGCTTCCACCTAGTCCTATCTAGTCCAAAAATCGTGAACTAGAACTACTTGCGATGCTATCCTTGTCGGCTCAAACCTAACACTTTCTACCAAGCTCAATCAGAAAGGACCTCACACTCAGTAAATATTCATGGCTTGAAAGAAGGTTAGGCTATGGTATGGAGACTGTTCCAATAATGGGAATCAGCTACTTGGATTAGCAAGAATGGTAAAGCGATGAAAGAAAATCCAAGTATGTATATGTATATCCATGAGTTCAAGTTCAATGCATAGACATGATAATTATTAGTCAAGTTCTGGTTCAAGTAGATAGAGAAAGGCATCAAATCACAGCATGCTTCAATTAAGATAAGAAGATCAAATCGTGCATTCAAAGCATGGTGCTATCTTATACTCAAACTCATTCAATATGCATCAGACAAATACTAACTTGGGCATTGAGGTTAATTAATCAGCATGCTTACAAGGTTATAATCATCACAATCCCCTAGTGCAAATGCATCAATCCTACATGAAACAGCTAGACTCAATCTTAGAATGCAAATGCAACTACATGAACACACTCTTTTTTTTGAATATTTTTTCTGAATTTTTTTAATTTTTTTATGTTTTTCTATGCCTTAAATGATATGCGACTCAAGTATGCAAGAATTAAAAATAAGATTCAAATAAAACACATCAAACACATCCTAAAATCCTCCCCCAAACTTAAATTACACAGTCCCTTATGTAATAAAAATCTGAAGAAAGATTTAAGGATCAACAACAAAAAACAATAAACATGCAATGGATAGTACAATGATAAGGTGTAGAAATTAGCTCAAGAGTTGGTGAAGTAGGAGGTGATCAACGTGTCCATGCTGTCTCTGGTTTAGTTGAGGTCGATTGTAGGCTCGATGGTGCACTTGATCACTGACTCGATCATGCACTCGATCGCGCGATAGAGTGCTTGATCGAGTGGCTCTTCTTGTTCTCAATCGATCATATTGTGATCAAACCCTTCTCCTGTGACCTGACCACCTGAAACACTAGGAAAACACATCAAAAATACCAAAAACTTAAAGCAATATGTACAAAGATAGACATGAGACTTCCTCCCAAGTGAGCTTGTTTAAAGTCTCTGAGCTTGACTTTCCACACGCATTAGGCCTAAGGTGGTTTATAGGGAGGAACTAAGGTCCCCTCTGGAATTATCTGATCAGCCATATAGGCCTTGACTCTCTGCCCATTCACCTTGAATTCAGCTCCTTCTTCAGCAAGCTTATCTAGCAATTCATCAGCTACTTGATCCATTTCCTCTATCCAGAAGGTCTGTCCGTCGATTGTTGGCTTCTTCAAAGCATCCTTGATGTCAACCTTCATCTTGAGATCTTTTCCCAAATGAAGATCAATCTTCCCTTTCCTAACATCAATGACTGCTCCGGTTGTGGCCAAGAAGGGCCTTCCTAAGATCAAAGGATCGTTTGGTTCTTCATCCATTTCCAGCACGACGAAGTCTGTAGGCACTTCCACGTCTCCTACTTAATAGGTAAGCCTTCTAATAGGCCATAAGGTTTTCTAATAGACCTATCAGCCAAAACCAAGGAGAGGTTGTAGGATTTGTATTTACTGAACCCTAGCCTCTTAGTTACAGAAAGTGGTATAAGACTTATTGAGGCTCCAAGATTGCAGAGACACTTCTTGAAAACCAATGGACCTAGAGAACATTGTAGAGTGAAAGAACCGGGGTCATCTAACTTTTGGAGAACCTTTCTATATAGAAGCACTACATTCTTCGCTTAGTACTAACATCCCATGAACTTCCCTAATCCTTTCCATCACTGCATCTTTCAAGAACTTTTGATAGTGAGGCGCAAGCATAAACGCATCTAGGATAGGGATCCTGATCACAAGTTCATTTATCTGCTTGTCAAAGAGAGCTTTACACTTGTTCATCCTCTCTTGCTTGAATCTACTCAGGAATGGAAGCTTAGGCTAGTAAGGAGGAGGAACATAGCATGTTTCTTTTTTCTTTGAAACAACTGGTTTCTCAGTAGTGGGAGTGTCAACTCGATCATCAACTCGATCACCCACTCGATCATGCACTCAATCGTACGATAGAGTGGTGTGGTCGAGTTCGTCCCTCTCCCCTTTATCTTGACACAAGTCCTCCCCAACCTGTTCTGCATTGTCCTTAGTTACTGGAATAGGTCCATGTCGTGTAGGGAGCTCGCTTCCACTTTTCAAGGTGATAGCATGGACGTGGAATTCCTTGGGGTTCTGGATTGATTTCCCTGGGAGTTGCCCAGTAGGCCTTGGAGAAGAAGTAGAGGCAGTTGTGCTTTCCATGGACTTCAGTCTTGTATTTAAAATCTTAAATTTGTGTTGAGATCATTATAAGTGATGTCCATCTTGGTGTGTACTTCTGCAAGCTTCTAAAGAAGATGGGACTTCGTGTTTTCGGGAAAATGGATGTTCCCACGTTTCCAACTCCTACCTTGGACTTCTTGTGCATAATGCAATACACATTCGCGAACCCGCAAGTTCCAATAGCCAAAGAGGGGATCATCCACTTCAAGATCAAGAACAAGGGGTACTCGATCTCTATTCCTGACCTTTGTGAGGCATATGGATTCGCCAACAACAACTCAATGTGCTTCCCACAATTCAAAGGGATTCACAAGCTTTGGAATGTGATTGCTAACGGGAGCTATGTTGGGAGCTCCACCAAAATCAAGAGAGTCCGTCATCCGGTAATCTGCTATGTTTTGAAGCTCATTGCACATGCCTTCTTTGGGTGAGGTGACACGGCAGCCACTACGGTAACCGAGTTATGCTTCCTCTTCCAATGATTAAAAGACGTGTTATTGGATGATGAAGGAAATGCGGAGAGTGACAAAGGAGTTCAAGTAGAAGATGAACTCGGGAATGACGTGAACTATGGATGTGTCTTTGCCACTTACTTGGTGAACCACAAGACGCTGCTAATTAGAGGCAAGACGAGTTCCACTTTCATTGGCGGTGCGCTCACGCCTCTCTTTGCCAAAGCGGGAGTGGATCTCTCCAACTTCGAGCCTCTCTCTGAGCGTTCTTACCTTTATCATCAATACTTGATGAACACGTGTTCATTGAGGAAGAAGGGCGACCCCAACACACTCATCCACTCATTCCAAGATCGTGAAGGAAACGAGAAAGAATGTCCACTTCCATCAAGCGAGATCACCACTCTCGAGTGGCATGACGATATTGAGTTCTTACCGGATGATGAATATTGCAATGTCCCTAATGAACAACCACTAGAAGCTCAAGAAGAACCACCGTCTCCACCAACGCTTTGCGATAATCCTTACCACTTCAGCACCTATACTCTCCCCGAGGTGAAGTTTGCCCCACGGACCAAGACGGAAAAGATTCTCCATTCTGTGATTAAAATACAAAAGAAGATAAACAAGTGGCAAGCTTATGCCATCGGGAAGTTGTTTAGGAAGGTGAAGAAGCTTCAACCACCAGACTATGTCTCTTCCGAGGAAGAAAATGAGGCTCCTTCAAGTGAAGAACAAGATGAAGACAGTGAAGACAATGAGGAAGGGAGTGATGACGAGAGTCACGAGACTTCTCGATATGAGGCAGATGAGACTCTTAGCACTTACACCGCGAGAGCACGTCAATCCATAGGCGGATGTTCCACGAGAGCTCCCATAGAGAATGAGCCTCCTCGTCTTCACTTCAAGTGCCTCCTCAACGACCTAACCAAAGAGAAGGCAAAGCGTCTATGGCTTCACAGAGACGCACTCGGAGAAGCGGCTCCACTACTCCTTAGAAACTCCACGGTACCGACTTCTTTCCATTGTATATATCATTTAGTGTTCTCTTTTGTTTATTTTTGGTGTCTTTCATATTCTATTTCTCAATTTTATTCTCACACCGAGACGGTGTGAAATAAGTTTGGGGGAGAGTCTACTATCTAACATGTGTTTCATTTTATCTTTAGAATTATTGCATTGCATTGTACATAATTAAGTTTTGAAAAAAATAAAAAAAATAAAAATGCATGTACTCTCCATTTTTGTTTTAGGATCGCATCTAGTTTGCATTTGCATATGCATAGGGGATGATGATTGAATTGCCTTGTAGAAATTCAAGCTTAGGATTCAACTTAAAGCCCTTGATCATAGTTAATCGTTGCTCATTTCGACTTGGAAAAAAATGGAAAACTCATACTTGGACCTTTGCATTTTTCGAAAGCAATCTCTACTTGTGTGAAACTTGCTTGATTTTTGAGACATCTCTATGAATTTGGACTTAACTTGAATTAAAACCTCTCACTTATCGAACTTGAATTCATTCTCGTGGTAGTCTAAAATTGGGTTATCTTATCCTTTTTGCCAATCTTTTGATTAACCCGAATTGTTTCCCACCATTAACCCTAAACCTTTTCTTTCAAACCTATGATTGATTTGTGAGTGAGGTCTCTTTGTTTGATAATGCTATAGGTTGTGAAATCTTGAGAGTATTGAGAACGACAAGGATTTAACTCTTGTTTTAGCTAGGCTTTGGAACATTGCTTAGCTAATAGGCTAATAGGTTTGGGAATGAAAGAATTAGGTGGTTAGAATGTTCATTTGAATTTAGGTTGGGAAAAGGAATAAAAGAAAAGAAAGGTTTGATCATGAATAAGGAAAAAGAGTCCCTAAGAAATTAAGTTAAAACAAAAGCTCTAAGTCTCTAAGAAGATGAAAATGAAAGTCTTCAAGTTAGTTGTCAAAAAAAAAAAGAAAAAAAAAAGAGAGAATTAGAAGAAAGAGCAAAGTGTTTAAAGTAAATTTTTCCCTAGGTGGCTAGATATAAAGAAATGATGATCATGAGGTTGGAGTTTGAAAAAAAAACCATAACGTCTAACCTTTTGGGGTTAACTAGAAAAGGAAAAGAGATTATGAAAAGGGTAGAAATAGGGAATGCACATCAAAGGCGGGTAGAACAATAAGAGTTAGACTTTGTATGCACAAATGGTTCTTGGTCTTAGATGGATTTTGCGATTGTCTAGCATTCTTTTTCTTGAGAGTAAACCACCAAAAATTTGAATCTTTCCGAAACCACCTCTTAAAAGCCTTTACTAAAACTGATTGAGAATGATTCACTTGCCATTTGCGAGATCGCGCTAAACACTTAAACGAATGTGAAGGAGATGTTTTCAACTTGATTGCGAGTCTTTACTAATAGTTAGAGGTTAAAAATAGAATTATGCATTAAAATGAGTATGAAGAAGTACGAAAGAGTATGATGTTTGATTTGAGCAACTTTGAACTATTTTTAAGGACTTTGATTTGAATCCTTCGCTTATGATTTTGTGGTTATGAATCCCCGTTTTCAACCCTCTTTCTCAAGCCATTCTTAGTTCTTGCTTGAGTACTAGCAAGAGATAAGTTTGGGAGAGTTGATATCTTCTGTTTTTAGTGTTTTAAAGGCATTCATTCTATTCATTTTGATTCATTTATCTTTACATTTAGTCTTGTTAGGATGCATTTGCATTGCATTTCCTTTTTCTTTAAGTACCATGGAATTGATCAAGAGATTTGGAGTTCTTTTAAGAGATTTTTGAGCCAAAAGAGAATGAATGAATCAAATGAGTAAAGGAAGAATGAAAAGAGAAGAAGACGATACAAAGAAAGATTGACCAAGAGAAATGAGGCATGATCGACCACGGGGTCGATGGAGTGATCGATTGTATCCAACAGGGGCACACGGACAAAACGCCATCGACCAGCTTCAGGACAAGGTGATCGACCGACCGGTCGATCACGCGGTCGATCAGAATGGGAATGCAACTCACAGACATACGGCAATCGGTCACACGATCGATCGATAGGACACGGACACAGACACGAGGATCGACCACTCGGTCGATTGGGAGGTCGATTGCAAGGCCATTTCGTACAAACTTTGCGGGTTTGACCCGGTTTGTCTCGGGTTGAAACGCTCCGCACCATTTGTCTATAAATACAATTTTAACCTATTTGCTTAGAGGGAGGATCCCATTTTAGGAGACTTTTTCCCCTCTTGGGGTTTCTCCTCAAAAACTTGTATGAAACTTTGTTATTTGAAGTTTTAAGTTCTAGATTCTTGTTTAACTCTCTCTTCTACTTGTTTTAATCCATGAGTTCATCTTTGTTTTGTGTTAATATGTTGATTTGTGAGTAGTCTTTTAGAGTTCTTGGGTTATGGTAGTTTAGGACTTACTTATTGGTTGATCTTAAAGCTAAATCAACCTTGATCATGTTGATTTAGAACTTAGGAATTTCATGCCCGGAAGGTGTTTGATGAAATTCCCGAACCAAAATCTTTAAGTGTTTTTCATTCCTTACCGTCGAAAGAATGTTGACTAGGGTGAATTGTGGCTAGATAGACTTGTATAAATGTTTATTGATCATTTGATTGCGAACGGAAGTTGTTGATAATTGATGATTAGTAAAGGGGCTAATAGCATGAAAATGTGTTAGTCTTGCTTAGTGTTCTATGGCCTAAGGATCACACTTGTTAGAAGTTAGTATAAGCTCCGTAAACCATCTTTTGAGTTATTCCTAGTTGATTACCTTAACCCGAGAATTCGTGTTTAAGTCTTTATTAGAAACGTTAGTCATTTTGCCGCTTTGTTTATGTTCGATTGTTGTTAGTCTTTTGCATTTTACTTTCTTTTGCTTTGATTTGTCTTATTTAGTTTGATTTGCTTTGTTGGTCACATTTAGGAAACCAAAACCATATATATATCATGCTTAGATTAAGTGAACTTGTGTATTCCTAGTGTGTTGGTTCTTTGCTCCCTATGGTTCGATAATTTAATTGGGGTACTCCGAAAAAGACTACATTACCTATGCAAATGCATCAATCCTAAATGAGCACACTTTTTTATGTTTTTGATAATTTTTCAAATTTTTATGGTTTTTTATGCCTTAGATGATATGCAAACACTTACTAAATCCTCCCCCAAACTTAAATTACACAGTCCCTTGTGTAATAAAAATTCGAGGAAAGATTTAAGGATTAACAACAAAAATAATAAACATGCTATGGATAGTACAATGATAAGGTGAAGAAATTAGCTCATAGGTTGCTGAAGTAAATGTTGACCAACTCGTCCATGGTCTCTCGGGTGTAGTTGGGCTCGTGTGCGTGATCAAGGGAGCACTCGATCACTGACTCGATCACCTACTCGATCGCCGGTTTCGAGTGCTCAATCGAGTTGCTTGCTCGAGCTCTCCCGTGCCTTCCTTTTCTCGCGGTCAGCTCGTTTCCTCCTTTGCCTTGGCTCAACCGAGGATGCTCTGGGAGGTTCCATTGGCATGTCTTGGCTTGGTTCCATTCTTAAAGAGCTGCTCCTCCTCAACTTGTCTGACCTATGCTTGGCTTTCCTAGAAGAGGAACTAGCAACCTTCCCTTGGAGTTCCTTGATTTGATCCTTCATTTCACTCATAGAACCAGATAGCTTCTTAGTGTTCTATGGCCTAAGGATTACTCTTGTTAGAATTTTAGTATAAGCTCCGCAAACCATCTTTTGAGTTATTCCTAGTTGATTACCTTAACCCAAGAATTCATCTTTAAGTCTTTATTAGAAACGTTAGTCATTTTGGGTCTTGCTGCAACAAACAAGTTCTTTAAGCCATTGAGAGTTTCTTTGTTTAGCAACACCTTTGAGTTATTTAGAACTAGGGAAGAGTTTGTAATGAATAAAACCTTTTCTAAAATAAAACAAAACGTTTTCTGTGATTTTAATGAACCTTGCAAACCAACTTTCAAATATCATGTTTTTGAACAAAGCTTATCTAAGTTTACAAAGGATAATTCTCTTTCTAATAAAATGTTGCTTGTTAAAGATTTTTGGTGTTCTAATCACATTCTGATTTGTGACAAAGTGAATGAAATTGATAAAATGCATTCGAAACTTGCCTTCGATAGCCTGTTTGATCCTCTTGAGGACTTGTTTGATTATTCCAGATGCACATTTGATGTGTTTTCTTTAGTTTTTGTGAAAGCAAATAAAAGACAGGTTAAGAACTCGAAGGCAAGAATGATTCAAGTTCTCACTAATCAAGTTGATTATGGACCAAAGGAGCATGAAAAAGTAGTCAAGGCTTCTTTAATGTTCAAAGACGAACCACCAGATACATTATTATTGCTCAGATCAAACTACAATTCCAAGCAAGGTAAACCTTTAAAACTACCACCAGACTCTTGGTATACTTTTTCTTGTTTTGATGCAGGACTTGGGAAATACGAAGTTGAGGATCAAATAAGACACCATCAGTCCAGAGAAGTTCCTATATATCAAACTCGACGCTATGAATGGATGCCACCAATCTTAATACGAGCTAGAGACATTGAACTAGAACATGCTAAGGTAAGTAGCTATGTTTTCAAGGACCCTTTTGTTTTTGATCACACAGATATGATTCGCTTGTCTTTGTCAAAAGAGCCAAATGCAGATTTTAGAACAGCTTTGAAGCGCACAAGAAGAATCCAAAAGAGAGAAGAAGACAAAAGATTCAAGCCACCTGATTTGGACCAGGATAAACACCAAGACGCCAGTTGTTTCATGCTGATGAAAGAGGAGCCATCAGACGCAGCATACAAGCCAAAACCAAGCCAAAACAGATTTAGAGGTATGTTCATAATCCTACATGATTCCGCGAGTACTAACTTGTTCTATGTCCATACAGATGATTCAGATTTGAGGACAAATCTTTTTCAAGTGGGAGAGGATGATATGATACTAGTCGATTCAAGAGATGGAAGAGGCATAGCCAAGCTCGACCAGGAAACAGAGTCTGAGCTAAAGGTAACGAGCTCGATTTGCAAGCTCGACCAAACAAACAGAGCCTGAGTGCTGAAGATGACAAGCTCGATTTGCAAGCTCGACCAAACAAACAGAGCTCGACATGTGATATGATACAGGATGATTCATGGAGTTTGGAGCATGGAAAAGAATCTAAGGAGCAGCTTGAACCAGAGGATGAGCTTGTAGCTGAGGAAGCAGCTCACTGTGGAGTGAAGATTAAGCCAAACCAAAGAAGACGCGATCCTAAACCTCCCTGGTTTTTGATATACATTTAAAGAGTATCAACAAATGGACAAGTGATTCATTTGCACTCTTGTTCCCTTACCTTTGGTTTTGTCCCAATGGGTTTTCCAAGGAAGGTTTTTAATGAGGCTTCTGAATCACTTTCACACCATCCATTTGTTGATCAAGAACCCAAAATTCGACCCAAACGATAAGTTATGAAGCTCAAACCTTTTTATGTCCATTACAGGTCCAAGAAGAGCCCAAAACAAGTGTCTGATTTCCTGGCCAAGAGAAATGACGAAAATGGAAGTGCAAGGGTCAATTTTCAACTTAGAATTAATGTTGTTATTTTCTAGACAGTCTGCATGTAGACTAGTCTTTTCTATTTAAGTTCTTTGTTTCTCTCATTGTAGAACAATCTATTTTCTTTTATCAAAAAATGATTGAATCTAGATCTCTGTTTGTTGGTCAGTCATATCTAACAAACAAAACGAATTCTTTGTGTGTCATATCAAAGAATTCACCCTTGGTTTACTTAAGGAAATCTGCAGCCTTTCGTAAAGCCACTCGATCCATTGTTCTTCTGTTCTTCACGGTTTTGTTGCAGCACGACCTAAGTTCCCTTTAACTGCAGACTGACGATTCATAGGGAGGGTTACATTATTAAGAGCAGCTTGATCTCTATGGTCCAGAACAACAAATTCCATGGTTTACCAATGGAGGATCCACTTGATCATCTCGACGAGTTTGACAGGCTCTATAGCCTCTGCAAAATCAATGGAGTTAGTGAAGATGCATTGAAGCTGAGACTATTTCCTTTCTCCCTCCGTCACAAAGCCCATTTATGGGAAAAGAATTTACCTTATGGATCAATCACTTCCTAGGATGAATGCAAACGAGTCTTCCTTGCCAAATTATTTTCTAACTCAAGAACTGCTAAACTGCGAAATGAGATCTCCAGATTTGCTCAGAGAAATGGAAAATCTTTCTGTGAAGCTTGGGAGAGATTCAAGGGCTACCAATCTCAGTGCTCTCATCATGGATTCAGCAATGAATCCCTTCTAAGCACCCTTTACAGAGGAGCTCTTCCAAAGATCAGAATGCTTCTCGATACTGTAAGCAATGAAAATTTCTTGAATAAGGATGTTGATAAAGGCTAGGAGTTAGTAGAAAACCTTGCTCAATCTGATGGGAATTACAATGAAGATTATGATCGAGGCATCAGGGGGAGTAATGATTCTGAGGAGAGGCATAGGAAGGAAATGAAGGCAATGAATGAGAAATTAGATAAACTCCTTCAAGCCCAGCAGCGGCATGTTCACTTTGTTTGTGAGAATGAGCAACTCCAGGTTAAGGATGAGGGGATTGATCACCATGACGATATTAGCTACATTCAGAAATAAGGTGGTTATAACAAAGGTTACAACAACTATAGGCCAAATCCGAACTTGTCATATCGGAATACAAATGTGGCCAACCCACATGACCAAGTCTACCCTACTCCGCAACAACTTCCTACCAAGCTTTTCTGATGTAAGAATCAACCAGCAGCTTGAACCGGAGCAAGGAGAACTGGCAGAACCTGAACAACTAGGACCAGAAGAGCTTGAGCAAGCTATGGAGATACCAAGCGGACCCATTACAAGAAGCCGTTGGCACAATGCTCAATCAGGCTGAAAGCAACCTTAGCTCTATAGCTAATACAACTACATTGGTTGTGATTCAAGCTAGCTAAGGGTTGCCTAAGGGAGGTGTGTGCTCTTATACTCTTTTTTCCTTGGTCTAGTTTTGTCCCAACTTGGGTTTTCTAGACAAGGTTTTTAATGAGGTAAGTTGTACACACTCTTTTCTCTACAACCCCTTAGGCAACATTGCTGAAGTAATTCAAGGGAGAAGTGGACCGGATCTATCTTATTTCGTTTGGACCTTTTTCTATTTTAGAACTATGTTTTGGGCCTATTTGTTTGAGCCCTTTCTCCAGCAACCCTAGTCTCCTTTCTGTTGTTTACTATTTAAGCTTCTTGAACCCTTGAAATGAGATCATCAAACATTTTCTAAATTTGTTTGATCTTGTGGTGTGTAATATCCACAAACTTGGATCTTACCCTCATGTGTCATATCCTAGGTGAATTCAAGCCGAAGATCAAGAGCCTTCTCGCATCTCTTGATAGTTCAAATCGATTCATCATTTTCATAATAACCTTTCATCTTCTCATTCGTTCACTCTCATTCGCTCGACGGATTTCGCTCAAAATTCATCACAAGACTCCATTCTGACGCTTCAAAACGCTCAGATCTGATCGTTTGATGCCTGCAACCACTTGATCTTGCTCCTGGAAGTTCCTAACTCACTATAGGAACGTATTATTTTCGTCCCATACAATCAGACTCAAGGATTCGTCCCTAAGCAGCAGTTTCACGTCATTCACCAACAGCAAGGCACAATGGGTCCACAGGGTTTTCAACCTCCACGACCACCACCACCCAGCAACCTGGATCAAGACATGAAAAAAATGCTCCAGCAACTCCTACAAGGACAAGCATCCAGTACCATGGAGATGTCTAAAAAACTGGCCGAAGTCCACACCAAGATGGACTGCACTTACAATGATCTTAACAGCAAATTCGAGACACTGAACTCAAAAATCAAATATTTGGAAAGCAACACCGCCTCTACTTCTTCTCCACACCCTACAGGACAACTACCAGGGAAATCAATCCAAAACCCAAAGGATTTCCACATCAATGCAATAACGTTGCGGAGTGGAACGGAACTACTTGCCAAACAAAGACCTACAAAGGTCACTGAGGACAGTGAAGACCAAGATGGGGAGGATTTATGTCGAGATGAAGCTAAGAAAGATAGGCTCGACCACCAACTCGATGTGAATGATCGAGTCGACGATCGAGTTCAACATCCAGGACCCACTCGATCCCATGATAGAGTCGACGATCGAGTTTATACTCACATTGCTAGAACACCATTTGCTTCGGAGAAAACAGAGACGTGCTTTTTTTCTCCTCCCTACAAGCCCTAGCTTCCATTTTCAAGCAGATTCAGGCAAGAGAAAATGGAGAAGTATAAGGCTCTATTTGATAAGCAGATGTGTGAAATTGAGGTCAAGATGCCTCTGTTAGATGCTTTTATGCTGATACCTCCATATCAAAAGTTTTTGAAGGATACATTGACAGAAAGGGTTAAAGAGCTTTAGGGAATGGTAGTGCTAAGTGAAGAATGCAGTGCTATTGTACAAAAGAGAGCGATCCAGAAGTTGGGCGACTGATAATAGGATTTTGCTATCAATTTCCTAATGCATTATCATGTCATTGCAATACAAAAAGTTATCAATCCAAATGGGTGTGATGCTAACAGATAGGATGCGATCAAATCAGTTAAGTCAAGCCAAGCAATATGTTTGTTCAATCACGAATGTATCAGTTTTCAAGTTCGTGGCGTTGTGTTTCCCAGATCACCGAGATGATATCGAGTACGAGATTCGGCCAGTAATCTGAACCGTTTCAGACCGTAGTCTTTAATCTCTAGGATCTCTCCATTACTCGTTAAGGGTTTCCAACCGATAAACCAGAAAACTAAATCAATTTGAACTTAAACTTAAATCAATAGAAAACATGAACAAGAACTAATAAGGACATAAACTAGAACACTAATCTTAGCTATCATGAACTAACAAAGCTATCAAAGTAGAGAATAGCAATAGAATAGATGACTAACAAAAACAGAACTTTTAATTAGAGCAGCAACTAGCAAGCAAGACAACAGAAGATTTCAGAGAAATAAAAGCTCCTAAGGATGGGGGTAATGGGTCAGTGGCTCCTCTTCTATCAACCTAGGCATTTTAACAAACTCAAACAATAAGCTAAACCCCAGACAATAGACTCAAAGGCAGACTAATTCATTCTCATGATAGAAATCATCAAGTTAAACTAGTTTCAGACCTAATTCTCATTAGCGAAATCTAGCCTAACAGGCAATAAGACTCAGCCTATTAAAGCCAATAAACACTCTAGACATCTAATCTCTTAGGCTAGAAATGTAAATCTATGGAATTAGTTGGTTCAAACATTTCATGAAACACTTTCTGAGTGTTGAAATGTCTGGGCTCTAATTCCAATTGATCAGAAGGAAACTAGCATTAAGAACACTAATCCATAAGGGAATCATGGAATTATAAGCTCAAATGACCTAGGAGACCAAGGATTTTGCCACTAACCTATCCCATCCTCAAGAACCCTAAAAGACTACTCTGAACTCATGAAGAACATGAAGAACACAAACCCATAAAATCCTACAACATGCATAATCCGAAAGATAAAGATAAAAGGAGTAATAAGTGTCAAAGAATCAACAACAGAAACTAAATATATTGAAAGCAATCTAGATTACAAAACAAGAACACAAACCCAGAAAATCCTAAAACTTGCATAAAAGATAGACAATGGTATGAAGAGTAATAACTATCAAAGGAATTATATCAAAAACTTAATAACTTAGAAGAAATCTGTATTACAAAATAAGATTGTTCTTGGTGAATATTTTATATCAAAAACACATCAAAAATACCAAATCGTAGCTAGAGCGATTAATCGCGTTTATGGCTTCAACTTCATTATTAGCAATATCTGTGGTATGGCCTAACTATTTCATCACCGACTTTGCAACCATGATGTTGATCTTATTATCTTCCACAAGCAAAATCTTTGGCTTTGATGTTTCTTTGAGATTTGTCTCTTCCCTTTGAGATGAAACTGTAAGCTCCTACTCCATTTCTAAAGTTCTACCTTCTGAGCTAGCTTGTGAACTGCTACAAGATTTAGAATTCCTAGAGAAACATCGACCATTCCCATTCTCATGTCGTCGGTCGAGTGGCCGGTCGAGTCAGACTCGACGGACATTTGACCGACGTTGGACTCGATCAGGCACATCGAATTCATGGTCGAGTCACATAGTCACCTTCCTTACTCCTTTCCTTCTACCGTCTCCACCATCCTCTTACCCTTGACTCATGCATTGTCCCCTAAACACCAAAAACACTTAAAACAAACCATAAAAACCAAAACCAACAAAAGCAAAACAAAGTAACAAAAAAAATGAAAGTTATATAAACAGGGATAGACATGGGACTTCCTCCCAAGTGAGCTTGTTTAAAGTCACTGAGCTTGACTTGTTAGCCTTTTATGCTTGGAGCGGTTCACCGAGAGGAACTGAAGTTCCTTCTTGAATGATCATGTCAACCATGTAGCGCTTAATCTGCTGCCCGTTCACCGTAAACTCAGTTCCATCTTTTCCAACTAGGGTAATAACACGATAGGGCAGTACTTCCTTGATGTCAAATGGGTCGGACCATCTCAATTTCAGCTTTCCCGGAAAAAGCTTGAGTCTGGAGTTAAATAACAGAACCTGATCCCTAGCCTTAAATTCCTTAGGAAGGATCTTCTTGTCATGGAAGGCTTTTGTTCTTTCCTTGTAGACTTTAGAACTTTCATAGGCTTCAAGCCTGATCTCTTCCAGCTCATGCAAGTCAACTGTTCTTTTCTCTTGAGCAGTCTTGATATCAAGGTTCAATAGCTTAGTTGCCCATAAAGCTTTGTACTCCATTTCCAAAGGTAAATGGCATGCTTTCCCATATAGCAGCTGGAACGGAGTTCTCCCTATTGGCGTCTTGAATGCTGTTCTGTAAGCCCAGAGAGTGTCATCAAGCTTGACTGACCAATCCCTTTTTGAAACCCCTACCACTCTTGCTAGAATAGCCTTTATCTGCCTGTTGGAGACTTCCACTTGGCCACTGGTCTGGGGATGGTAAGGTGTTGCAACCTTATGCTTCACCCCATGCTTTTGGAATGCCAAATCTTTAGTTCTACCTTAGCATCATTGGTTGGACAAGCAATTGCCTCAACCCATTTCGTGACATAGTCTACCGCAACTAGTGTATAGCTGTTTCCAAATGATGGCGGGTTGAAAGGACCCATGAAATCTATCCCCCATACGTCGAACACTTGAACTTCTAGTATAGGGTACTGCGGCATCTCATTCCTTCTGCTTATATTGCCCATTCTTTGACAGGGATCACACTTAGAGATGAAGCTCTGGGCATCCTTGAACATGCTAGGCCACCACAATCCTGCTTGAAGTACCTTCTGGACAGTCTTGAAGGTAGCAAAGTGACCTCCATAGGTAGACCCATGGCAATGCTCCAGAACACCTTTTGCCTCCTCTTCAGATATGCATCTTCTGAATAGACCATCTGACCCCTTCTTATAGAGATACGGTTCATCTCAGTAGTAGTGGTTCACATCTCTGAAGAATTTCTTTCGTTTGTATGAATCCAAGCTTTTAGGGATTTCTCCAACAACCAAGTAGTTAACCAAGTCGGCATACCAAGGCAGATTGTTTTCTCCTAAGGCTAAAACTTTGGCTTTCGCACTCGTTGCCCCCACTCGATCATCCACTCGATCGACAGCTCGATCCAGCGATCGAGTAGGAGATCGAGTTGGCAGTGGAGCTCTTGAAATTTGGATGGCCATGAGCGATTCTTTAGGCATATAGTCATCTAATGGCAAAACATCGTCTATCTTCATTCTTGACAAGTAATCAGCTACTCCATTTTCAATGCCTTTTTTTATCAACAATCTCCATATCAAATTCTTGAAGCGAGAGGATCCATCTAAGCAATCTTGGTTTAGTGTCTTTCTTTGCATAAATGTGCCTCAAGGCTGCATAATCTGTGTAGACAATAACCTTCGATCCTACTAGATAGCTCCTGAACTTCTCAAAAGCAAACACAACTGCTAGCAGCTCCTTCTCTGTAGTTGCATATCTCCCTTGTGATAAATCGCCTGTAAAACCCAGCATGCGCAAGGAAACTTATGATATCCTTTACTGTCCTTGGAGGTTGTAACTGCATCATCACATCTACCTTGGCCTTGTCTACCTCTATTCCATTCTCAGAAATCTTGTGCCCCAAAACTATACCTTCTCTGACCATTAAATGGCATTTCTCCTAGTTCAGAACCAGGTTGGTCTCTTCACACCTAGAAAGTACCCTGCACAAGTTCAGCAAACACGAGGAGAAAGAGGAGCCATACACAGAGAAATCATCCATGAATACCTCCACCATCTCCTCTATGAAATCTGAAAAGATAGAGATCAAAGGTAGAG
This sequence comes from Turritis glabra, assembly GCA_900406565.1. Lineage (NCBI taxonomy): Eukaryota > Viridiplantae > Streptophyta > Magnoliopsida > Brassicales > Brassicaceae > Turritis > Turritis glabra. The sequence continues at coordinate 224,655 of OVBN01000031.1, read as the reverse complement.
ATACGGTTCATCTCAGTAGTAGTGGTTCACATCTCTGAAGAAATCCCGGTGGTCCCATTGCTCCGTGTGGTTGGTAACCACCGTGAAACTGCGGCCTAGGGACGAATGCCTAAGTCTGATTATAGGGGACAAAAGGCTTGGTTGGAGGTTGCGGCGGAGAAGGGTAGACTTGGTCTTGTGGGTTAGCCACGTTCGTATTCCGATATGATAAGTTGGGATTTGGGCGATAGTTGTTGTAGCCTTTGTTGTAACCTCGTTGGTTAATGTAGCTAATATCTTCTTGGTGATCAATCTCCCCATCCTGAACCTGGAGTTGCTCATCCTCACAGACAAGGTGAACATGCCGCTGCTGGGCTTGAAGGAGCTTATCTAATTTCTCATTCATGGCCTTTGTTTCCTTCCGATGCCTCTCCTCAGAATCATTACTCCCCTGATTCCACGATCATAATCTTCATTGTAATTCCCATCAGATTGAGCAAGGTTTTCGACTAACTCCCAGCCTTCATCGATATTCTTATTCAAGAAATTTCCATTGCTGGCAGTATCGAGAAGCATTCGGATCTTTGGAAGAGTTCCTCTGTAAAGGGTGCTTAGAAGCGATTCATTGCTGTATCCATGATGAGGGCACTGTGATTAGTAGCCCTTGAATCGCTCCCAAGCTTCACAGAAAGATTCTCCATTTCGCTGAGCAAATCCTGATATCTCATTCCGTAGTTTAGCCGTTCTTGAGTTTGAAAAGAACTTAGCAAGGAAAACTCTTTTGCATTCATCCCAGGAAGTGATTGAGCCATGAGGTAATGTCTTTTCCCATAAATGGGCTTTGTCACCTAGGGAGAATGGAAATAGTCGCAGCTTCAATGCGTCTTCACTAACGCCATTGATTTTGCAGAGGCTACAAAGCCTATCAAACTCGTCAAGATGATCAAGTGGATCCTCTATTGGTAAACCATGGAATTTGTTGTTCTGGACCATAGAGATCAAGCTGCTTTTAATCTCAAAATTATTGTTCTGGACAGCAGGAGGTAGAATTCCATGTCTCTGAGTGTGTGTGTGTTGGGTGCATCTCCTGCGCTAATGTATCGGATCCGCCGTGGTGCTACCTGAGGTGGTTCGGCCTGTTGTACTGGTTGATGTGCCATAGTGATTAGATCTTGTTGATCGACTCGGACGTTGTCTCGTTGCGCTCTCAACTGTTGTGGTAACATGTTGTCGAGACAACGAATGAGATCTTGGTTGCCTTGCGATCTGGTGTGCATGTAGGTAAAAGAAACGTGACTTGAGTGTCGACTCTATCAGGCTGATCGAGTCGTCGATCGAGTAGGTGGTCGAGTTGTTTAATCGAGTTGTACCTGAATCACAAAACAGAGAAAGAACAACCAAGTCAGTAATCAAAGTGTTGAGAATAAGAAATTGATCTTAAGAGATCGAAATCCGAAATGTAACAAACGAACACCCAAATGGCAACGGCGCCAAATTGATAATAGGATTTTACTATCAATTCCCTAATGCATTATCATGTCATTGCAATACAAAAGGTTACCAATCCAAATGGGTGTGATGCTAACAGATAGGATGCGATCAAATCAGTTAAGTCAAGCCAAGCAATATGTTTGTTCAATCACAAATGTATCAGTTTTCAAGTTCGTGGCGTTGTGTTTCCCATATCACCGAGATGATATCGAGTACGAGATCCGGCCAGTAATCTGAACCGTTTTAGACCGTAGTCTTTAATCTCTAGGATCTCTCCATTACTCGTTAAGGGTTTCCAACCGATAAATCAGAAAACTAAATCAATTTGAACTTAAACTTAAATCAATAGAAAACATGAACAAGAACTAATAAGGACATAAACTAGAACACTAATCATAGCTATCATGAACTAACAAAGCTATCAAAGTAGAGAATAGCAATAGAATAGATGACTAACAAAAACAGAACTTTTAATAAGAGCAGCAACTAGCAAGCAAGACAACAGAAGATTTCAGAGAAATAAAAGCTCCTAAGGATGGGGGTAATGGGTCAGTGGCTCCTCTTCTATCAACCTAGGCGTTTTAACAAACTCAAACAATAAGCTAAACCCCAGACAATAGACTCAAAGGCAGACTAATTCATTCTCATGATAGAAATCATCAAGTTAAACTAGTTTCAGACCTAATTCTCATTAGCGAAATCTAGCCTAATAGGCAATAAGACTCAGCCTATTAAAGCCAATAAACACTCTAGACATCTAATCTCTTAGGCTAGAAATGTAAATCTATGGAATTAGTTGGTTCAAACATTTCATGAAACACTTTCTGAGTGTTGAAATGTCTGGGCTCTAATTCCAATTGATCAGAAGGAAACTAGCATTAAGAACACTAATCCATAAGGGAATCATGGAATTCTAAGCTCAAATGACCTAGGAGACCAAAGATTTTGCCACTAACCTATCCCATCCTCAAGAACCCTAAAAGACTACTCTGAACTCATGAAGAACATGAAGAACACAAACCCATAAAATCCTACAACATGCATAATCCGAAAGATAAAGATGAAAGGAGTAATAAGTGTCAAAGAATCAACAACAGAAACTAAATATATTGAAAGCAATCTAGATTACAAAACAAGAACACAAACCCAGAAAATCCTAAAACTTGCATAAAAGATAGACAATGGTATGAAGAGTAATAACTATCAAAGGAATTATATCAAAAACTTAATAACTTAGAAGAAATCTGTATTACAAAATAAGATTGTTCTTGGTGAATATTTTATATCAAAAACACATCAAAAATACCAAATCGTAGCTAGAGCGATTAATCGCGTTTATGGCTTCAACTTCATTATTAGCAATATCTGTGGTATGGCCTAACTGTTTCATCACCGACTTTGCAACCATGATGTTGATCTTATTATCTTCCACAAGCAAAATCTTTGGCTTTGATGTTTCTTTGAGATTTGTCTCTTCCCTTTGAGATGAAACTGTAAGCTCCTCCTCCATTTCTAAAGTTCCACCTTCTGAGCTAGCTTGTGAACTGCTACAAGATTTAGAATTCCTAGAGAAACATCGACCATTCCCATTCTCATGTCGTCGGTCGAGTGGCCGGTCGAGTCAGACTCGACGGACATTTGACCGACGTTGGACTCGATCAAGCACATCGAGTTCATGGTCGAGTCACATAGTCGCCTTCCTTACTCCTTTCCTTCTACCGTCTCCACCATCCTCTTACCCTTGACTCATGCATTGTCCCCTAAACACCAAAAACATTTAAAACAAACCATAAAAACCAAAACTAACAAAAGCAAAACAAAGTAACAAAAAAAATGAAAGTTATATAAACAGGGATAGACATGGGACTTCCTCCCAAGTGAGCTTGTTTAAAGTCACTGAGCTTGACTTGTTAGCATTTAAGCTTGGAGCGGTTCACCGAGAGGAACTGAAGTTCCTTCTTGAATGATCATGTCAACCATGTATCGCTTAATCTGCTGCCCGTTCACCGTAAACTCAGTTCCATCTTTTGCAACTAGGGTAATAGCACGATAGGGCAGTACTTCCTTGATGTCAAATGGGTCAGACCATCTCAATTTCAGCTTTCCCGGAAAAAGCTTGAGCCTGGAGTTGAATAACAGAACCTGATCCCCAGCCTTAAATTCCTTAGAAAGGATCTTCTTGTCATGGAAGGCTTTTGTTCTTTCCTTGTAGACTTTAGAACTTTCATAGGCTTCAAGCCTGATCTCTTCCAGCTCATGCAAGTCAACTGTTCTTTTCTCTTGAGCAGTCTTGATATCAAGGTTCAATAGCTTAGTTGCCCATAAAGCTTTGTACTCCATTTCCAAAGGTAAATGGCATGCTTTCCCATATAGCAGCTGGAACGGAGTTCTCCCTATTGGCGTCTTGAATGCTGTTCTGTAAGCCCAGAGAGTGTCATCAAGCTTGCCTGACCAATCCCTTTTTGAAACCCCTACCACTCTTGCTAGAATAGCCTTTATCTGCCTGTTAGAGACTTCCACTTGGCCACTGGTCTGGGGATGGTAAGGTGTTGCAACCTTATGCTTCACCCCATGCTTTTGGAATGCCAAATCTTTAGTTCTACCTTAGCATCATTGGTTGGACAAGCAATTGCCTCAACCCATTTCGAGACATAGTCTACCGCAACTAGTATATAGCTGATTCCAAATGATGGCGGGTTGAAAGGACCCATGAAATCTATCCCCCATACGTCGAACACTTGAACTTCTAGTATAGGGTACTGCGGCATCTCATTCCTTCTGCTTATATTGCCCATTCTTCGACAGGGATCACACTTAGAGATGAAGCTCTGGGCATCCTTGAACATGCTAGGCCACCACAATCCTGCTTGAAGTACCTTCTGGACAGTCTTGAAGGTAGCAAAGTGACCTCCATAGGTAGACCCATGGCAATGCTCCAGAACACCTTTTGCCTCCTCTTCAGATATGCATCTTCTGAATAGACCATCTGACCCTATCTTATAGAGATACGGTTCATCTCTGTAGTAGTGGTTCACATCTCTGAAGAATTTCTTTCGTTTGTATGAATCCAAGCTTTTAGGGATTTCTCCAACAACCAAGTAGTTAACCAAGTCGGCATACTAAGGCAGATTGTTTTCTCCTAAGGCTAAAACTTTGGCTTTCGCACTCGTTGCCCCCACTCGATCATCCACTCGATCGACAGCTCGATCCAGCGATCGAGTAGGAGATCGAGTTAGCAGTGGAGCTCTTGAAATTTGGATGGCCATGAGCGATTCTTTAGGCATATAGTCATCTAATGGCAAAGCATCGTCTATCTTCATTCTTGACAAGTAATCAGCTACTCCATTTTCAATGCCTTTTTTATCAATAATCTCCTTCTCTGTACTTGCATATCTCCCTTGTGATAAATCGCCTGTAAAACCCAGCATGCCCAAGGAAACTTATGATATCCTTTACTGTCCTTGGAGGTTGTAACTGCATCATCACATCTACCTTGGCCTTGTCTACCTCTATTCCATTCTCAGAAATCTTGTGCCCCAAAACTATACCTTCTCTGACCATTAAATGGCATTTCTCCCAGTTCAGAACCAGGTTGGTCTCTTCACACCTAGAAAGTACCCTGCACAAGTTCAGCAAACACGAGGAGAAGGAGGAGCCATACACAGAGAAATCATCCATGAATACCTCCACCATCTCCTCTATCAAATCTGAAAAGATAGAGATCAAAGGTAGCAGGTGCATTATCGAGACCAAACGGCATTCTCCTGTATGCAAACGTTTCATAAGGACAGGTGAATGTGGTTTTTTCTTGATCATTTGGGTGTATAGGGATTTGAAAAAATCCACTATACCCATCTAGAAAGCAGTAATAAGGATGGTTGGCTAGCGTTTCCAACATCTGGTCAATGAATGGCAATGGGAAATGATCTTTTCTAGATGCTGCATGCAGTTTCCGATAATCTATGCACATTTTATGACCAGTTATTGTTCTAGTGGGAATAAGTTCATCCTTATCATTTTTCACAACAGTCATACCACCCTTTATAGGAACACAATGTACAGGGGATATCCAAGTGCTATCAGATATAGGATATATAACAACAGCTTCTAACAACTTAAGAATTTCTTATTTAACAACCTCCTTCAAGTTCGGATTCAATCTTCTCTGAGGTTCAATGCTAGCATATGATTTGTTTTCAAGGTGAATCCTATGAGTGCATAAGCTAGGTGAAATTCCCTTAATGTCATCTAGTGAATACCCTATAGCTCTTCTAAATCTTTTCAATTCAGTCAATAGCAGTTGCACTTCATCATCATTCAGTTCAGCATTCACTATGACTGGATATGTAGAATTAGGGCATAGAAAAGCATATCTTAGCCCTGTTGGAAGTGGTTTGAGATCAACCGTAGGAGCTTTCAATTCAGACCAATCGTTGGATGTATTGCAGGATGACTCGATCTGGGACTCGACCAGGCCGATAGAGTCGTTGATCGAGTGGCTGGTCAAGTTGCCTGGTCGAGCCTGGCATGCTTCTTCCTCAATTGCTCTAATGACCTCCGTGTTCAACCCAATAAGATCTTCAAATATTTCTGACCCTTTTACTGCATTGTGTGAGTCTAACAGCATTTCATAACCCAAGGTTTCCTTTTGCAAATACCCGGCTTCATCACTCTTTGTTAAAGTAGTCTGAAGATGGTCTTCTTCATAGAGTTCTTCCAGTAGTTCATCAGCAAGTTGATCCATCTCCTCAATCTAGAAAAGTTGACCCTCTATTGTAGGTTTCTTCATGGCGTCTCAGATGTCAAACTTCATCTTGAAGTCCTTTCCCAGGTTGAGTTCAATCTTTCCTTTCTTGACATCGATGATTGCTCCAGCTGTAGGAGGAAAGGTCTTCCCAATATCAGAGGATCTCGAGGTTCCTCATCCATTTCTAGTACCACAAAGTCTATCGGGATATCCACATATCCAATCCTCAGAGGTAGATCTTCTAGAACGCCATGTGGTATTCGAACTGATCTATCCGCTAATACCAGGGAGATGTTGCAAGCCTTGTACTTACTGAATCCCAATCTCCTGGCTACTGAAAGCGGCATAAGGCTTATTGAAGCTCCAAGATCACAAAGACAGTTCTTAAAGCTCAACGGCCCAAGGGAGCAGGGCAAAGTGAAACAACCGGGATCGCCCTGCTTCTGGATTGCTCTCTTTTGGACGATAGCGCTGCATTCTTCACTTAGCACTACCATTCCCTGCAGCTCTTTAACCTTTTCTGTCAATGTATCCTTCAGAAACTTTTGATATGGAGGTATCAGCATAAGAACATCTAAGAGAGGCATCTTGACCTCAATTTCACCCATCTACTTATCAAAAAGAGCCTTATACTTTTCCATCTTCTCTTTCCTGAACCTGCTTGGAAATGGAAGCTTGGGTTTGTATGGAGGAGGGACAAAGCATGTCTCCGTTTTCTCCAAAGCAAATGGTATTCCAGCAATATGGGTATGGACTTGATCATCGACTCGATCAGGGGATCGAGTTGGTTCTGGATGTTGAACTCGATTGTTGACTCTATTAGGCACTCGATCTGGCCGATCGAGTAGGTAGTCGAGTTGCTGGTCGAGCTTATCAGTCTTAGGTGTATCGCGGCATAAATCCTCCCCATCCTGGTCGTCACTGTCCTCAGTGATCTTGGTAGGTCTTTGGGAGGTAGGTAGTGCTCTGCCACTCAGCAATGTGATTGCATTAATGTGGAAATCTTTTGGGTTTTGGATTGATTTCCCTAGAAGTTGTCCCGGGGCTGGAGAAGAAGTAGAGGCGGTGTTGCTTTCTAAGTGTTTGATTTTTGAGTTCATTGTTTCGAACTTGTAGTTCAGATCATTGTAAGTGCAATCAATCTTTGTGTGGACTTCGACTAGTTTTTTAGACATCTCCATGGCACTGGATGTTTGGCCTTGTAGGAGTTGCTGGAGCATAGTTTTCACGTCCTGATCCTGGTTACTCGGTAGCGGTGGCCGTGGATGATGAAATCCCGGTGGTCCCATTGCTCGGTGTGGTTGGTAACCACCGTGAAACTGCGGCCTAGGGACGAATGCCTAAGTCTGATTATAGGGGACAAAAGGCTTGGTTGGTGGTTGCGGCAGAGAAGGGTAGACTTGGTCTTGTGGGTTAGCCACGTTCGTATTCTGATATGATAAGTTGGGATTTGGACGATAGTTGTTGTAGCCTTTGTTGTAACCTCCTTGGTTAATGTAGCTAATATCTTCTTGGTGATCAATCTCCCCATCCTGAACCTGGAGTTGCTCATCCTCACAGACAAGGTGAACATGCCGCTGCTGGGTTGAAGGAGCTTATCTAATTTCTCATTCATGGCCTTTGTTTCCTTCCGATGCCTCTCCTCAGAATCATTACTCCCCTGATTCTACGATCATAATCTTCATTGTAATTTCATTATTAGCAATATCTGTGGTATGGCCTAACTGTTTCATCACCGACTTTGCAACCATGATGTTGATCTTATTATCTTCCACAAGCAAAATCTTTGGCTTTGATGTTTCTTTGAGATTTGTCTCTTCCCTTTGAGATGAAACTGTAAGCTCCTCCTCCATTTCTAAAGTTCCACCTTCTGAGCTAGCTTGTGAACTGCTACAAGATTTAGAATTCCTAGAGAAACATCGACCATTCCCATTCTCATGTCGTCGGTCGAGTGGCCGGTCGAGTCAGACTCGACGGACATTTGACCGACGTTGGACTCGATCAAGCACATCGAGTTCATGATCGAGTCACATAGTCGCCTTCCTTACTCCTTTCCTTCTACCGTCTCCACCATCCTCTTACCCTTGACTCATGCATTGTCCCCTAAACACCAAAAACATTTAAAACAAACCATAAAAACCAAAACCAACAAAAGCAAAACAAAGTAACAAAAAAAATGAAAGTTATATAAACAGGGATAGACATGGGACTTCCTCCCAAGTGAGCTTATTTAAAGTCACTGAGCTTGACTTGTTAGCCTTTTATGCTTAGAGCGGTTCACCGAGAGGAACTGAAGTTCCTTCTTGACTGATCATGTCAACCATGTATCGCTTAATCTGCTGCCAGTTCACCGTAAACTCAGTTCCATCTTTTGCAACTAGGGTAATAGCACGATAGGGCAGTACTTCCTTGATGTCAAATGGGTCAGACCATCTCAATTTCAGCTTTCCCGGAAAAAGCTTGAGCCTGGAGTTGAATAACAGAACCTGATCCCCAGCCTTAAATTCCTTATGAAGGATCTTCTTGTCATGGAAGGCTTTTGTTCTTTCCTTGTAGACTTTAGAACTTTCATAGGCTTCAAGCCTGATCTCTTCCAGCTCATGCAAGTCAACTGTTCTTTTCTCTTGAGCAGTCTTGATATCAAGGTTCAATAGCTTAGTTGCCCATAAAGCTTTGTACTCCATTTCCAAAGGTAAATGGCATGCTTTCCCATATAGCAGCTGGAACGGAGTTCTCCCTATTGGCGTCTTGAATGCTGTTCTGTAAGCACAGAGAGTGTCATCAAGCTTGACTGACCAATCCCTTTTTGAAACCCCTACAACTCTTGCTAGAATAGCCTTTATCTGCCTGTTGGAGACTTCCACTTGGCCACCCATGCTTTTGGAATGCCAAATCTTTAGTTCTACCTTAGCATCATTGGTTGGACAAGCAATTGCCTCAACCCATTTCGAGACATAGTCTACCGCAACTAGTATATAGCTGTTTCCAAATGATGGCAGGTTGAAAAGACCCATGAAATCTATCCCCCATACGTCGAACAATTGAACTTCTAGTATAGGGTACTGCGGCATCTCATTCCTTCTGCTTATATTGCCCATTCTTTGACAGGGATCACACTTAGAGATGAAGCTCTGGGCATCCTTGAACATGCTAGGCCACCACAATCCTGCTTGAAATACCTTCTGGACAGTCTTGAAGGTAGCAAAGTGACCTCCATAGGTAGACCCATGGCAATGCTCCAGAACACCTTTTGCCTCCTCTTCAGATATGCATCTTCTGAATAGACCATCTGACCCTATCTTATAGAGATACGGTTCATCTCTGTAGTAGTGGTTCACATCTCTGAAGAATTTCTTTCGTTTGTATGAATCCAAGCTTTTCGGGATTTCTCCAACAACCAAGTAGTTAACCAAGTCGGCATACTAAGGCAGATTGTTTTCTCCTAAGGCTAAAACTTTGGCTTTCGCACTCGTTGCCCCCACTCGATCATCCACTCGATCGACAGCTCGATCCAGCGATCGAGTAGGAGATCGAGTTAGCAGTGGAGCTCTTGAAATTTGGATGGCCATGAGCGATTCTTTAGGCATATAGTCATCTAATGGCAAAGCATCGTCTATCTTCATTCTTGACAAGTAATCAGCTACTCCATTTTCAATGCCTTTTTTTATCAACAATCTCCATATCAAATTCTTGAAGCGAGAGGATCCATCTAAGCAATCTTGGTTTAGTGTCTTTCTTTGCATAAATGTGCCTCAAGGCTGCATGATCTGTGTAGACAATAACCTTCGATCCTACTAGATAGCTCCTAAACTTCTCAAAAGCAAACACAACTGCTAGCAGCTCCTTCTCTGTAGTTGCATATCTCCCTTGTGATAAATCGCCTGTAAAACCCAGCATGCCCAAGGAAACTTATGATATCCTTTACTGTCCTTGGAGGTTGTAACTGTATCATCACATCTACCTTGGCCTTGTCTACCTCTATTCCATTCTCAGAAATCTTGTGCCCGAAAACTATACCTTCTCTGACCATTAAATGACATTTCTCCCAGTTCAGAACCAGGTTGGTCTCTTCACACCTAGAAAGTACCCTGCACAAGTTCAGCAAACACGAGGAGAAGGAGGAGCCATACACAGAGAAATCATCCATGAATACCTCCACCATCTCCTCTATCAAATCTAAAAAGATAGAGATCAAAGGTAGCAGGTGCATTATCGAGACCAAACGGCATTCTCCTGTATGCAAACGTTTCATAAGGACAGGTGAATGTGGTTTTTTCTTGATCATTTGGGTGTATAGGGATTTGAAAAAATCCACTATACCCATCTAGAAAGCAGTAATAAGGATGGTTGGCTAGCGTTTCCAACATCTGGTCAATGAATGGCAATGGGAAATGATCTTTTCTAGATGCTGCATGCAGTTTCCGATAATCTATGCACATTCTATGACCAGTTATTGTTCTAGTGGGAATAAGTTCATCCTTTTTCACAACAGTCATACCACCCTTTATAGGAACACAAGTGAGCTTGTTTAAAGTCACTGAGCTTGACTTGTTACCTCCTTATGCTTTGGGCGGTTCACCGAGAGAAACAGAGGTTCCTTCTTGAATGATCATATCTGCCATGTATCGCTTAACCCGCTGCCCGTTCACCGTGAACTCAGTCCCATCTTTTCCTACCAGGGTAATAGCACCATAGGGCAATACTTCCTTGATGACAAATGGGCCGGACCATCTGGACTTCAGCTTTCCCGGAAAAAGCTTTAGCCTGGAGTTGAATAACAGCACCTGATCCCCAGCCTTGAATTCCTTAGGAAGGATCTTCTTGTCATGAAAAGCTTTAGTTCTTTCCTTGTATACTTTAGAACTTTCATAGGCTTCTAACCTAATCTCTTCCAGCTCATGCAAGTCAACTGTTCTTTTCTCTTGAGCAGTCTTTATATCAAGGTTCAATAGCTTAGTTGCCCATAAAGCTTTGTACTCCATTTCCACAGGTAAATGGCATGCTTTCCCATACAGCAGCTGGAATGGAGTTCTCCCGATTGGCGTTTTGAATGCTGTTCTGTAAGCCCAGAGAGTGTCATCAAGCTTGACTGACCAATCTCTTTTTGAAACCCCCACAACTCTTGCAAGGATTGCCTTAATCTGTTTGTTGGAGACTTCTACTTGGCCACTGGTTTGAGGATGGTAAGGTGTTGCAACCTTATGCTTCACCCCATGCTTCCTTAACAGATTCTCAAACAGCTTGTTAATGAAGTGAGACCCTCCATCACTAATGACTACCCTTGGAACGCCGAACCTTGGGAAAATGATGCTCTTGAACATCTTAAGCACAACCTTAGCATCATTGGATGGGCAAGCAAGGGTTTCAACCCATTTCGAGACATAATCTACAGCCACCAGTATATAGCTGTTTCCGAATGATGGCGGATTGAAAGGACCCATGAAATCTATCCCCCATACGTCGAACACTTCAACCTCTAGTATAGGGTTCTGCGGCATCTCATTCCTTCTGCTTATATTGCCCATTCTCTGACAGGGGTCACACCTAGAGATGAAGTTCTGAGCATCCTTAAACATGCTAGGCCACCACAATCCTGCTTGGAGGATCTTCTGAACAGTCTTGAAGGTTGCAAAGTGACCTCCATAGGTAGATCCATGGCAATGTTCTAGAACTCCTTTTACTTCTTTCTCAGCAATGCATCTTCTGAACAAACCATCCGACCCCTTCTTGTAGAGATACGGATCATCCCAGTAGTAGTGGTGCACATCTCTGAAGAATTTCTTCCGTTTATATGAATCTAAGCTCTTAGGGACTTCTCCAATAACCTTGTAGTTAACCAAGTCTGCATACCAAGGCAGCCTTTCTTCCCCCAAACTTAAAGCGTTGGCTGTTCCACTTGAAATGGCTACGCGATCCTTGACTCGATCAGCCACTCTATCTACCACTCGATCAAGGACTCGAGTTGCTGGTCGCGTGGTTGGTTGAGTCAATTCAGTTCTAATGGCCATCAGTGACTCTTCAGGCATAGAGTCATCTATTGGCAACGCATCGAAGATTTTCATTCTAGACAAGTGATCAGCCACTCCATTTTCGATACCCTTCTTATCAACAATCTCCATATCAAATTCTTGAAGCAAGAGGATCCATCTAAGCAATCTTGGCTTAGTGTCTTTCTTTGCATAAATGTGCCTCAAGGCTGCATGATCCGTGTAGACGATGACCTTTGATCCTACTAGATAGCTTCTGAATTTCTCAAAGGCAAACACAACTGCTAGAAGCTCCTTCTCTGTAGTTGCATATCTCCCTTGTGCCTCATCTAATGTTCTACTCGCATAGTAGATGACATGCAGCTTCTTATCAATCTTTTGTCCCAAGACAGCTCCCACTGCATAATCAGATGCATCACACATAATTTCGAATGGATAGTCCCAGTTAGGAGCTTGAACTATCGGAGCTGAGATTAAAGCCGCCTTGATCCGTTGGAAGGCTTCTAAGCATTCGGAGTCGAAGTTGAACTCCATCTCCTTACAGAGCAACCTTGTGAGTGGTCTGGCTACCTTTGAGAAATCTTTGATAAATCGCCTATAGAACCCAGCATGGCCAAGGAAACTTCTGATATCCTTTACAGTCCTTGGAGGTGGCAACTGCATCATCACATCGATCTTAGCCTTGTCTACCTCTATTCCATTCTCAGAGATCTTGTGCCCCAAAACAATACCCTCTCTGACCATAAAATGGCATTTCTCCCAGTTTAGAACCAGGTTGGTCTCTTCACACCTAGAGAGTACCCTGCACAAGTTTAACAAACACGAGGAGAAAGAGGAGCCATACACAGAAAAATCATCCATGAAGACCTCCACCATCTCCTCTATCAAATCCGAAAAGATAGAGATCATACACCTCTGAAAGGTGCCAGGTGCATTACAAAGACCGAACGGCATTCTCCTATATGCAAATGTTCCATAAGGGCAGGTGAATGTGGTTTTTTCTTGATCATTAGGGTGTATAGGGATCTGGAAAAATCCGCTATACCCATCTAGAAAGCAATAATAGGGATGGTTTGCTAGCCTTTCCAACATCTGGTCAATGAATGGCAATGGGAAATGGTCTTTTCTAGATGCAGCATTTAGTTTCCTGTAATCTATGCACATTCTATGGCCAGTGATTGTTCTAGTGGGAATGAGTTCATCCTGATCATTTTTAACAACGGTCATTCCACCCTTTTTAGGAACACAATGCACAGGTGATATCCAAGTGCTATCAGATATGGGGTAAATCACACCAGCTTCTAACAACTTAAGAATTTCCTTTTTAACAACCTCTTTCAAGTTTGGATTCAACCTTCTTTGAGGTTCAATGCTAGAATATGATTCGTTTTCAAGGTGAATTCTATGAGTGCATAAGCTAGGTGAAATTCCTTTGATGTCATCTAGTGAATACCCTATGGCTCTTCTAAACTTTTTCAATTCGGTCAATAGCAAGTGAACTTCATCATCATTCAGTTTAGCGTTTACTATGACTGGATAACAATTAGGGCCTAAAAAAGCATACCTTAGCCCTGTTGGAAGTGCTTTGAGATCAACTTTTGGGGCTTTTAGTTCGGACCAATCGTCAGATGCGTGTAATGGTGGCTCGTGCTTTGACTCGATCAACGACTCGATCGAGTGATCGAGTGGGGTGGTCGAGCTGTCCTGTCGAGTCTGAGATGATCCATCTTCGATCGATCCAATGACTTCCGTGTTCAACCCATTAAGATTTTCAAACATTTCTGATCCTTCTATGGCCTTGTGTGAGTCTAAAAGCATCTCATAGCCTAGACTCTCCTTGTTTAGAAACCCATCATTACCACCTTTGGTCAATGTAGTCTGCAGATGGTCCTCTTCATTTAGTTCTTCCAGCAGCTCATCAGCAAGTTGATCCATCTCTTCAATCCAGAAAAGCTGACCTTCTATTGTGGGTTTCTTCATGGCATCCTTAATGTCAAACTTCATCTTGAAGTCTTTTCCCAGGTTGAGTTCAATCTTTCCTTTCTTGACATCGATGATTGCTCCAGCTGTAGCCAGGAAAGGTCTTCCCAATATCAGGGGGTCTCTAGGTTCCTCATCCATTTCTAATACCACAAAGTCTGTCGGGATATCCACATATCCGATCCGTATGGGTAGATCTTCTAGTACGCCATCTGGTATTCGAACTGACCTATCCGCCAATACCAAAGAGATGTTGCAATCCTTGTACTTACTGAACCCCAATCTCCTGGCTACTGAAAGTGGCATAAGGCTTATTGAAGCTCCAAGGTCACAAAGACAGTTCTTAAAGCTCAACGACCCAAGGGAGCAGGGCAAGGTGAAACAACCGGGATCGCCTTGCTTCTGGATTGCTCTCTTCTGGACGATAGCACTGCATTCCTCACTTAACACTACCATTCCCTGAAGCTCTTTAACTCTTTCTGTCAATGTGTCCTTCAAAAACTTTTGATATGGAGGTATCAGCATGAAGGCATCTAACAGAGGCATTTTGATCTCAATATCACTCATCTGTTTGTCAAAGAGTGCCTTGTACTTCTCCATTTTCTCTCGTCTAAATCGACTAGGGAATGGAAGCTTAGGTTTGTATGGAGGAGGAACGAAGGGCGTCTCCTTTTTCTTCGAACCAAATGGTGTTACAGCATCCTGCGCGACAACTCGATCATCCACTCGATCGTAGGATCGAGTAGGTGATGTCTGTCGAGCTTGATCAACGACTCTGTCTTGCGGATCGAGTAGGTGGTCGAGTCGTTGGTCGAGCCTATCCTTATTGGCTTCATTTTGACATAAATCCTCCCCATCTTGTTCATCACTGTCCTCAGTGATTTTGGTAGGTCGGTGGGGGGTAGATAGTGCTCGGCCACTCCGCAGTGTGATGGCATTGATATGAAAATATTTCGGGTTTTGCACTGATTTCCCTGGAAGTTGTCCTGGAGGGGCTGGAGAAGAAGTAGAGGCGGTGTTTCCTTCCAGGTGTTTGACTTTTGAGTTAAGTGTTTCGAACTTGCAGTTCAGATCATTGTAAGAGCAGTCAATCTTTGTGTGGACGTCGGCAAGTTTTTTAGAGATCTCGAGAGCAGTGGATGCTTGACCCTGGAGTAGTTGTTGGAGCATAGTCTTCATGTCTGCGTCCGGGTTAGGTTGTATTGGTGGGCGTTGATTTTGAAAACCCGGAGGACCCATTGCACCTTGCTGTTTGTACCCGCCTTGAAATTGTGGTTTAGGGACAAAACCTTGGGGCTGATTGTAAGGAACGAAAGGCCGGGGTGGAAGTTGTTGGGGCTGAGGAGGGTAGACTTGGTCCTGTGGGTTTTCCACATTGGTACTCCGATAGGACAAGTTCGGATTGGGCCGATAGTTGTTGTAACCTCTGTTGTATCCACCTTGGTTCTGGATGTAGCTAACCTCTTCTTGGTGATCAATCCCCCCATCTTGAAGTGGGGGCTGTTCATCTTCAGAAACAAAATGAACATCCCGCTGCTGGGCTTGGAGGAGCTTATCTAACTTCTCATTCATGGCTTTCATTTCTTTCCGATGCCGCTCTTCAGAATCATGACTCCCCCTGATTCCCCGATCATAATCTTCATTGTAATTTCCATCGGATTGAGCAAGGTTTTCGACTAACTCCCAGCCTTCATCGACATCCTTATTCAAGAAGTTGCCATTGCTGGCAGTATCAAGAAGCATTCGGATTTTGGGAAGAGCTCCTCTGTAAAGGGTGCTAAGAATGGATTCGTTGCTGAAACCATGATGAGGACATTGAGATTCATAGCTTTTGAATCGCTCCCAGGCTTCACAGAAGGACTCGCCATTTCGCTGAGCAAATCCAGAGATCTCGTTTCGAAGTTTAGCAGTGCGGGAGTTGGAGAAAAACTTGGCAAGGAAAACTCGTTTGCATTCTTCCCAAGAGGTGATGGAGCCATGAGGAAGAGTCTTTTCCCATAGATGGGCTTTTTCACCGAGGGAGAAAGGAAAGAGGCGCAGCTTCAATGCGTCTTCACTAACGCCATTGATTTTGCAGAGGCTACAGAGCCTGTCAAACTCGTCCAGATGATCAAGGGGATCCTCCATGGGGAGACCATAGAATTTGTTGTTCTGGACCATAGAGATCAAGCTGCTCTTAATCTCAAAATTGTTGTTTTGGACAGCGGGAGGTAGAATGCCATGCCGCTGTGTGTGTGTGTTAGGGGCATCGCCTGTACCAATGTATCGGAGCCGCCTTGGGGGAACCTGAGGTGGTTCGTCCTGGTTGATAGGTTGATTCGCCATAGGGATTGGCTCGTGCGGATTGGCGAGGTGGTGGTCTCGTTGTGCTCTCAACTGTTGGGGTAGACGATTGATGTTGTCGAGATAACGAATGAGATCTTGGTTGCCGTGCGATCTGGTGTGCATGCAGGTAAAGGAAACACGGCTCGATCGGCGACTCGATCAAGCACTCGATCGGTGGGTCGAGCTGTTGGTCGAGCTGGTGGTCGAGTGGTATGGGCGTGTTGTACCTGAATCACCAAACAGAGAAAGAACAACCAAGTCAGTAAAACGAGTTGGTGATAAGAAGAACTTGATCTTAAGAGATCGGAAATCTTAAACGTAACAAACGAACTCCCAAATGGCAACGGCGCCAAATTGATAATCAGATTTTACTATCAATTGCCTAATGCATTATCATGCCATTGCAATACAATAGGTGTCAATCCAATTGGGTGTGATGCTAACAGATAAGATTTGATCAAATCAGTTAAGTCAAGCCAAGCAATATGTTTGTTTGATCACAAAAGTATCAGTTCTCAAGTTCGTGGAATTGTGTTTCCCATACCACAGAAGTGATATCGAGTACGAGATCCGGCCAGTAATCTGAACCGTTTCAGACCGTAGTCTTTAATCTCTAGGATCTCTCCATTACTCATTAAGGGTTTCCATCCGATAAACCGGAAAACAATATCGGTTTGGACTTAAATCAACAGAAAGCATAAATTAGAATCTAACAAAGCAATGGTTGTAACTAACATAAGCTAACAAGCAACAGAATGAAAGACTAACAAAAGTAGAGCATTAATGATATGAGAACTAGTAAACAAGGAAACAGAATGATACTAGGAAGTAAAAGATCCTAAGGATGGGGGTAATGGGTCAGCAACTCTTCTTCAATCAACCTAGGTGTTTAACAAACTCAAAGATGAACTAACCCCTAGACAATAGACTCAGAAGTTGATTAATTCATTCTCATGATAGAAACCATCAAGCTAAGCTAATTTCAGACCTAATTCTCATTAGCGAAATCTAACCTAACAGGCAGTAAGACTCAGTCTATTAAAGCTAATTAACACTCTAGACATCTAATCTCTTAAGCTAGAAATGTAAATCTATGGAATTAGTTGGTTCAGACATTTCATGACACACTTTTTGAGTGTGGAAATGTCTGGATTCTAATTCCAAATGATCAGAAAGGAACTAGCATTAAGGACACTAATCCATAAGGGATTCATGGAATCATAAGCTTAAACGACCTAGGAGACCAAAGATTTGCCACTAACCTATCCCATCCTCAAGAACCCTATAAGAGTACTCAGAAATCATGAAGAACATCAAGAACACAAACCCAGAAAATACTATAACATGCATAATCCAAAAGATAAAGATGAAAAGAGCTATAAGTGACAAAGAAACAACAATAGAAACTAAATATAATGGAAAGAGTCTAGACTTCAAAACAAGAACATAAACCCAGAAAATTATAAAACTTGTAATAAGAATAGACAAGGGTATGGAGACTAACAATTACCAAAGAAACTATATCAAAACCTTAACAACTACTAAGATAATTACTTAGAACATATGAAGAACATGAAGAACATGAAGAACACAAACCCAGAATTTATTAAAACTTGTAATAGAGATAGACAAAGTTATGGAGATTAATAACTAGCAAAAGAAGTATAACAAAAACTTAATAACTTAGAAGAAATCTCAATTACAAAATAAGATGTTCTTGGTGAAAATATAGAGAAAACCTAGGCAAGAAAACGTATCTCTCAACAAATGGCTTAAAGGGAGTATTTATAGAGAAGTTTGCAAAACCCTAAAACAGAAGAGGACAAGATAGATGTCGGCAGTTTGACTCGATCGGTTTGATCGAGTCGTGTGGTCGAGTCGGTTAAGTGGCCCATGCCTTGGCTCGTTCTGGAAGTGCACTCGATCAGCTTGGTCGAGTGGGTGATCGAGCACTTGACTTGGCTCGTTCTGGAAGTGCACTCGATCAGCTTGGTCGAGTGTGTGATCGAGCTCCCTTCGTGTGTCTTGAGTTTTCACTCGATCCACTCGATCGAGTCAGTGATCGAGTCGCTTCCTTATTCTGCATCCTTTGACTCTATCAAGCAGGTCGAGTGGCCGGTCGAGTCACTTTCTTCCTTTGCATCCTGTGCTTTTTGACCGATCCTTGTCCATGTAACAAATCTTCATTCGTCCCTTAATCCATAAGTGACTCCATATCACCTGTTTCAACACCTTATGCATGATATGTATGCAATGCCGATGCAAGAATGCCTAAGTATGCAAAACAGAAGTAAGTGACTCTAAATGGTGCAAATGAAAGAGGAAACTATGCGAAATGAGTTATCAATGTATGCTTAAAACAGGTAAATTACAGAGATATCACTCCTCTTCTATCAACCTAGGCGTTTTAACAAACTCAAACAATAAGCTAAACCCCAGACAATAGACTCAAAAACAGACTAATTCATTCTCATGATAGAAATCATCAAGTTAAACTAGTTTCAGACCTAATTCTCATTAGCGAAATCTAGCCTAACAGGCAATAAGACTCAGCCTATTAAAGCCAATAAACACTCTAGACATCTAATCTCTTAGGCTAGAAATGTAAATCTATGGATTTAGTTGGTTCAAACATTTCATGAAACACTTTCTGAGTGTTGAAATGTCTGGGCTCTAATTCCAATTGATCAGAAGGAAACTAGCATTAAGAACACTAATCCATAAGGGAATCATGGAATTCTTAGCTCAAACGACCTAGGAGACCAAAGATTTTGCCACTAACCTATCCCATCCTCAAGAACCCTAAAAGACTACCCTGAACTCATGAAGAACATGAAGAACACAAACCCATAAAATCCTACAACATGCATAATCCGAAAGATAAAGATGAAAGGAGTAATAAGTGTCAAAGAATCAACAATAGAAACTAAATATTTGAAAGCAATCTAGATTACAAAAGAAGAACACAAACCCAGAAAATCCTAAAACTTGCATAAAAGATAGACAATGGTATGAAGAGTAATAACTATCAAAGGAATTATATCAAAAACTTAATAACTTAGAAGAAATCTGTATTATAAAGTAAGATTCTTCTTGGTGAATATAGAGAGAAAACCTAGGCATAAAAACGACTTAAGGGGTGTATTTATAGTGAGGGTTGCAAAACCCTAATACAGAAAAGGACAAAATAGCATTCGGTGGCTCCACTCGATCATGTGGGTCGAGTGGGTGGTCGAGTCCCCTTTGTGAACGACTCTATCATGCACTCGATCGAGCACATCGAGTGGCCGATCGAGTGGCCGGTCGAGCTCTTCCCTTGGCTTGTCTTGAGTATGCACTCGACCATGCACATCGAGTGGTCGATCGAGTGGCTTCCTTCTTCTGCATCATGCGTTCTTTGATTCAGCTTTGTCCATGTCTCCAAATGTCCATTCTTCCTTAACCCCTTAGAAGCCCCAGATCACCTATTTCAACACCTTATGCCAGATATGTATGCAATGGTGATGCAAGAATGTCTAAGTATGCAGAACAGAAGCAATTGACTCTAAATGGTGTGATTGAAGGATGAAACAATGCTAAATAGTTGATAAATGTATGCTTGAAACAGGTAAAATACAAAGATATCAGCGATCCCAGTTGTTTCACTTTGCCTTGCTCCCTAGGGCCGCTAAGCTTTAAGAACTGTCTTTGCGATCTTGGAGCTCCAATAAGCCTTATGCCGCTTTCAGTAGCCAAAAGGTTGGGATTCAGTAAGTACAAGGCTTGCAACATCTCTCTAGTATTGGCTGATAGATCGGTTAGAATACCACAAGGGGTTCTAGAAGACCTACCTCTGAGGATTGGAAATGTGGATATCCCGACAGACTTCGTAGTACTAGAAATGGATGAGGAACCAAGAGATCCTCTGATATTGGGAAGACCTTTCCTAGCTACAGCTAGAGCAATTATAGATGTCAAGAAGGGAAAGATTGAGCTTAATCTAGGGAAAGATCTTATGATGAATTTTGACATCCGAGACGCCATGAAGAAACCTACAATAGAGGGTCAGCTTTTCTGGATTGAAGAGATGGATCAACTTGCTGATGAACTACTGGAAGAACTCAATGAAGAAGACCATCTTCAGACTACTTTGACAAAGAGTGGTGAATCCGGGTATTTGCACAAAGAAACCTTGGGTTATGAGATGCTTCTTGATTCACACAGAGCAGTAGAGGGGTTAGAAATCTTTGAAGATCTGATTGGTTCGAACATAGAGGTCATTGGATCAATTGAGGAAAGATCAAGTGTGACTCGACCAGGCAACTCGACCAGCATGAACGAGTGCCCGATTGAGTCAAGGTTCAAGTCAAAATTTGATTCATCTGATGATTGGTCTGAGCTGAAGGCACCTAAGATGGACCTCAAACCACTTCCTAAAGGGCTAAGGTATGCTTTTCTTGGCCCTAACATCACCTATCCAGTCATAGTGAATGCTGAACTCAATGATGATGAATTTCAATTGCTATTGACTGAACTTAAGAAGTTTAGAAGAGCTATAGGATATTCACTAGATGACATCAAAGGAATTTCACCTAGCTTATGCATGCATAGGATTAATCTTGAAAACGAATCGTATGCTAGCATTGAACCTCAAAGAAGATTAAATCCAAATTTGAAGGAGGTTGTTGATAATAGGTTTTTCTCCTATCAATTCCCTAATGCATTATAATGTTATTGCTATACAATAGGTATCAATCCAAATGGGTGTGATGCTAACAGATAGGATACGATCAAATCATATTAAGTCAAGCCAAGCAATTAAGTTTGGTATTGTCTAACAACCTAAGTGAATAGAAAGCATAAACAAGAACTAAAGCCTGAACATAAACTAAAGCAACAATTGTAACTAACAAAAGCTAGTAAGCAACAAACAGAAGGATACAGAGAAATAAAAACTCCTAAGGATGGGGGGTAATGGGTCAGTGAATCGTCCTTAATCAACCTAGGTGTTTAACAAAACTCAAACAATGAGCTAATCCCTAGATAATAGATTCAAAAGCTGACTAATCCACTCCCATAACAGAAATCATCAAGCTAGGCTAGTTCCAGACCTAATTCTCATTAGCGAAATCTAACCTATCAGGCATTAAGATTCAATCTATTAAAGCCAATAAACACTACAGACATCTAATCTCTTAGACTAGTAATGTAAATCTCTGGAATTAGTTGGTTCAAACATTTCATCAAACACCTGCTGGGTGTGGAAATGTCTGGGCTCTAATTCCAATGATTATAAGGAAACTAGTATTAAGAACACTAATCCAGAAGGGATTCATAGAGTTCTAAGCTTAAACGACCTAGGAAACTAAAGATTCATCACTAATCTATCCCATCCTCAAGAACCCTAAAAGACTACTCAGTACTCATAAAGAACATGAAGAACACAAACCCAGAAAATCCTAAAACTTGCATAATCTAAAAGATAAAGATGAAAGGAGTAATAAGTGTCAAAGAATCAACAACAGAAACTAAATATATTGAAAGCAATCTAGATTACAAAACAAGAGTTCTTGGTGGCTACAAAGAGAAAACTTAGGAAGAAAAACGTCCTCTTGGAACAAATGACTTAAGGGGTGTATTTATAGTGAGGGTTGCAAAGCCCTAATACATAAAAGGACAAAATAGCATTCGGTGGCTCCACTCGATCATGTACATCGAGTGGGTGATCGAGTGGCCGGTCGAGCTCTTCCCTTGGTTGGACACGCTTATGCACTCGCTCGTGCACATCGAGTTGGTGATCGAGTGGCCTCCTTCCTCTGCATCCTATGCCCCTTTGACCCATCTTTGCCAATGTTCTAAACCTCCATTTCTTCCTTAACCCTATAGAAGCTCCGGATCACCTGTTTCAACACCTTATGCAAGATATGTATGCAATGTTGATGCAAGAATGCCTAAGTATGCAAAACAGAAGCAATTGACTCTAAATGGTGTGAATGAAGGATGAAACAATGCTAAATGGTTGATAAATGTATGCTTGAAACAGGTAAAATACAGAGCTATCAACTCCCCCAAACTTAGTCTTTGCTTGCCCTCAAGCAAACAAACAAGATAATAGTTCAGAACCAAAACATGCTGATAGAAATGATAAGATCAATGTCCAAGTTAATAGTTCTAAAATGCAATGTGAGCGAGTTCTTTTGATAAAACCTTAGCCATACTCTTCACAACACAATCGGACTTCAGTCTCAACCTGGACATACATTCAAATCAACCAATCCCTTTAACATTCATTAAGCAGAATACGTGGATCAAGCTATGCACATTCAATGAACTCACTTGGCTAAGGGAAAGGTTTAAGAGACAGATATGGTATCTTCACATATGGTTTATGCAATACATAACAAGGTTCTCTCAAGAAATGACTGAGCTTTAGAAGAATGCTAGAGGTAAGGGCCAACCTATGCATACAAAAACAGAATCCCATTTACCCAAAAATGCAAAAGCTTATTTCAGCTTTCCTATTTCTAATCCCAGAAGATGGTCCTATTTCTACCCTTTTACTTAACTCTTCTTATTAGCTCACACCTTTAGCTGTTCTTACTCTTAGGGAAGGTTTCTTTCTGATTTTTAGTCACTTCTAGCGGATTGGGGTTTTTTTTATTAGCTCTGGTTCTTTTCTTTTTTTTTTATCAAAGATAAAAGGTTTTTCCTTCCTATTTTTATCTTTTCTTTCTTTTGCCCAGAACCAATCTTATCAATATCGCCCAGATCCTTTACTAAAACAATCAACTATTTTCTTTTTACATTCCCCCTCCTAAGAGTTCTTAACCTTTTCTTTCTTTCTCCTTTTTCCAATCTTTCCCTAAAAATCAATCAATCCCAAACCTAAAATCAAGCTTCCACCTAGTCCTATCTAATCCAAAAATCGTGAACTAGAACTACATAGGATGCTATCTTTTTCGGCTCAAACCTAAAACTTTCTATACCAAACTCAATCAGAAAAGACCTCACACTCAGTAAATATTCATGGCTTGAAAGAAGGTTAGGCTATGGTATGGAGACTGTTCCAATAATGGGAATCAGCTTCTTGGATTAGCAAGAATGGTAAAGCGGTGAAAGAAAATCCAAGTATGTATATGTATATCCATGAGTTCAAGTTCAATGCATATACATGATAATTATTAGTCAAGTTCTGGTTCAAGTAGATAGAGAAAGGCATTAAATCACAGCATGCTTCAATTAAGATAAGGAGAAAACTACATTTACTTGCCCCTATGGGACCTTTGCCTACAGGAGAATGCCGTTTCGTCTTTTTAATGCACCTGCTACATTTCAGAAGTGTATGATTTCTATCTTTTCATGGATGATTTTTCTGTGTATGGGTCCTCTTTCTCCTCATGTTTGTTGAACTTGTGCAGGGTACTCTCTAGGTGTGAAGAGACCAACCTGGTTCTGAACTGGGAGAAATGCCATTTTATGGTAAGAGAGGGTATTGTTTTGGGGCAGAAGATTTCTGAGAAATGAATAGAGGTAGACAAAGCTAAGGTTGATGTGATGATGTAGTTACAGCCTCCAAGGATAGTAAAGGATATCAGAAGTTTCTTTGGGCATGCTGGGTTCTACAGGCGATTTATCAAAGATTTTTCTAAGGTAGCCAGACCACTCACAAGGCTGCTCTGTAAGGAGATGGAGTTCAACTTTGACTCCAAAAGTTTAGAAGCTTTTCAACGGATCAAGGCAGCCTTGATCTCAGCCCCGATAGTCCAAGCTCCTAACTGGGACTATCCATTCGAAATGATGTGTGATGCATCTGATTATGCAGTGTGTGCTGTTTTGGGACAGAAGATTAATAAGAAGTTGCATTTTATCTACTACGCTAGTAGGGCCCTAGATGAAGCACAAGGGAGATATACAACTACAGAGAAGGAGCTGCTAGCAGTTGTGTTTGCTTTCGAGAAATTCAGAAATTACCTGGTAGGGTCAAAGGTTATTATCTACACAGATCATGCAGCCTTGAGGCACATTTATGCAAAGAAAGACACTAAACCAAGATTGCTTAGATGGATCCTCTTGCTTCAAGAATTTGACATGGAGATTGTTGATAAGAAGGGCATCGAAAATAGAGTAGCTGAGCACTTGTCAAGAATGAAGATAGACAATGCATTGCCCATAGATGACTCTATGCTTGAAGGGTCACTCATGGCCATCCAGATTTCAAGAGCTCCACCGCCAACTCGATCACCTACTCGATCCCATGATTGAGTGGTTGATCGAGTGGCTGCTTGAGTGGGAACAACGAGTGCGATAGCTGAAGTTTTAACATTATGAGAAGAAAATCTGCCTAGGTACGCAGACTTGGTTAACTACTTGGTTGTTGGAGAAGTCCCTAAGAGTTTGGATTCGTACAAACGAAAGAAATTCTTAATAGATGTGAACCACTACTACTGGGATGAACCGTATCTCTATAAGAAGGGTCAGATGGTCTGTTTAGAAGATGCATAGCTGAGGAAGAGGAAAAAGGTGTTCTGGAACATTGCCATGGGTCTGCCTATGGAGGTCACTTTGCTACTTTAAAGACTGTCCAGAGCTTGTGGTGGCCTAGCATGTTCAAGGATGCTCAGAGCTTCATCTCTAAGTGTGACCCCTGTCAGAGAATGGGGAATATAAGCAGAAGAAATGAGATGCCGCAGAACCCTATACTGGAAGTTGAAGTGTTCGACGTATGGGGGATAGATTTCATGGGTCCTTTTAACCCACCATCATTTGGAAACAGCTATATACAGGTGGCTGTACACTATGTCTCGAAATGGGTTGAAGCCATTGCTTGTGATACGATTCTCCTACAGACCGAACATACTTTGATGAACTAAGAAGATGAGACGAAGAAATGGTGAAGGATGGTGCAGTATGGCTTGACTCTATCGGTTTGATCGAGTCAGTGATCGAGTCAGATTTTGATGCAGGATTTCTTTGACTCTATCGTGTAGATCGAGTCGGGAATTGGACTGGTTGGCTTAACTCGACGGGGTAGATCGAGTCACTGATCGAGTCGTGGTTTGGGATGGAGATCTCTGAAGATGACACACCAGGAGATCGATTTCTTTGCTCGACATGACACACAAAGAAAGGGGATAGAGAATCAAAAGATATGACACACCACTGATTCAGCCTTGAGAGATATTACACACTCACAAGAGGATCAAGTCTAAAAGAAACGATTTTAGATAAAATGCTTGATAAAGAAAAAAGGTTGCAGAAGGTACAGAAGAGTTATATATGAGAAAGAAAAAAAACCCTAGACTCCTCTCACACTCTCATCAACGCCCAAAATGAATAAAAATGGGCCTTTAATCACTAGATGGGCTATTAGGAAGTGGGTTAGTTGCCTCATTAAAAACCTAACAAGGAAAACCCATTGGGATAAAACCTTGCTAGGGAAAAAGAGTACAAGCAAACCACTTACCCATTTAGTGATCTACCTCCTATTGCTCCACTAAGCTTCTTGGTCTTTGATCTTGTCATTGGCCCCTTTGAAAGCTCCAAAACCTCCTCAAGATGTTCTGGTTCAAGTTGCTCCTTCTCCTCATGCTCCTCTGGTTCTTGCAGCTCTATATCTTCTTGTTCATATCTATCCATGATCACATCATCCTCCCTCTCTTGAAAAGGATTTGACCTCAAATCGGCTTCATCTGCAAGAAAAGGAACAAGATCAGAAACATTAAAACTAGAACTCACATTATACTTACCTTGGAGATCTAGCTGGTAGGCATTGTCATTGATCTTCTTGGTTATTTGGAATGGACCATCAATCCTGGGCATAAGCTTTGATCTCCTCTCGTTTGGGAACCTTTCTTTCCTCAAATGTACCCAGACTTTGTCACCAATGTTAAAAGCCATGTGGTGTCTTCCTTTGTTAGCTTGTTTCTCATACCGCTTGGTTTTCTCCTCAATGTTCTTCCTTGCTTTCTCATGGATCTGTTTTACCAATTCAGCTTTCTTTTTCCCATTGAAACTAATTCTTTCACTCAAAGGTAAAGGGGTTAGATCCAAAGTAGATAAGGGGTTAAAACCATACACAATCTGAAAAGGAGAGTACTTAGAAGCTGAATGCACAGAATGGTTATATGCAAATTCTACATGTGGCAAACAATCTTCCCAAGCTCTCAAGTTCTTCTTAATCAAAGTTCTAAGCAAAGTAGATAGTGTTCTATTAACAACTTCAGTTTGCCCATCAGTTTGCGGATGACATGTAGTAGAAAACATAAGTTTAGTTCCTAGTTTAGACCATAGAGTTTTCCAAAAATAACTTAAAAACTTAGTGTCTCTATCCGAAACTATGGTTCTAGGCATACCATGCAATCTAACAACCTCTTTAAAGAAAAGATTTGCAACGTGCAATGCATCATCAGTTTTATGGCAAGCAATGAAGTGAGCCATCTTGGAGAACCTATCAACAACCACAAAGACTGAATCCTTACCTGTCCTAGTCCTAGGCAATCCAACAACAAAATCCATAGATATATCTATCCAAGGATGCATAGGAATAGGTAAAGGAGACTACAAACCGTTGGGTTGGACTTTAGACTTGGCATGTTTGCATGTGACACACCTTGAACAGACTCGTTCTACATCTCTTTTCATGTGAGGCCAATAGAAGTGATCTTGCATTACCTTAAGAGTCTTGGAAATTCCAAAATGCCCCATTAGACCTCCTCCATGTGCTTCTCTAGTAAGCAAATCTCTCACAGAACAATTAGGTACACACAACTTGTTATCATAAAAGAGGAATCCGTTGTGCCTATAGTAATGTCCTGAAGCATATTTCTCACAAGCCTTATAAGCATCTTGAAAATCAGAATCAGTTGCATATTGTTCCTTAAGCATTTCAAATCCAAGCAACTTAGTTTCAAGATTAGAGAGTAAGACGTACCTCCTGGATAGTGCATCAGCAACTATATTATCTTTACCTTGTTTGTATTTGATAACATAGGGAAAGGTTTCTATAAACTCAACCCACCGTGCATGCCTTTTGTTCAGCTTGTGTTGTCCTTTCAAGTGCTTGAGAGACTCATGATCAGTGTGGATGACAAACTCTTTAGGCCATAGATAGTGTTGCCAAGTTTGCAAAGCCCGGACCAACGCTTACAGCTCCTTGTCATAAGTGGGGTAGTTAAGCGTGGCTCCTCCAAGCTTCTCACTGAAATAAGCAATTGGTCTTTTATCTTGCATCAATACAGCTCCAATACCTATACATGATGCATCACACTCAATCTCAAAAGTTTTAGGAAAATCAGGGAGTATTAGAAGTGGTGCATTGGTCAGTTTGTCCTTTAGGGTCTGAAAAGCTTCTTCTTGTGCATGCTCCCACTTGAATCCTACGTCCTTCTTAGTGACCTCTGTGAGTGGAGCAGCAATAGTGCTAAAGTCCTTTACAAACTTCCTATAAAACCCAGCAAGCCCATGGAAGCTTCTTACTTCTCCAACAGATTTGGGACTAGGCCATTCTTTGATTGCGTTCACTTTCTCTTCATCCACCTTAACTCCATCTGCACTTACAACAAAACCTAAAAAGACAAGGTTATCTGTATAAAAAGTGCACTTCTTAAGGTTAGCATAAAATTTTTCCTTCCTAAGAACATCTAACACAAATTCTGGATGCTTAACATGCTCACTTAGGTCTTTGCTATAAATCAGGATATCATCAAAGTAAACTACAACAAAGATACCAATGAATGCCCTAAGAACATGATTCATCAATCTCATAAACGTACTAGGTGCATTAGTGAGCCCAAATGGCATGACTAACCATTCATAAAGACCATGTTTAGTTTTAAAAGCAGTTTTCCACTCATCACCTTCTTTCATCCTAATTTGATGATAACCACTTTTCAAATCGATTTTAGAGAATATCTTAGAACCATGAAGCTCATCTAACATATCATCTAGCCTAGGAATAGGGTGTCGATACTTTACAGTGATATTGTTGATGGATCGGCAATCAACACACATCCTCCAGCTCCCATCTTTCTTTGGTACAAGCAAAACGGGTACAGCACATGGGCTCATACTTTCTCTTATGTGTCCTTTCTCCATGAGTTCTTCTACTTGTTTTTGAAGCTCTTTGGTCTCCGATGGATTTGTTCTGTAAGCTGGTCTATTTGGAAGTGTTGATCCAGGGACAAAATTGATATGATGCTCTATTCCTCTCATAGGTGGCAAACCTATTGGGTTCTCTTCTGGGAATACATCTTGATAGTCCTGCAAAAGTGAGGTGATTTCACTCGGTAGCACCGGTGCAAGGTTAGTTAAACTCGTAAGAGTTTCCTTGTACACAAACATTAGTATAGGTTTTTTTGTGAATAAAGCTTTTTTAACCTCACCAGCCTTGATAAAGAAATTAGAGTGCTTAGCTACCTTTTTTTCCTTTTGTTTGAGATAGATTTGATCTTGATACACCTCATTTGGTGTCATAGGAACCAAAGTGAACTTCTTTCCTTTTAATTCAAAGGAGTGGCGGTTGGTAAACCCATCATGGATCACCTTCCTATCTGATTGCCATGGCCTTCCAAGTAGAATGTGTCCAGCCTCCATTGATAGCACATCACAAACAATTTCATCTTGGTACTGACCAATGCTTAGAGGTATACTTGGCTGTTGACCTTCATTTCTCCATTCTCATTAAGCCATTGCAGCTTGTAAGGCTTTGGATGCTTTCTCACCTTTAGACCAAGTTTCTGGACCATGGTGGTGCTTGCAACGTTAGTACAGTTTCCTCCATCAATGATAAGGCTGCAGACTTTGCCTTGAACATGGCACCTTGTATGGAACAGATTCTCTCTTTGCTCTTGCTCTTCTTCTTGGTTTGCAGACTCAAAGTCCTTCTAGACACTAACAGTTCTCCTCTAGCTGCTTCTACTTCAAACTCCTCACAAGTTGATTCTGATCCATCCTTTTCTTCTTCTTCAGAAGCTATCTCACCATTTTCCATGAGGATCATAACTTTTCTGTTGGTACACTCATTAGCATAGTGTCCACTTCCTTGACACTTGAAGCATTTAACGTCCCTAGCTCGGGTTGGGTTAGCAATGTTCTTGCCCTTGTCTCGGAATAAGTTCAGGTCAGGTTTAGCAGCTTCTTCTTTTGGGGTAGGAGTTAAGGATTTAGACTCCCTTGAGTTGTTTGGCCTATTATCCTAGTAGTAACTCGGTCTTGAGGTTCTTGGTCCATAACTAGATCTTGTAGTTCCTTTCCTTCTAAGCTGCTGTTCAATTAGGATAGCTTTGTGTAGCATCTCCTCAAGCTCCACATAGTGCTGCAGCTCTAGATGATCTTGTATTTCTCTGTTTAGACCTCCCAAGAACCTTGACATTGTGGCTTCTTCGTCCTCTTGTACATCAGCTCTTAGCAAAAGGGTTTCTAGCTCTTGGTAATATTATTCAACACTTTTGTTGCCTTGAGTGATTCTCCTTAACTTTTGGTGAAGCTCTCGGTGGTAATGGCTAGGCACAAATCTCTTCCTCATGCATGCCTTAAGTTCTGTCCAAGTCTCAATGGGATATTCTCCATTTCTTCTTCTAGACGTCACCATTTGATCCCACCAGCTTAAAGCGTAATCATAGAACTCGGTGGCAGTAACTCTAACTCGGTTGATCTCTGAATAATGTTGACAATTGAAGACCAGCTCAATCTTTTTCTCCCATTCTAAATACGCATCTGGATCATTCTTTCCATGGAATGATGGTATCCTCAACTTAAGTCCTTCCAAGTTGTTTGGTCGACGTTCCCTGTCTTCCCTGGCATGTCTATGGCTCCGTCTGCTTCTGTGAGAAGCACGACTTTGATTCTCATAATAATGGTCAGTGTCCCTACCTCCATCTTGATAAACAGGATCTCTTTGTAATCTTCTTGGCCTTGTATTATTAGTTTCTTGTTGTCTCCTAGGCATAATATGATCAGTATCGTGTCCAGATTGCTGAAGCTCTTGTCTAAAAGCATCAAACTTGGTATTCATCATTTGCTCCAATCTGACCGAGAGAGCTTCAATCAATAGCTTGTTGTTGTGGCTAGCCTCAGCAGCATCATCTTCAGCCATGGTACCTGAAAGAGATAAACAAACTCTCGCAGAATCAAATCCTCTTAAAACAATTTATGATACAAACACATAACCAAGTGCAAGCAAGGACAAATTCAAATGATGGATCAAAAGCAAACAACACAAAAATCTCACAGTCAACAAGGGAAGATGAACAGGCAGATTAGGTTTCAAGGTGACTTAGCTTTTCAAAGTGGCTCTGATACCACATGATGCGATTCTCCTATAGACCGAACACACTTTGATGAGCTAAGAAGATGAGACGAAGAAATGGTGAAGGATGGTGCAGTATGGCTTGACTCTATCGGTTCGATCGAGTCAGTGATCGAGTCAGATTTTGATGCAGGATTTCTTTGACTCTATCGTGTAGATCGAGTCGGGAATTGGACTGGTTGGCTTGACTCGACCGGGTAGATCGAGTCACTGATCGAGTTGTGGTTTGTGATGGAGATCTCTGAAGATGACAAACCGGGAGATCGATTTCTTTGCTCGATATGACACACAAACAAAGGGGAGAGAGAATCAAAAGATATGACACACCATTGATTCAGCCTTGAGAGATATTACACACTCACAAGAGGATCAAGTCTAAAAGAAACGATTTTAGATAAAATGCTTGATAAAGAAAAAAGGTTGCAGAAGGTACAGAAGAGTTATATATGAGAAAGAAAAAAACCCTAGACTCCTCTCACACTCTCATCAACGCCCAAAATGAATAAAATGGGCCTTTAATCACTAGATGGGCTATTAGGAAGTGGGTTACTTGCCTCATTAAATACCTAACAAGGAAAACCCATTGGGATAAAACCTTGCTAGGGAAAAAGAGTACAAGCAAACCACTTACCCATTTAGTGATCTACTTGGACTTGGATAGATGTCTTGATGCTTGAATCTGGTTTGTCTGCAGTAAATCCATTTGCACTTGACTCCATGTGTTTTAGGAGACCTCCTATTGCTCCACTAAGCTTCTTGGTCTTTGATCTTGTCATTGGCCCCTTTGAAAGCTCCAAAACCTCCTCAAGATGTTCTGGTTCAAGCTGCTCCTTCTCCTCATGCTCCTCTGGTTCTTGCAGCTCTATATCTTCTTGTTCATATCTATCCATGATCACATCAGCTTGCCCAACCAATGATTCTAAGGTCGTACTGAAGATGTTTAAGAGCATCATTTTCCCAAGGTTTGGCATTCTAAGGGTAGTCATCAGTGATGGAGGTTCTCACTTCATTAACAAGCTGTTTGAAAATCTGTTAAAGAAGCATGGGGTGAAGCATAAGGTTGCAACACCTTACCATCCTCAGACAAGTGGCCAAGTAGAAGTCTCCAACAAACATATTAAGGCAATCCTTGCAAGAGTAGTGGGGGTTTCAAAAAGAGATTGGTTAGTCAAGCTCGATGACACTCTCTGGGCTTACAGAACAGCATTCAAAACTCCTATAGGGAGAACTCCATTTCAGCTGCTTTATGGGTTTTAATACGTTCCTATAGTGAGTTAGAAACTTCCAGGAGCAAGATCAAGTGGTTGCAGGCATCAAACGATCAGATCTGAGCTTTTTGAGAACTGAAGACTAGGGTTGCTGGAGAAAGGGCTCAAACAAATAGGCCCAAAACATAGTTCTAAAATAGAAAAAGGTCCAAACAAAATAAGATAGATCCGGTCCACTTCTCCCTTGAATTACTTCAGCAATGTTGCCTAAGGGGTTGTAGAGAAAAGAGTGTGTACAACTTACCTCATTAAAAACCTTGTCTAGAAAACCCAAGTTGGGACAAAACTAGACCAAGGGAAAAAGAGTATAAGAGCACACACCTCCTTTAGGCAACCCTTAGCTAGCTTGAATCACAACCAATGTAGTTGTATTAGCTATAGAGCTAAGGTTGCTTTCAGCCTGATTGAGCATTGTGCCAACGGCTTCTTTTAGTGTCTTGGCTTTGGCTCTTGTAATGGGTCCGCTTGGTATCTCCATAGCTTGCTCAAGCTCTTCTGGTTCTAGTTGTCCAGGTTCTGCCGGTTCAAGCTGCTGGTTCATTCTTACACCATTCCCTCCATCTTGAATTGGATTTGACCTCAAATCCACATCATCTGCAACATAACGAGCTAAGTCAGCAACATTGAAGCTATAACTAACAGAATACTTACCTTGTAAGTCCAATTGATAGGCGTTGTCATTGATCTTTTTGATGATCTGAAATGATCCATCCATCCTTGGCATTAGCTTCGATTTTCTTTCATTAGGAAATCTTTCCTTCCTAAGATGTATCCAAACCAGATCGCCTTCTTCAAACACCACCTTCTTACGCCCCTTGTTGGCTTGGCGAGCATACTTCTCTGTTTTTGCTTGAATATTAAGCCTTGCTTGCTCATGTAGTTGCTTGACTACTTCAGCCTTCTTCTTTCCATCCATACTAACTCTTTCACTCAAAGATAAAGGCATTAAATCCAATGGAGAGATGGGATTAAAACCATAGACAATTTGGAAAGGAGAGTACTTAGTAGCAAA
The DNA here is from genome assembly GCA_900406565.1 of Turritis glabra. Classification (NCBI taxonomy): domain Eukaryota; kingdom Viridiplantae; phylum Streptophyta; class Magnoliopsida; order Brassicales; family Brassicaceae; genus Turritis; species Turritis glabra. Next base: position 191,582 of record OVBN01000031.1, on the reverse strand, counting down.
AAGTACAGCATGATTATATGCAAATTCAACATGAGGCAAACATTCTTCCCAAGTCTTAATGTTACGCTTGATCAAAGCTCTAAGAAGTGTAGATAATGTCCTATTAACTACTTCAGTTTATCCATCAGTTTGAGGATGACAAGTAGTAGAAAACAACAGTTTAGTTCCTAACTTGGACCACAATGTTTTCTAAAAGTAGCTAAGGAACTTAACATCTCTATCAGACACTATAGACTTAGGCATTCCATGCAACCTAACAATCTCTCTAAAGAACAAATTGGCAACATTCACAGCATCATCTGTTTTATGACAAGGAATAAAATGTGCCATCTTAGAGAACCTATCCACAACCACGAATATAGAGTCTCTACCAGTCCTAGTTCTAGGCAATCCCATAACAAAGTCCATAGATATATCATGCCATGGATGCAAAGGAATAGGGAGAGGTGTATACAAACCATTGGGTTGGGATTTGGCTTTAGCCAACTTACACGTGATGCATCTAACACAATGTTTCTCAATATCCCTCTTCATGTTTGGCCAATGAAAGTGTTCTTGCATCACTTGTAAGGTTTTGTCAACACCAAAATGGCCCATCAAACCGCCTCCGTGAGCTTCCTTTATAAACAAATCTCTCAAGGACGAGTTAGGAACACACAAGCGATTATTATAAAAGAGGAAACCATCATGTCTATAATACTTTCCATGAGCAAACTTCTCACAAGCTGCAAATATCTTCTCAAAGTCAGAATCAGAAGCATATTGAAATTTAATGTGTTCAAACCCAAGTAACTTAGCTTCAAGAGTACTGAGAAGTGTGTACCTTCTTGACAATGCATCAGCAACAACATTATCTTTACCTTTTTTATACCTGATCACATAAGGGAAGGTCTCGATGAATTCAACCCATCTGGCGTGTCTCTTATTGAGCTTGTGCTGGCCTTTGAGATGCTTTAGAGACTCATGATTTGTATGAATGACAAACTCTTTAGGCCACAAATAATGCTGCCACGTTTGCAAAGCTTTCACCAAAGCATAGAGTTCTTTATCATATGTTGGGTAGTTCACAGTAGCTCCTCCAATCTTCTCACTAAAAAATGCTATAGGCTTCTTATCCTGCATAAGAACAGCACCAATACCAACTCCAGATGCATCACATTCAATTTCAAAGGTTTTAGTAAAATCTAGAAGAGATAAAATTGGAGCATTGGTAAGCTTCTCTTTAAGGCTCTGAAATGCATTCTCTTGAGCTTGTTCCCATTTAAACCCAACATCTTTCTTGATTACTTCCGTGAGTGGTGCAGCCAAAGAGCTGAAGTTTTTAACAAATCGTCTATAGAATCCAGCGAGACCGTGGAAGCTCCTCACTTCACTCACGTTCTTCGGACTTCGCCATTCTCGAATTGCTTTCACCTTTTCTTCATCTACTTTTACTCCATCTGCACTCACAACAAAACCTAAAAAGACAAGGTCATCTGTTCCAAAAATACATTTCTTCAAATTAGCATAGAGTTTTTCCTTTCTAAGTACGTTCAGAACAAGTCTAAGATGATTAACATGCTCAACTAGGCTCTTACTAAAGACCAGAATGTCATCAAAGTAGACAACCACAAAAACGCCTATGAAGGCTCTAAGCACATGGTTCATTAATCTCATGAATGTACTAGGTGCATTGGTTAGCCCAAACGGCATTACTAACCACTCATATAACCCTTGCTTAGTTTTAAATGCAGTTTTCCACTCATCTCCTTCTTTCATCCTAATTTGATGATAGCCACTTTTTAAATCAATCTTAGAGAAAACACTAGATCCATATAATTCATCAAGCATATCATCTAGTCTAGGTATAGGATGTCGATACTTCACCATAATATTGTTGATGGCTCGACAATCAACACACATTCTCCAGCTGCCATCTTACTTTGGCTCATGCTCTCTCTGATGTATCCTTTCTCTAAGAGTTCATTTACTTGTGTCTCGAGTTCTTTGGTCTCCGTGGGGTTGGTTCGGTATGCTGGTTTGTTTGGTAGCACAGCCCCAGGGACAAAATCAATTTGGTGTTCAATACCTCGTATTGGTGGTAGTCCCGGTGGGTTATCTTCAGGAAAAATATATTGAAAATCCTGCAAAAGAGTAAGAATGCTACTCGGTACATTCGGTTCCAATTGAGTTAGTTTAAGCAAATTCTCTTTAGAAACCATTAAAAGATTAGTTGATTCACTTCCTTTAGGCTTTTGCTTAGGTTGCTTTGATGGTTTGTCCTGCAATGGCTTCTTTTTCATGCTGAGTTGATCTAGATAAACCTTGTGAGGCGCCAGAGGAGCTAAGATGATCTTTCTGCCCTTGTGCTCAAAACTGTGATGGTTTGTGAACCCATCATGAATAACTCGACGATCTGATTGCCATGGTCTTCCAAGCAATATATGACTAGCTTCTAAGGGTGCAATGTCACACAAAATCTCATCCTCATACTTGCCAATAGTAAAAGACACCTTAACTTGCTTACTTACGGAAAGCTCGCCATCATCATTCAGCCATGTTAACTTATACGGCTTTGGATGAGGTATTTCTTCCAACCCGAGCTTTGCAACCATGGTTTGGCTAGCCACGTTGGTACAGCTTCCTCCATCTATGATAAGGCTGCACACTTTTTCGTTAACCACACACCGAGTATGAAATAAATTCTCCTTTTGTTGTTGCTCTGTAGTCTTGGTGATAACACTTAGAGCTCTCATTGTGACTAGTAGAGGACCCTTTGTTGGTTCTGTAACCTCAGCCTCTATTGGTTCTTCAAGTACTTCATCTTCAGATTCGAATTCACCATCAGCTTGAAGCACCATTATTTTATTGTTAGGGCAGTCACTGGCATAATGTCCTAGAGCATGACATTTAAAACATTTAGGATCTCTACCTCTAAAGTTAGACTTGGCGACTTCCTTAAATTCTTTAGAACCGCTTGGTTTGGACTCCTTGAGATTATGCAACTTATCCTTAGTCTTACCACCAGACCTGAAATCCTTTTGAGAACCAAACCGTGAGTCTTTGGTGTAACTTGATCTACTGGTTATGTGACTCGATCGAGTGCCTTTCCTTTTAAGTTGTTTTTCAAACATCACAGCCTTATGAAACAACTCCTCAAGCTCCACATAATTATGAACCTCCAAAAGATCAACAATGTCTCGATTAAGACCTCCCATGAACCTAGACATTGTAGCTTCACTGTCCTCTTGAATGTCAGCTCTAACCATTAAGGTCTCCATTTCCTTGTAGTATTCTTCCACAGATTTAGACCCTTGTACCAAATTTTTCAGCTTAAAGTGCAGCTCCCTATGGTAATGACTTGGTACAAATCTCTTTCTCATGAGCACTTTCATTTGAGACCAAGTATCAATGGGAAAGTCACCAACTCGCCTTCTAGTAGTGACTAATTGATCCCACCAGCTAAGTGCGTAATCATGAAACTCTGTAACGGCAATTTTAACTCGGTTCTCCTCTGTATATTCTTGGCAATGAAAGACGAGCTCAATCTTCTTTTCCCAATCCAAGTAAGCATCTGGATCATTAGTACCATAGAAAGGAGAGATTCGGATTTTTAACCCAGCCATATTATCTCTAGGAGCTGGTCTTTCTCCACGAACACGTCTCTGCCTTCTTTGACTAGATCGAGATGATGAGTAGTAGTCTCGCGCATTATGGAGATTATCTGCAGCTCTGGGATTAATATGGACTTGTTCATCCTCCGTTGTGACACGTTCCTGTCGGAAGGCTTCTAGTTTTTCGTCCATTATTTTGGCAAATCTAGCAGTGAGAGCCTCTAACAAAAGTTTGTTGCTTGTACCAGCCTCTTCTTCTTCTCCTGCCATGTTCCTGCAAGAAAGCAAAAGGCAAACCAGTAATCTAGTCCAACAAACACTTTAGAACTATCAGATTTAGGTTAAGATCTAACAGTCTAATAAACCAAAGAATAATTAAAGAGTAGATCTATGGATTTCATAATTGGTTAATCAAAAAGATGAAAAAGTTTTTGAAACAACCTGACTTGACATGGCTCTGATACCACATAATACGTTCCTATAGTGAGTTAGGAACTTCCAGGAGCAAGATCAAGTGGTTGCAGGCATCAAACGATCAGATCTGAGCTTTTTGAGAACTGAAGAAGCTCACTCGAGTAGGTAGATCGAGTGGGTGATCGCGTTGGTGTGGAAGCGTCAGAATAAAGTGAAACTTAAGTAGCGAATAGATGAGATGGTGAGGAGTCTTGTGATGAATTTTGAGCGAAGTCCGTCGAGCGAATGAGAGTGAACGAATGAGAAGATGAAAGGTTATTATGAAAATGATGAATCGATTTGAACTATCAAGAGATGCGAGAAGGCTCTTGATCTTCGGCTTGAATTCACCCAGGATATGACACACGAGGGTAAGATCCAAGTTTGTGGATATTACACACCACAAGATCAAACAAACTTAGAAAATGTTTATATTAAAAATGTTTGATGATCTCATTTCAAGGGTTCAAGAAGCTTAAATAGTAAACAACAGAAAGGAGACTAGGGTTGCTGGAGAAAGGGCTCAAACAAATAGGCCCAAAACATAGTTCTAAAATAGAAAAAGGTCCAAACGAAATAAGATAGATCCGGTCCACTTCTCCCTTGAATTACTTCAGCAATGTTGCCTAAGGGGTTGTAGAGAAAAGAGTGTGTACAACTTACCTCATTAAAAAACTTGTCTAGAAAACCCAAGTTGGGACAAAACTAGACCAAGGGAAAAAGAGTATAAGAGCACACACCTCCCTTAGGCAACCCTTAGCTAGCTTGAATCACAACCAATGTAGTTGTATTAGCTATAGAGCTAAGGTTGCTTTCAGCCTGATTGAGAATTGTGCCAACGGCTTCTTTTAGTGTCTTGGCTTTGGCTCTTGTAATGGGTCCGCTTGGTATCTCCATAGCTTGCTCAAGCTCTTCTGGTCCTAGTTGTCCAGGTTCTGCCAGTTCTCCTTGCTCCGGTTCAAGCTGCTGGTTCATTCTTACATCAGGTTTTCTTGACAAGGTTTTTAATGAGGCAATTGTTGCACTTTATCATTGCCCATTTGTTGAGTCCAATAAGGCCCATGGCCATTCTACATTTGAATTTCGTCCATGCATGAGAAGAGAGTTATTTTTCATAATCGTACTATGTGTTTTGACTTGTATTTTCAAGATTTGCCTTGGAGCTTGTTCCAAGACACTTCTCCTTCTTTATATTCTCTTTTTTCCTTTGTAATAAACTTATCTAGCTTTTTATTCTCAAACTCTCTAAGAACTAGATCCAAAACTAGGTAAATCAAAGGAGTTCCATTCCCTTTGTGTGACCGCTCGATCCCCGACTCGACCCTCAGCTCGATCCACCCCATCGAGTCAAGCCATATCCCACATCCACTCGACTCGATCCCCTACTCGATCAACGCCATAGAGTCAAGCCATATCCCGCATCCACTCGACTCGATCCCCTACTCGATCTACACCATCAAGTCAAGTTATTTCGCATACACTTGACTCGATCCCTGACTCGATCAACGCCATAAAGTCAAGCCAATATTCCGCATCTATTTGATTCAATCTTCGACTCGAACTATCCCATCGAGTCAAGCCAACCTAAACCTCTACTTGCTTCTAAAGTGTCGATTTTGGAAAAAGAATCATATTAATAAGCTTTTGAATCATTGGGTAGATGGGATTCTGTTCTTGTATGCATAAGTTGGCCCTTACCTTTAGCATTCTACTAAAGCTCAGTTCTTTTCTTGAGAGACCCTTGTTATGAATTGCATAACCATTCTTGTCTCTTAACTTTACCCTTAGCCAAATGAGTTCATTGAATATGCATAGCTTAATTTACGGTTTCTGCTTAATGAATGTTAAAGGGATTGGTCGATTTGAATGCATGTGTAGGTTGAGACTGAAATCAGATTGTGTTGTGAAGAGCATGGGTAAAGTTTTATAAAAAGAACTCACTCACATTGCATCTTAGAACTATCAACTTAGACATTGATCTTGATTATTCTATCAATTTACTAAGGTTCTGAATCCCCGCTTGCAACCTCTCCTCTAGCTTATGTCTTGTTAGTTTGCTTGAGGACAAGCAAGAACTAAGTTTGGGGGAGTTGATATCTCTGTATTTACCTATTTTCAAGCATACATTTATAAACATTTTAACATTGTTTCATCCTTCATTCACACCATTTAGAGTCAATTGTTTCTATTTTGCATACTTAGACATTCTTGCATCAGCATTGCATACATATCTTGCATAAAGTGTTGAAACAGGTGATCCGGAGCTTCTAATGGATCAAGGGAAGAATAGAGATTTGGAAACATCGACAAAGCGGGATCAAAGACTGCATGATGCAGAAAAAGGAAGCCACTCGATCTACAAGATCGAGTGCATACTCAAGTCAAGTAAAGGGAAGAGCTCAACCGGCCACGCGATCGACCACTCGACGTACATGATCGAGTTGACCACAAAGCGGACTCGATCACCCACTCAACGTGCATGATCGAGTGGAACCACCGAATGATATTTTGTCCTTTTCTGTATTAGGGTTTTGCAACCTTCACTATAAATACACCCTTTAAGTCATTTGTTAAGGATATACGTTTTTATACCTAGGTTTTCTTTCTGTACCCACCAAGAACAATCTTATTTTGTAATACAGATTTCTTCTAAGTTATTAAGTTTTTGATATAATTCATTTGATAGTTATTACTCTTCATACCATTGTCTATCTTTTATGCAAGTTTTAGGATTTTCTGGGTTTGTTTTCTTGATGTTCTTGATGAGTTCTGAGTAGCTTTCTAGGGTTCTTGAGGATGGGATAGGTTAGTGGAAAATCTTTAGTCTCCTAGGTCGTTTGAACTTAGAATTCCATGATTCCCTTATGGATTAGTGTCCTTAATGCTAGTTTACTTCTGATCAATTGGAATTAGAACCCAAACATTTCCACACCTAGAAAGTGTTTCATGAAATGTCTGAACCAACTAATTCCATAGATTTACATTTCTAGCCTAAGAGATTAGATGTCTAGAGTGTTTATTGGCTTTAATAGACTGAGTCTTATTGCCTGTTAGGTTAGATTTCGCTAATGAGAATTAGGTCTGAAACTAGCTGATAATAGGAAATCAAATTGATAATAGGATTTTAGCTATCAATTCCCTAATGCATTATCATGTCATTGCAATACAATAGGTATCAATCTAAATGGGTGTGATGCTAACAGATAGGATGTGATCAAATCATATTAAGTCAAGCCAAGTGATAGGTTTTTATGTCTAACAACCTAAGTGAACAAAAAAGCATTAACATAAACTAAAACAATAGCACAAACCAAAACTAGCAATTGTGACTAACAGAAACTAACAGAACAATCAGATAAACAAGAGGCTCCTAACGATGGGGGTAATGGGTCAGTGAATCCTCCTTAATCAACCTAGATGTTTAACAAAACTCAAACAATGAGCTAATCCCTAGACAATAGACTCAAAAACTGACTAATTCATTCTCATGACAGAAATCATCAAGCTAGGCTAGTTCCAGACCTAATTCTCATTAGCGAAATCTAACCTATCAGGCATTAAGATTCAGTCTATTAAAGCCAATAAACACTCTAGACATCTAATCTCTTAGGCTAGAAATGTAAATCTCTGGAATTAGTTGGTTCAAACATTTCATCAAACACCTTCTGGGTGTGGAAATATCTGGGCTCTAATTCCAATTGATCAGAAGGAAACTAGCATTAAGAACACTAATCCAGAAGGGATTCATAGAATTCTAAGCTTAAACGTCCTAGGAGACTAAAGATTCATCACTAACCTATCCCATCCTCACGAACCCTAAAAGACTACTCAGAACTCATGAAGAACATAAACCCAGAAAATCCTAAAACTTGCATAATTAGAAAGATAATGATAAGAGTAGTAATAAGTACCAAAGAATCAATAACAAAAACTAAATATATTGAAAGCAATCTATATTACAAAACAAGAGTTCTTGGTGGCTACAGAGAGAAAATTAAAAAAGAAAGGAGTCTATTTATAGTGTGGGTTGCAAACCCTAGTACAGAAACAGACAAAATAACATTCGGTGGTTGGACTCGATCACGCACTCGAGTTGGTGATCGAGGGCCGAGTTATGTTGCCTTTGTTGTCGACTCTATCATGCAGATCGAGTGCATGATCAAGTGGTCGAGTTATGTTGCCTTTGTGGTCGATTCTATCAATCAGATCGAGTGCATGATCGAGTGGTCGAGTTATGTTGCCTTTGTGGTCGACTCTATCAACCAGATCGAGTGCATGATCGAGTGGTCGAGTTATGTTGCCTTTGTGGTCGACTCTATCAATCAGATCGAGTGCATGATCGAGTGGCTTCCTTCCTCTGCATCCTCTGCTTCTTAATCCAGCTTTGTGCATGTTTTCACTTCCATTCCTTCTTTTGCTCTTAGAAGCTCCAAATCACCTATTTTAACCCCTTATGCAAAAGATGTATGCCATGCCGATGCAAGAATGCCTAAGTATGCAAAACATAAGCAAGTGAGTCTATATGGTGCGAATGAAGGATGAAACAATGCTAAATGGGTTATCAAAGTATGCTTAAAACAGGTAAAATACAGAGATATCACTAGCTTAGCTTGATGATTTCTGTCATGAGAATGAATTAGTCAGCTTTTGAGTCTATTGTCTAGGGGTTAGCTCATTGTTTGAGTTTGTTAAACACCTAGGTTGATTAAAGAGGAGCTACTGACCCATTACCCCTAGCCTTGGGAGCTTTTATTTCTCTATATTATTCAATTGCCTTGCTTACTAGTTTCTGTTTTTATTAATGTTATGTTCTTGCTAATCTTTATTTCTATTGCTATTCTCTGCTTTGTTAGCTTATGTTAGTTTATGAGAGTTAAGATTATTATTTTTAGTTTCTGTCCTCATGCAGGAAAAAAGACCAGTCGCGTTCTTCAGTGAGAAGTTGGGAGGAGCAACACTCAACTACCCAACTTACGATAAAGAGCTCTATGCTTTGGTGATAGCACTCCAGACTTGGCAGCACTATCTTTGGCCTAAAGAGTTCGTCATTCATACCGACCATGAATCCCTCAAACACTTGAAAGGTTAGCAAAAGCTTAATAAGAGACATGCAAGGTGGGTTGAATTCATTGAAACATTTCCTTATGTGATCAAATATAAGCAAGGTAAAGATAATGTAGTCGCTGATGCATTGTCTAGAAGGTATGCTCTTATTTTAGTTTTGGATTCAAAGTTGCTTGGGTTTGACATGAATAAAGAACTCTATGAAACTGATTCTGATTTCTAGGAAACTTATGCAGCTTGTGCTAAACATGCTAGTGGAAAGTACTATAAGCATGAAGGATTTCTTTTTCTTGAGAATAGACTTTGTGTGCCTAATTGTTCTTTGAGAGACTTGTTGGTCAGGGAAGTTCATGGAGGAGGCTTGATGGCACATTTTGGCATAGCTAAAACGCTTAAGGTGATGCATGAACATTTCCATTGGCCACACATGAAAAAGGATGTTGAACGAATATGTGGAAGGTGTGTCACTTGCAAGAAAGCTAAGTCAAAGGTGTAGACTCATGGCTTGTACACGCCATTGCCAATTCCTAACCACCCTTGGACTGACATTTCCATGGATTTTGTACTTGGTCTCCCAAGAACCAAGTCATGTAAGGATTCCATCTTTGTAGTGGTTAATAGATTCACTAAGATGGCTCACTTCATTGCTTGTAACAAAACTGATGATGCATCGCATATTGCGGATTTGTTCTTCAAAGAAGTATTTAGAATGCATGGAATGCCTAGATCTATTGTTTCTGATAGAGATGCTAAGTTTCTTAGTTATTTCTGGAAAACACTTTGGACTAAGGTAGGTACTAAACTCTTGTTTTCTACTACTTGTCATCCACAATCTGATGGTCAAAAATGAAGTAGCCAATAAGACTTTGGAAACTTTGTTAAGATCTTTGATTAAGAGAAATCTCAGAACTTGGGAAGAATGTCTACCTCATGTAGAATTCGCATACAATCATGCTACACATTCAGCTACTAGATTTTCACCATTTGAACTTGTTTATGGTTTTCAACCATTATCTCCATTGGTATTGATGTATTTGCCCTTGACTGAAAGGATAAGTACAGATGGAAAGAAAAAGGCTGAAATGGTGAAGCAGATGCATGAAAAAGCTCGGAGAAATATTGAAGCAAGAACAAAGCATTATGAGAAGCATGCAAACAAAGGTCGAACTAAGTTGGTTTTGAAGGAAGCTGATCTTGTCTAGATACATATGAGGAAAGAAAGGTTTCCAACTGAGAGGAAGTCTAAGCTGATGGCAAGAATCGATGGTCCTTTCAAAATCATCAGGAGAATCAACGACAATGCTTATCAACTTGATCTCCAAGGTAAGTACAAAGTATCTTCAAGCTTTAACGTGACTGATCTTATTCCTTTTGTGGCAGATGAACATGATTTAAGGACAAATCCTTTTCAAGAGGAGGGGGATAATATGATCATGGATGAGCTTGACCCAGAGCATGTACCTGAGCTTAAAACTGTGGACGAGCATGAACCTGAGGAAGCATTGCAAGTACCAGCTGTAGCTATTACGAGGTCTTGATTCAAGAAATTCTCTAAGGCACTAAGTTCTTTACTTAGTTCAGCTTCTAATCAAGTGGACTTATTGGAGGAAGAAGTAAAACACACTACTTTGGTATTGTTGCAAGTTCAAGACGTTCAAGAGGCTTTAGGAACAACTATCTAAGCCATTCTGGAAAAGAAGTTACAAGTCTGCCTTGCAATCTAGAAGTCTGCTGAACAAATTTAGGATTCTGCTGAACAAATTTAGAAGTCTGCTGAATAACTCACAGTCTTCTATGTACGACTACCAGTTCCTCAAATACGACTAAGAAGGAAAAACGCCAAATGGAAGTTGCATATTCAAATATGAAGCTGAAGAGTCATTCAACACTAGTTAATTCAGTCTTCATCTAGTTTTTCGTATTTCATTATTTTTAGTTGAGTTTTTATCACAATTTCTTCTATTTAAGCTAAACTCTTGTAGAAGAATCAATAACAACTTTTCTTTTATCAAATTTTAGATTGATTCTCTTCTTGTTCATCTTGGACAAAACTGTTTGCTGGTGTGTAATATCCAGAAACCAAATTCGATCCTCAAGTGCGTCATATCCTGAAGATCAACTGAAATATCAAGAGTCTTCCGCAACTCTTGTGCGACCAATCAATCCACATCACCCCTGCCTTGGTTAGTAACCTTGGTTGAAGGCATATTCAGTTCGAAATCCACCTTAAGAGATCACGATCTAGTGGGATCATATCAGCAGTTCTCTTCCACTTCTTAATGTGATAGTGTTGACAAACTCCTTGGGATTTTGGATTGATTTCCCAAGTAGTTTTCCTGCAGGCCTCGTAGAAGAAGTAGATGCAGAGTTGCTTTCCAATTATTTGAGCTTTGCGTTTAGTGTCTCGAATTTGGTGTTAAGATCATTGTAAATACAGTCCATCTTGGTGTTTACTTTTGCAATCTTTTAGACATCTCCACTGCACTAGATGCTTGACCTTGTAGAATTTGCTGTAGCATATTTTTCATGTCTTGATTCTGATTGGTAGGTGGCTGTGCTCGTGGAAGTTGAAATCCTGGTGGTCCCATAACTCCTTGATGTTGGTAACCGCTTTGAAACTACTGTTTAGGGACAACGCCATGATTATGGTTATAGTGTACGAAAGGCTTGTTCTGAGGTTGTTGTGGCTGAGGAGGGTAGACTTAATCGTTTGGGTTTGCCACATTTGTACTCCTATAAGACAAATTAGGGTTTGGCCTGTAGTTCTTGTAACCTTTGTTGTAGCCTCCCTGGTTCCGAATATAGCTAATCTCCTCTAGCTGGTCACTCCCCCCATCCTGAACTGGAATTTACTCTTCCCCATCCTGGGCCTGAAGGAGCTTATCCAACTTCTCATTCATTGCCTTTATTTCCTTTCTATTCCTCTTTTCAGAATCATTACTCCCTCTGATGCTTCTATCGTAGTCTTCATTGTAGTTCCCATCAGATTGAGCAAGGTTCTCGACTAACTTCCAGCCTTTAACAACATCCTTATTCAGGAAATTTCCATTGCTTGCAGTATCTAGAAGCATTATAATCTTTGAACCCTTCTGTAAAGTGTGCTGAGAAGGCACTCATTGCTGAATCCATGATGAGGGCACTGAGATGTTATCAAAGTAGAATTTTAGAATGGAGCATCCTTGGGCGATTTTACTTGTTTTTCTCAGGTACTTCCAGTTCCAAATTCTAAACTGATAAGTCATTCGTTGGCTCCCATTGCTTGGTTTTATTTGTGACCAAGCCTAGTTCATATCTTCTCTTGGTCCATAATCGACATGATTAGTAAGAACTTGAACTTGAATCAACATATCTTCTGTTGACAAAAAAAAAAAATAGTAAGAACTCGAATCATCCCTGCCTTTGAATCCTTAACCTGTCTTTCTTTTGCTTTCACAAAGACTAGAGAAACCACATCAAATGTGCGATAGGAATAGACAAACAACTTGTTAAGATGATCAACCATGCTTTCTTTGCTTAAGACATCTAAGGCAAGTTCTGAATGCTTTTTATGAACTTCAAACACATGATCTTTCAAATAAAGTTTGCAAAAATCATTGAACGAATTTGATTCACACAACAAGTTTTTAAGCAAATTATTCAATTCAGAAAAAGATTTAACCAATGCATAGTCGGTTTTAAAATTCGACCCAAAGGATAAGTTATGCCAAACCATTTTATACCCATTACAGGTCCAAAAAGAGCCCAAAACAAGTGTCTAATTTTTTGGCCAAGAGAAGTGACGAAAATGGAAGTGCAAGGGTCCATTTTCAACTTAGAATTAATATTGTTATTTTCTAAACAGTCTGCATGTAGACTTGTCTTTTCTATTTAAGTTCTTTGTTTCTCTCATTGTAAAACCATCTATCTTTTTATTCTAAAACCTTTAAGTTAGATCTCTTGTTGGTGTGTCATATCCAGCAAAATCCTTTGTGTTCTTTGGTGTGTAATATCTGAAGAATTCAAAGAGGCTAATCAAAGGAATTTCCGCAGCCTTTGTATGACCAATCAATCCACATCCCTTGTCAGTGAGTTCTCTGGATTCGTTGCAGCAAGGCATATCCCCTTTTCTCAACTCTCAAGTGCCGATCTTAGGAGAATCTCATCACTTCTGGATCCATCTCTTTGGGTTCCTATATCAACATCCTAGGCTTTTTGCCCTTTCTTCTTCTCTTTTTATTTGCACAGAACTACTTTTCTTTTTATTTTCTCTCACATCTTTAACTAGATCAACATATTCCCTTTTTTACTTTCCTTTCCTAAGAACTCTTAACCTTTTCTTTCTTTCTCTTTTTCTCAATCAAACACGAACTCAGAATCAAGTTTCCTCCTAGTCCTATCCAGTCCAAAATGCGTAAACTAGAACTACACAGGATGCTATTCTGGTCAGCTCAAACCTAACACTTTCTACCAAGCTCAATCCGAAAATAGGCCTAACACTCAGAAATCACAATTGACTTGTAGTTGTTATAACCTTTGTTGTAGCCTTCCTAGTTCTGAGTATAGTTAATCTCCTCTAGCTCGTCACTCCCCCCATCCGGAACCGGAAGTTACTCTTCCTCATAAACAAAGTGAACATGCCTCCGCTGGGCTTGAAAGAGCTTATCCAACTTCTCATTCATTGCCTTTACTTCCTTCCTATTCCTCTCTTCAGAATCATTACTCCCCCTGATGCTTCTATCGTAGTCTTCATTGTAGTTCCCATCAGATTGAGCAAGGTTCTCGACTAACTTCCAGCCTTTAACAACATCCTTATTTAGGAAATTTTCATTGCTTGCAGTATCTAGAAGCATTATGATCTTAGGAAGAACCCTTCTGTAAAGTGTGCTGAGAAGGGACTCATTGCTGAATCCATGATGAGGGCACTGAGATTGGTAGCCCTTGAATCTCCCAAGCTTCATAGAAAGTTTCTCCATTTCTCTGAGCAAACCCTGAAATCTCATTCCGGAGTCTAGCTGCTCTGGAGTTAGAGAAGAACTTGCAAAGAAAACTCTCTTGAAGTCATGCTAAGAGGTAATCGATCCCTGGGGAGAGTCTTCTCCCACTGATGGGCTTTATCGCCAAGGGAGAAGGGAAATAGTCTCATCTTGAAACCATCCTCACTAACTCCATTAATCTTGGTAAGGCTGCAGAGCCTGTCAAACTCATCAAGATGGTCGAGTGGGTCTTCCATAGGTAATCCATGGAACTTGTTGCTCTGAATCATTGATATCAAGCAACTCTTGATCTCAAAGTTGTTGTTGGTATGCCATACTCACTAGATCCTGTTCATCTACTTTGATGTTGTCTCTTTGCTCTATAAATTATCGTGGTAACCGGTTGATGTTATTGAGATAGCGAATGAGGTTATGGTGGCCTTGCGATCTGGTGTGCATGTAGGTTAAAGCAACGTGACTCGAGCTTGGACTCGATGAAGAACTCTATCGTGCTTTCGAGTGGCTGGTCGAGTTGCTGGTTAAGTGGTAACTGAAGCACGAAATAGAGAAAAAACAACCAAGTCAGTAATCAGACTAGATGTTAAATTACACAATGAGAGCTCAGAACATTGCAGCATATAATCTTGCATGGTCATGTTCTCTTTTTGATATCCTCTCCCTCTAAATATGTTTTGGCTCGGCTTTGGCTTGTATGTTGCACATGATGGTGTTTCATTGATCAGTATGAATCTGCTAATATCTTGGTATTTATCTTGGTTCAGATCAGGTGGCTGAAATTGTTTGTCTTCCTCCTTCTTTTTAGTTTTTCTTGTGCGCTTCAAGGTTTCTCTAAAACTTGTATTTGGCTCTTTTGACAAAGACAAGCGAATGATACCTGTGTGATCATGGATTAAAGAATCCTTGAAAATAAAGATACTTATCTTAGGGAATACAATTTCTTTGTATCTGACTCGTATTATGATTGCTCGTTGGAAATGGTAGTTTGATATGAGCATAAGTATTGCATCTGGTGGTTCATCGTTGAACATTGAATATGCTTTGTCTACTTTTCCATGCTCCTTGTTTGTTTCTTTAAACTGTAAGAACGCATGTTTTCCTACATCAAAAGGAAACAGTCTAATTTTTTGGCCAAGAGAAGTGACGAAAATGGAAGTGCAAGGGTCCATTTTCAACTTAGAATTAATATTGTTATTTTCTAAACAGTCTGCATGTAGACTTGTCTTTTCTATTTAAGTTCTTTGTTTCTCTCATTGTAAAACCATCTATCTTTTTATTCTAAAACCTTTAAATTAGATCTCTTGTTGGTGTGTCATATCCAGCAAAATCCTTTGTTTTCTTTGGTGTGTAATATCTGAAGAATTCAAAGAGGTTAATCAAAGGAATTTCCACTTCTGTGGACGAGCATGAACCTAAGGAAGTATTGCAAGTACCAGCTGGAGCTATGACGAGGTCTCGATTCAAGAAATTCTCTAAGGCACTAAGTTCTATACTTAGTTCAGCTTCTAATCAAGTGGACTTATTGGAGAAAGAAGTAAAACACACTACTTTGGTGTTGTTGCAAGTTGAAGACGTTCAAGAGGCTTTAGAACCAACTATCTAAGCCATTATGGAAAACAAGTTACAAGTCTGCTGTGCAATTTAGAAGTCTGTGGAAAACTGGTTTCTCATCTATTCATTTCTTCTAAAACACTTTCTTTTCTGTCTATCTAGAAATAAGGAATCCGGGCCACTCTTCTTATAATAAAAAAAAAGAAAGAAATAAAAAAATGAGATCAAACGTTTGAGACTGAGGAGAAATCCAGTTTGAGTTGGTTTAGACGGATTTCTGACACAAATCTTGCAGTCTGTCTATCTTCTTCTTGTTTTGGTTTTCTGGTTTTAAACATTGGTTTGACTGGTTTCTCTGTCCATTAAGAACTTATTGAGAAATCGCTTAGAGTACCAAAACTTGAGAGAAACACTTGTGAGAGTTTTGTTGGTTTCTTTGATCTGTTTGTTATTGCTTTCAAGAATAAAAGATGGCTGGAACTGGAAACAACATCAATCTACCCTTTACTAATCCACCAACCCCTGGAGATGGTGAACCACAAAACGCTAATGTAGTTTTAGTTGAAGCTTTGTTGGCACAGGTAAAGCACATGATGAGGAATGAATTTCAAGCTATTCAAATACGGCTTGATGACGTGCAAGGAGAAACTCAACAAAGTGGACAAACACCCACCAACTCAAAGGGAGAGGCGTGAGCAACCTAGAAGGACTCGGGATGAGTAAGCAGTGGAGTACTACAGCCGAGATGGTTACTCATCACAAGAAAGCCAAAGAAGAGCAACCCGAACTAGAGAAGGCCGTAGGAGACCACAAGATGATTTAGGAGGTCTTAAGCTCAAAATTCCATCTTTTCATGGAAGAAACGACCCTGATGCCTATCTTGAATAGGAGAAAAAGATAGAACTTGTCTTTGATTGCCAGCATTACTCCGAACATAACAAGGTAAGAGTTGCTGCCACCGAATTCTATGATTATGCTATTAATTCGTGGGATCAATTGGTGACAAGTAGGAGAAGGAATGGAGAACCGCCAGTAGAAACTTGGATTGAACTCAAAAGGATCATGAGGAAAAGATTTGTTCCTACTCACTACCATAGAGATCTTCATCAAAAGCTGAGACGACTCACACAAGGAACTCGCCCTGAAAAACAAGAGCTTAATATCACTTCATTAGCGTCAAAACTGAGTTCGCGAAACTTAAGTAATGAAGTTGTTAATCCAAGTTTAGAAAATTCCATTTCTTGTATGACGCACTTGGTCTTGTCAAAGGATGTTGATTCAGGTCATATTATGGAGCATGAGAATGATGAAGCTGAAAGAATCACAAAAGAGACGAACCAACATTCAGTGCCAAGCTACAATGTCTTGCGTGGTACTCAGGTAAGTTTAGCTTACGAGTTTATTCGGTATTGGAATAATTTCACATTCACTCGTAGCCTCAAACAACTTTTTGTGAATGTTAAAATTTTGAGTATAATGCACTTGATTTTGTCCTTAAGTACCAAGGAAGATACATGTAGCATAGATGTGTGGAATGCCCTCAAAAGAACCACATCAACAAGGAGCTTAACAATGGATCAAACGGAAGAAATCACACGCTACAATGACATGCCATCAAACCTAGAGCTCATGACGTGTTTCCCAGCCAATAAAGAAATTGTTAATTCGAGAAACACCATCTTCAACAAGAAAGAACCACCATATGCTACACAACCAATTAAAACCCGAGGTAACTATCTAAACTCTTAAAAACGAATGAGAGCTAACTTGCTTTCTCTTGGTGCAGATTGTACAATTTTGAAGTCAAAACCTTTTCAAGGAAGACGAAATGATGCGGCCATCCAAACCACACCATTCCAGGAGCAAACCAACTCAGTTGCCACATGTGTCAAATCGGATCCAACATCACTTCCATTTTTCGTGACAATTATAAGCACCAAACACACCAAGGACCTTAATCAGATAAGTTTATTCATAGAATGTTCGGAACAAAACTCTGGTCATAGGATGCAAGTAAAAGAAGAACTTGACAAGTATTATGCTTTTGTCCAAAATGAGATATGTTTACTTGTTTATAGTGACTCCATGACTATGATAACACACTTTCTCTTTGCCAAAACTGTTGACAACATTGCAAGTACAAAAGAGGAGCCACCATACTTAGAGGCTCTCTTGTCCAGTTTCTTTGAGAGGAGAGGAATTGGAGATGTTTTGACAAAGGACAAGAAACCCATTGATTCTTTTAGGATGATCTTTGAGGTTGGAGAACAAGAATGGGAACACTTGAAGAAGGAAAGATTTCCAGCTGAAAGGAAGTCCAAACGAATGCCAAGGATAGATAGTCCTTTCAGAATCATCAGGAGTATCAACGACAATGCTTATCAACATGATCCCCAAGGTAAGTACAAAGTATCTTCAAGCTTTAACGTGACTGATCTTATTCCTTTTGTGGCAGATGAACAAGATTTAAGGACAAATCCTTTTCAAGAGGAGGGGGATGATATGATCATGGATGAGCTTGAACCAGAGCATGTACCTGAGCTTGAAGCTGTGGACGAGCATGAACCTGAGGAAGCATTGCAAGTACCAGCTAGAGCTATGATGAGGTCTCGATTCAAGAAATTCTCTAAGGCACTAAGTTCTGTACTTAGTTCAGCTTCTAATCAAGTGGACTTATTAGAGGAAGGAGTAAAACACACTACTTTGGTGTTGTTGCAAGTTCAAAACGTTCAAGAGGCCTTAGAACCAACTATCTAAGCCATTCTGGAAAACAAGTTACAAGTGTCCTGTGCAATTTAGAAGTCCGCCGAACAAAGTTAGAAGTCTGCTGAACAAATTCTCAAGTCTGCCAAATAACTCACAGTCTTATATGTACGACTACCAGTCTCCTATGTACGACTACCAATTCCCTAAGTACGACTAAGAAGGAAAAACGCCAAATGGAAGTTGCAGAGTCAAATATGAAGCTGAAGAGTCATTCAACACTAGTTAATTCAGTCTTCATCTAGTTTTCGTATTTCATTGTTTTTAGTTAAGTCTTTACCACAATTTCTTCTATTTAAGCTAAACTCTTTTAGAAGAATCAATAACAACTTTTCTTTTATCAAATTTGAGAGTGATTCTCTTCTTGTTCATCTTGGACAAAACTGGTTGCTGGTGTGTAATATCTAGAAACCAAACTCGATCCTCAGGTGCGTAATATCCTGAAGATCAACCGGAATATCAAGAGTCTTTCGCAACTCTTGTGCGACCACTCAATCAACCACCTTAGCCTTGGTTAGTAACCTTAGTTGAAGGCATATCCAGTTCGAAATCCACCTTAAGAGATCACGATCTAGTGGGATCATATCAAAGTGGTATCAGAGCAACCTCTTAAGCTCGCTAATATCGTTTTCTGTTTTGTTATCATCTTTCTCATCTATTCATTTCTTCTACAAACACTTTCTTTTCTGTCTATCTATAAATAAAGAATCTGGGCCACTCTTCTTATAAAAAAAAAAAAAAGAAAGAAAGAAAAAAACGAGATCAAACGTTTGAGACTGAGGAGAAATCCAGTCTGAGTTAGTTTAGACGGATTCCTGACAAAAATTTTTCAATCTGTCTATCTTCTTCTTGTTTTGGTTTTCTGGTTTTAAACATTGGTTTGACTGGTTTCTGTCCATTAAGAACTTATTGAGAAATCACTGAGGGTACCAAAACGTAAAGGAAACCTAACCTATCCACCATATACTTGCTAGCCACATTAGTACAAGAACCACCATCAATTATGAGATTACATACCTTGTTCTGGATGGTACATCTTGTGTGAAAGATGTTTTCCTTTTGTACTTTCTCAGCTGGATTAACGATCACACTTAGCATTCTCCTAACCACCAAGAGCTCTCCGGTGTCAGGGTATTCAACGTCCTCCTCATTCTCGGCTGCTTCGTCATCTTGTTCGTCTTGTAATTCATAATCTCCACTTGTTGTGACGATCATGACTCTTTGGTTCGGACATTCTCTTGCCATATGTCCCCTACCTTGACACTTAAAACATGTTATGTCACGAGTTCTTTGTGTACCATTAGGGAACTTACCTTGCTCAGGTCGTGTGGTTTTAGGAGCTTCGATGTTTTTCCCTTTAAAGGGTGAATCAATTTCCAAAGCTTTTCCTGGATCCATTGATTTGGAGTTGCTTGCTGCCCAAGGTCGAGTAGCCTTATTGTTGTTCTGGGTTGTAAAGGAAGTCTTGCGTTTGATTTGTTACTCGACTTGTATAGCTAGGTGCAATAGCTCATGAAGTCCACTGTATTGAGCTCTCTCCACCTTCCATAGAATCCTCTCTTGCAGCCCATCTATGAATTGTGCCATGAGTGCTTCTTCGGATTCTTCCAACTCCAAAGAGTTCATCAGCTTCTCAAACTCCTCAAAGTATTCGTCTACACTCCGGGTTCCCTGAGATAACTTACGAAAAAGTTTTTGTAAGTCTCTATGATAATGATCTGGTACGTACCTAAGTCGTAGGAGGTATTTCATGTCACTCCATGTTGTTACTGGTCCAAAATGTTGCCTTCTCCTTTCAGCTACGTTTCTGTCTCACCATGCTAGTGCATTGTCGGTGAGCTGAGCAGCTGCTACAGCTACCTTCTTGCGTTCACCATAGCTATAACACTCAAAATATATGCTCCAAACGCCTCTCCCAATCCAAGTATACCTTTGGATCAGATTTTCCTACAAAAGTAGGTAGAGTTATTTTTAGATCATTGTAAGTTTCATGAGGTTCTACTCGTCTTGCTTGGTTCATTCTCAAGGGATCTTCTCTCCGCGGATGTTGTCGCCTCAATGGGTATTGGGGTATGTCGTCATCTTCCACATCCAGAATCTTCTCATCCTCTTCTTAGATGTTTCTCCTAGCTTGAACATTCCTGTCTTCAGCTCTGGGCTGAGGGGGTTGAGGTTGCTCCAATCGTCCTACTCGAGCTCCAATTCCTCTCATCTCCTCTCTCATAGTTTGAGCAGTTGCATGATATCATTATGGGGAACGTTAACTCCATCTGCCATTGTACTCTTTAGGTGTTGTTGTCACTTGCACTCAACAAAAACAACAAGAGATTAAAGACACAAAACAAAGTGCTATCTGAATCACAACAAGAACACAAAACAAAAAATGCAGCAGAAATATGCGGTTTAAGTTTTCCTTTCGATAAAAACAGCAAACGAATTTTAAAATTAACAACGACAATTTTTCTGGGGTTTCTAAGGTTTACATGAATGAAATCAGGAAAAGAAATATTTTTATGAGTTTTTCTGGATTTTATAAAATTGAAACAATAAAACAGACGAAAATTGATTGTTTTAGGGGTTTTATGAAGAAATTGAAAACAGAATTGAAACTAATGAAAGGGAACGAAATAACCTGATAAATAGGAGCTTTTGAAGCTCTGATACCAGATGATATAAGACTCAAAGGGCTGAGAGTTATAGTACGGAAGTGATGGTGTGAAGATGAGCCTGGTGGTATGGTGAATTGATGAGGGCGTGCACTAGTGATTATCAGGCGGTTTGATGGGAAACTTAAGCTGGCTGTAGCGCACTCTCTTAAGCTTCAGTGGGTGAAATTATACGACAAGACTCAAAGGGATGAGGCCTGAAGTTGTTTTGGAATCAAACAAGCTGGCTATGACGCTCTCTCATGTGAGATCAAAAGGGGATGCGAAGTGAATCGATAGCACCACAGAGATGATGAAAGGATCTCTGATACAGCAAGATAAACTCGAACTTAGGTGAATCACACAACCTAAGAACAAGCAACATGTCTCTACAAGGCAACGGCTTGAAAGGAAGAAAGTTCTACTTTATTGATATGAGAAAAAAAGCGTAAATGATACAAAGCTGAGGGGAACCTTATAAGGGGTTCTTCAGCTAGCCCTAGGGCAACTCAAAGAAGCAAAAATGACACAGGACCAATTAAAAATAAAAAGAAAAGCTGCTGGGGCTCGTTCCCTGGTCTCTTGGGGTGTTTAAACCACAAATCATAAATATTGAAAATACCTTGTTTTGGCGAGTTTCGCTTCCATACACGTAAGTTGTGGTCTTGTATAGTTCTGGTACATGCAGCTTGAAGTCTTTGTTGAAATCTTTATATTGAAGTCCCTTGAAGTCAGTTTGTTGAAGATCTTCTCGTGTCTCTACTTGATTAGCCATCAATTCATCTTCTTGTCTCATTTGCTCCATATCGGCTCCATGGCTTGTTTTGAGGGTTACTTGCAGCTCCGAAGTGATCTCTGGGGCTTTCTTGATGTTATAAACTCCTTGACCTGCCAAGTAAATAGACTTACCTTGGTTTATAGCTGGAAGTGATTCCTTGATGCTGATACGTGCAAAGTCCTCCATTAGGTCCAAATTGGGTGTACTCGAGCTCTCTTGTAAGGTTTCAGCTTCTTGAGTGTTTCTTCGCATGTCTCCCAGTTCCATGGTGTTTAAAAGAGCCTTTACCATAGTGCATAATCATAGAATTCGGTGGCTGCCACTTTAACCTTGTTTGCTTCTATCTGCATTGTTAGTACCATGGAACGGAGGAATGCGAAGCTTAAGACCAGCTAAGTTGTCTCTTGGAGGGTATCTTTCTTCTTGTCCACGTCTCTACCTCCTATGACTATTGCGAGTAGAGTATTGGCTGTAGTAGTTGAGTGTGGCTTCTGGATCAAAAGGATTCCTTGTAGTTCTGTTCTCCCTTTCTTGGCTAGACCTTGCAGCCTCAAATCTCTCATCCATCATTTTAGCTATATTAGCGGTAAGGGTAGCTGTAAGAGTAGCTGTCATAGCCTCCATCAATAACTTGTTGTTTTGTGCATTGCTAGTCTCTTCCTTATCTTTATCAGACATGATTCTGCAACTAAAAGACACAACAGTATCAAACTCCTTTTAAACAGATCAAATGAGAGCCAAAAACACATAAAACATGAGCCCTAGAAGTTGATTTGTTTTCCAGTTTTTATTTTATCAAATCACATGATTGAGCACAGGATCTTATAGTTCCCAACCTGATCTAAACGATTTAAAAAGTTTCGTACGATTCCGATAAATATTCAAGCCTAAAACGATGAATAAATTTTGACGAAAATAAACAAAATTCCAAAGGTTTAGAATAACACAACCTGATACAAAGTTGCGCTCTGATACCACGTAATATGATCGTGGGTGAAAAGATCCAGTCCCTTGAAATCTCTTTGTATGGATTGTGATGGTGATGTGGTGATGAAATGGAATGATAGAAACTTCTAAGAGTTGCGGAATGACTCTTGAACTTTCGGGCTCGATCTTGCTAGGATATTACGCACCAAAGCAATCACAAGTGGAAGAGATATTACACACCCTTCAGATCAAACAATTCAGAAAAAGTTTTTGATAATAAAAAGTTTGATAGGTTTCTCCAAAGAGATTACAAGAGATTATAAAGAAAAGAAGAACAAGCCTTGGAACAAGTTTCAAGGTTGTTCTAGAAAACACAAAATATTAAAAATAGCATTTGAAATTCGAAATTTAAACTTGACCCTTCGTCTTCCTCAACTTTTATGATGGACATATAGAATAGAAGCTTCATCCGATCAAATAGAATAGACTCGCCACCCGATCAAATAGAATAGAATCTCCACCCGATCAA
Source organism: Turritis glabra (assembly GCA_900406565.1). Taxonomy (NCBI): domain Eukaryota; kingdom Viridiplantae; phylum Streptophyta; class Magnoliopsida; order Brassicales; family Brassicaceae; genus Turritis; species Turritis glabra. The sequence continues at coordinate 168,309 of OVBN01000031.1, read as the reverse complement.
ATAGAATATAATCTCTACCCGATCAAATAGAATAGAAGTTTCATTCTGTTTCATATTTGGTTCAACAAATGGGCAATGGTGAAGTGACACGGCTACCTCGTTAAAAACCTTGTCTAGAAAACCCATTGGGACAAAACTTGACAAGGGAAAAAGAGTACAACCATGACACTTTTCGCATTTGTTGAATTACTTAGCTTGAATCAAAACCAGAGTGGTTTGACAAGCTTCTTCTCCATACTTGCTGTCTTGACCTCGTTGGTTCCACATTTGACTAAGCAATCCTCCAACAACTTGGTTAAACATCTTAGCTCTTGATCGAGTCATTGGACCAGCTGGTGTGACAAGGACATACTCAGCTACAAGCTCATCCTCAGGTTCAATCTGCTGCTCCATTATCATATCACAAGAGTTGCAGAAGACTCATGATATTCCGGTTGATCTTCAGGATATGACGCACCTGAGGAACAAGTTTGGTTTCTGGATATTACACACCAGCAACCAGTTTTGTCCAAGATGAACAAGAAGAGAAGCACTCTCAAATTTGATAAAACAAAAGTTGTTATTGATTTTTCTACAAGAGTTTGGCTTAACTAAAAGAAATTGTGATAAAGACTCAACTAAAAACAATAAAATACGAAAAACTAGATGAAGACTGAATTAACTAGTGTTGAATGAATCTTCAACTTCATATTTGACTCTGCAACTTCCATTTGGCGTAATTCCTTCTTATTCGTATTTATGAAATTGGCAGTCGTATATAGGAGACTGGCAGTCGTACATAGTAGACTGTTAGTTATTCAGCACACTTCTAAATATGTTCGACAAACTTCTAAATTGCAAAGCAGACTTGTAACTTTTTTTCCAGAATAGCTTAGATAGTTGTTCCTAAAGCCTCTTGAACGTCTTGAACTTGCAACAATATCAAAGTAGTGTGTTTTACTCCTTCTTCCAATAAGTCCACTTGATTTACTTCTTGAATCGAGACATCGTCATAGCTCCAGCTGGTACTTGCAATGCTTTTTCAGGTTCATGCTCGTCCACAGCTTCAAGCTCATGTACATGCTCTGGTTCAAGCTCATCCATGATCATATCATAATGTAAAAAAAAAAAGAGTTGGTTGTTTTAGTAAAGGATCTGGGCAGTATTGAAAAGAATGGTTCTGGGTAAAAGAAAGAATAGATAGAAAAGAGGAAAAGAGCAAAAAGCTTGAGATGTCTTTGATAGAAAGAAGAAAGAGAACCAGAGTTAATAAGAAAAACTCCAATCCGCTAGAAGTGATAAAAATCAGAAGGAAACCTCTCCTGAGAGTAAGAACAATTAAAGGTATGAGCTAATAAGAAGAGCTCAAGACAAAATGGTAGAAATAGGATCATCTTCAGATTTAGAAATAGGAAAGCTGAAATAAGCTTTTGCATCTTTGGGTAGATGGAATTCTGTTCTTTTATGCATAGGTTGGCCCTTACCTTTAACATTCTACTAAGGCTCATTTCTTTTCTTGAGAGATCCCTGTGATGAATCGCTTAAACCACACATGAAGGGACCATCTTTGTCTCTTAACCTTACCCTTAGCCAAATGAGTTCATTGAACATTCATAGCTTGATTCATGGTTTCTGCTTAATGAATGTTAAAGGGAATGATTGATTTGAATGCATGTCTAAGTTGAGACTGAACTAGAGTTATGTTGTGAAGAGTATGGCTAAGGTTTTTAAGTATGACTCACTCACCTTGCATCTTAGAATTGTTAACTTGGACATTGATTTTAACTATTATATCAGTTTGCTTTGGTTCTGAATCCCCACCTTCAACCTTTTCTCCAGCTTCTGTCTTATTTGTTTGCTTGAGGACAAGCAAATGCTAAGTTTGGAGGAGTTGATATCTCTGTATTTTACCTATTTTAAGCGTACATTGATAACCCATTTAGCATTGTTTCATCCTTCATTCGCACCATTTAGAATCACTTGCTTCTGTTTTGCATACTTAGGCATTCTTGCATAGGCATTGCATACATCTTTTGCATAAGGAGTTGAAATAGGTGATTTGAAGCTTCTAAGAGCTAAGGAACGAATGGATATGAAAACATGCACAAAGTTGGATCGAGAAGAATATGAAACAGAGGAAAAGGCACCCGAAAAGGCACTCGATCATGCACTCGATCGACCACTCTATCACATGATAGAGTGCACGATAGAGTCGACCACAAAGGCAACAGAACTCAACCACTCGACTATGGACTCAACCGGCCACTCGATCACCAACTCGAGTGCGTGATCGAGTCCAACCACCGAATGCTATTGAGTCAACAACTCAATCTTCTCTGAGGTTCAATGCTAGCATATGATTCGTTTTCAAGATGAATTTTATGAGTACATAAGCTAGGTGAAATTCCCTTATTATCATCCAGTGAATACCCTATATCTCTTCTAAACCTTTTTAGTTCAGTCAATAGCGATCGCAATTCATCATCATTTAGTTCAACATTCACTATGACTGGATAAGTAGAATTAGGGCCCAGAAAAGCATACCTCAACCCTTTTGGAATTGGTCTGAGATCAACCTTAGGTGCCTTCAGTTCAGACCAATCGTCGGATACATGAAAAGTTGACTCGATCTTGGACTCGATCGTGGACTCGATCATGTGATCGAGTGGGGTGGTCGAGTCTATCATGATCCTTCCTTAATCAACCCAATGACCTCTGTGTTCAACTCGATAAGATCTTCAAACATTTCTGACCCTTCTACTGCTTTGTATGAGTCTAAAAGCATCCCATTGCCCAAGTTTTCCTTATGTAGATATCCAGCCTCACCACTCTTCGTCAAAGTAGTCTGAAGATGGTCTACTTTATTAAGTTCTTCCAGCAGTTCGTCAGCGAGTTGATCCATCTCTTCAATCCTGAAAAACTGACCCTATATTGTAGGTTTCTTCATGGCATCCTTGATGTCAAACTTCATCTTAAAGTCCTTTCCCAGGTTGAGTTCTATCTTTTCTTTCTTGACATCGATGATTGGTCCAGCTGTAGCTAGGAAATGTCTTCCCAATATCAGAGGATCTCTTGGCTCCTCATCCATTTCCAGTACTGCGAAGTTTGTTGGGTTATCCACATATCCAATCCTCAGAGGTAGATCTCCAAGAACGTCGTGTGGTATTCTAACCGATCTGTCAGCCAATACCAGAGAGATGTTGCAAGCCTTGTATGTACTGAACCATAATCTCTTAGCTACTGAAAGCGGCATAAGGCTTATTGAAGCTCCAAGATCGCAAAGGCAGTTCTTAAAGCTCAACAACCCGAGGGAGCAGGGCAAAGTGAAACAACCGGGGTCGCCTAACTTATGGATCACCCTCTTCTGCACAATAGCGCTGTATTATTCACTTAGCACTACCATTCCCTGAAGCTCTTTAACAGAGGCATCATGACCTCAATCTCACTCATCTGCTTATCAAAGAGAGTCTTATGGGTGTTGGTTCAGACATTTCATCATACACCTTCTGGGTGTGGAAATGTCTGGGTTCTAATTCCAATTGATCAAAAAGAAACTTGCATTAAGGATTCATGGAATTCATGGAATTCTAAGCTTAAACGACCTAGGAGACTAAAGATTCGTCACTAACCTATCCCATTCTCAAGAACCCTAGAAAACTACTCAGAACTCATGAAGAACATGAAGAAAACAAACCTAGAAAATCCTAAAACTTGCATAAATCGAAAGACAAAGATAAGAGGAGTAATAAGTAACAAAAATCAACAACAGAAACTAAATATATTGAAAGTAATCTGGATTACAAAGTGAGAGAAGTTCTTGGTGGCTACAGAGAGAAAACTTAGGAATAAAAACGTAAACTCTCCCAAATGACTTAAGGAGTCTATTTATAGTGAGGGTAGCAAAACCCTAGTACAGAAACAGACAAAATAGCATTCGGTAGTCGGACTCGATCACGCACTCGATCGTGCGATCGAGTTGGTGATCGAGTGGCTGGTCGAGTTCTTTCCTTGGTTCGATTTGAGCATGCCCTCGATCGTGCACATCGAGTGCATGATCGAGTGACTTCCTTCTTTTGCATCCTTTGCTCCTTGACCCAGCTTTGTCCATGTTTTAAACCTCCCTTCCTTCCTTAACCCTTAGAAGCTCCATATTACATGTTTCAACACCTTATGCAAGATATGTATGCAATGCTGGTGCAAGAATGCCTAAGTATGCAAAACAGAAGCAAGTGGCCCTAAATGGTGTGAATGAAGGATGAAACAACGCTAAATGGGTGATAAATGTATGCCTAAAACAGGTAAAATATAGACATATCAACTCCCCTAAACTTAGTTTTTGTTTGCCCTCAAGCAAACAAACAAGACAAAAACTGGAGAAGAGGTTGAAGGTGGGGACTTACAACCACAACATGCTAATAGAAATGATAGTTCTAAAATGCAAGGTGAGTGAGTTCTTCTTATAAAACTTTAGCCATACTCTTCACAACACAATCTGACTTCAGTCTCAACCTATACATACAATCAAATCAACCAATCCTTTTAACATTCATTAAGCAGAAACCGTGAATCAAGCTATGCACATTCAATGAACTCATTTGGCTAAGGGAAAGGTTTTAAGAGACAGATATGGTCCCTTCGCATATGGTTCATAACAGCTTTAGAAGAATGCTAAAGGTAAAGGCCAACCTATGCATACAAGAATAGAATCCCATCTACCTAAAGATGCAAAAGCCATTTCGGCCTTCCTATTTCCAAACCCAAAAGATGATCCTATTTCTACCCTTTTTGTTTAAGGCATTCCTGTTGCATTGAATTCTTCTTAAATCTAGTCATTTTTTTCTCTTTGTTTTAATCTAAGGAGAGGTTTTCTGAACTTGATGATTTCTAGCGGATTTGGGTTTTCTTAGCAGCTATGGTTCTCTTTACTTGCACAAATCCATTTTTTCTCTTTTTTTTATACTCCCAAATCCTTTACTAGATTAACAACATATTTTTACTTTCCTTTACTAAGAACTATTAAAACTTTTATTTCTTTCTAAACCAAACCCCACACCCAGAATTACTCCCACCTAGTCCTATCTAGTCCAAAAATCGTGAACTAGAACGACATGAGACACTATCCTTGTCGGCTCAAACCAAACACTTTCTACCAAGCTCAATCAGAAAAAGCCTTACACTCAGTATATTTATGGCTTGAAAGAAAGTTAGGCTATGGTATGGAAACTGTACTAATAATGGGAATCATCTATTTGGATTAGGAAGAGTGGTAAAATGGTGAAAGAAAATCCAAGTATGTATCTGTGTATCCATGAGTTCAAATTCAATGCATAGACAAGATAATTATGAGTCAAGTTCTAGTTCAAGTAGATAGAGAAAGGCATCAAATCTCAGCATGCTTCAATTCAGATAAGAAGATCAAATTCTGCATTCAAAACATGGCGCTATCTTATACTCAAACTCATTCAATATGCATCAGACAACTACTAACTTGGGCATTGAGGTTAATGAATCAGTATGCGTAAAAGGTTTGGATCATCATAATCCTCTATGCAAATGCAACAAAATATACTAAGCTCATTCCTAATGTAATTTCATGAACAATCTCTTTTTGGGTAATTTTTAAAAAATTTTACAATTTGTTTTGGTTTTTTTCTATGCCTTAAATGATATGCAAACAAAAATTGAAAATAAGAATCAAAGAAAACACATCAAACACAACCTAAAAGCGTCCATGGTCTCTTTGGTGTAGCTAGGCTCGTGGGTGTGGTGAAGTGTGCACTCGATCACCGACTCGATTGTTGACTCGATCGCCAGCTCGATGTCATGATCGAGTCGCCGGCTCGAGTGGCCTTTCGCTCTTCTTGTCTCCCTATCAGCTCTTTTCTTCCTTTGCCTTGGTTCAAACGAGGATGTTCTGGGGGGTCTATTGGCATGTCTTCGCTTGATTCCATCCTTAAAGAACTGCTCTTCCTCAACTTATCTGACCCATGCTTTCCATACCTGGAAGAGGAACCAGCAACCTTCCCTTCAAGCTCTTTGATTTGGTCCTTCATCTCCTTCATAGAATCGGATAGCTCCTTTACTGTGTTCTTCAATGCCTTGATGGTCTTGTCCTGGAACTTGTTCCACCTTTAAAGAATGATGACGTGCTTGTGAGCTTCTTTTAGGCTTTGGCTCTGTCTCGAATACTCTTCATCACTTCACCTGACTTCCATGGGCTCTGCTGGCTGTTTCTCAAGAGAGAATAATAGCTTTTTCCTGGAGAATGTCCGGGACAGGTCTTCAGCCAATGATGAAGCTACTCGATCAGGGACTCGACCACGAGCTCAACCGCGAACTCGATCACGGACTCGAGTGGGAGATCGTGTTGGTGATTGACTCGTCTCCTCGACCTCCATTGGTTCTGGATCTTGAGGCATGGACTCCTTTAGCTTCTGGAAATGCCTTGCCATGACCTCGGCGGACGAATGACGTGTTGGTTCTCTCCTTGGAATAGTCTTTGGGTTAGTGAAGAGGAACTGATTGATCATTTTCTAAACCTAGACGTATTCAACCGAAAACCAAGTGTAAGCTAGGATAGGTTTTGTCGAAGTCAAAGAGAGCTTAGGACTTAAAGGAAAGAAAATAGAGAGAGTTATTCGAAAATTTAGCAAATGAGAGAAGTGAGAGTGTGTGTGGCGATTCACTCCTTTTTGTAGGCTAAGAGGGTTACAAGAGGACAAGGTGGAGCGTGTGCAAAGCATTCAAATTTGAATTCGAGTGGGTGATCGAGTTGGTTGTTGTCTCATCGCTTGTCGCCAAACTTGATCTAATTATGGGTGGTATGGTCGAGCCATCGAGTGTTACGATGGAGCATGAACTCGATCGTGCGAATCGAGTGGCCGGTCGAGTTGGTGACATAGTCTCGTTGCTTGCTCCTTTCCTCTTAACTTCTTCACATCCTCTTACTCTTAACTCTTGCACTGCCACCTAAACATCAAAACACCAAAAAAAAATCGCAAAAACCAAAATGAAATGAAGCAAAACAGAGTACCAAAATTTATTAGTAGTATAAACAGGGACAGACATGGGACTTCCTCCCAAATGAGTTTGTTTAAAGTCATTAAGCTTGACTTCTCAAGCTCTATGCTTGGAGCGGTTCACCGAGAGGAACCGAAGTTCTTTCTTGAATGATCATGTCGGCCATGTAGCGTTTAACCCGCTGCCCATTTACTGTAAACTCAGCTCCATCCTTTCTAGTTAAGGTAACAGCACCATAGGGCAGGACTTCCTTGACGTCAAATGGTCCTGACCATCTCGACTTCAGCTTTCCCGGAAAGAGCTTAAGCCTGGCGATCAGGTTTGAAAGCAGTCCTATAAGCCCAGAGAGTGTCGTCGAGCTTGACTGACCAATCCCTTTTCGAGACTTCTACTGCCCTTGCAAGGATAGCCTTTATCTGTTTATTGGAGACCTCTACTTGGCCACTGGTCTAAGGGTGATAAGGTGTGGCTACCTTGTGCTTCACTCCGTGCTTTCTTAGTAAGTTCTCGAACAGCTTGTTGATGAAGTGAGACCTTCCATCACTGATGACAACTCTAGAAATGCTAAATCTGGGGAAGATGATGCTCTTGAATGACAACCTTAGCATCATTAGTTGGACATGCAATGGCTTCAACCCACTTTGAGACATAGTCCACAACCACTATAATGTAACTCTTTTCGAAGGATGGTGGGTTGAATGGACCCATAAAATCGATCTCCCAGACGTCGAACACTTCAACCTCCAATATAAGGTTTTGCGGCATCTCATTCCTTCTGCTTATATTCCCCATTCTTTGACAGGGATCACATTTTGAGATGAAGCTCTGAGCATCCTTGAACATGGTAGGCCACAACAATCCTGCTTGGAGTACCTTCTGAACAGTTTTGAACATAGCAAAGTGACCTCCGTAAGTAGACCATGGCAGTGATCTAGGACTCCCTTTACTTCTTCTTCAGTGATGCATCTCCTGAATAGCCCATCTAAACCCTTCGTGTAAAGATATGGCTCATCCTAATAGTAGTGGTTTACATCTCTGAAGAACTTCTTCCTTCTGTAGGGATCCAGGCTCTTAGGGACTTCGCCAACGACCATGTCCAAATCTGCGTACCAAGGCAGATTTGCTTTAGCTATTGCACGCGAGTTACCCACTCCATCAGTCACTCGATCTACCACTCGATCATTGGATCGAGTCGGTGATCGAGTTCGTTCAATCTGGATAGCCATGAGTGACTCTTCGGGCATAGAATCATCTAATGGCAATGCATCCTCTATTCTCATTCTTGACAAGTGATCAGCCACTCCATTCTCAATGCCTTTCTTATCAACTATTTCCATGTCGAACTCTTGAAGTAGGAGGATCCATCTCAGCAATCTTGGTTTAGTGTCTTTCTTGGCATAGATGTTCCTCAAGGCTGCATGGTCTGTATAGACTACCACCTTGGACACATCCAAATAGCTTCTGAACTTTTTGAAAGCAAACACCACTGCATATCTCCCTTGTGCGTCATCTAGGCTCCTACTGGCATAGTAGATAACATGCAGCTTCTTGTCAATTTTCTGCCCCGAAACAGCTCCCATTGCATAATCAGATGCATCACACATAATCTCGAATGGATAGTCCCAGTTAGGAGCTTGGACTATTGTGGCAGAGACCAGAGCTTCTTTGATCAGTTGGAAAGCTTCTAAACATTCGGAGTCGAAGTTGAACTCTATCTCCTTGTGAGTGGTCTAGCTACCTTAGAGAAATTCTTGATGAATCGCCTATAAAAGCCCGCATGCCCTAGGAAACTTCTTATATCCTTGACAGTCCTTGGAGATTGCAACTGCATCATTACATCAATCTTGGCCTTGTCTACCTCTATTCTTTCCTCAGAAATCTTGTGCCCCAAAACTATACCCTCTCTGACCACAAAATGGCATTTTTCATAGTTCATAACCAGGTTAGTTTCTTCACACCTAAAGAGTATCTTGCACAAATTCAACAAACACGAGGAGAAGGAGGAGCCATACACAGAAAAGTCATCCATGAATACTTCTACCATCTCCTCAATTAAATCTGAAAAGATAGAGATCATGCATCTCTGAAAGGTAGCAGGTGCATTACAAACACCAAATGACATTCTTCTGCAAGCAAATGTTCCATAGGGGCATGTAAATGTTGTTTTTTTCTGACCATTTGGATGTATAGGAATCTGAAAGAATCCACTATATCCATCTAGGAAACAGTAGTAAGGATGGTTTGCAAGCCTTTCTAGCATTTGATCAATAAATGGCAATGGAAAATGATATTTTCTAGATGCAGCATTTAGTTTTCTGTAATCTATGCACATCCTATGGCCAGTAATTGTTCTAGTGGGAATAAGTTCATCCTTATCATTTTTCACAACAGTTATACCATCCTACTTAGGAACACAATGCACAAGGGATATCCAAGTGCTATCAGATATAGGGTAAATAACACCAGGTTCTAACAACTTAAGAATTTTTTTTTTAACAACCTCCTTCAAGTTTGGATTCAATCTTCTCTGAGGTTCAATGCTAGCATATGATTCGTTTTCAAGATAAATTCTATGAGTGCATAAGCTAGGTGAAATTCCCTTAATGTCATCCAGTGAATACCCTATATTTCTTTGAGATTTGTCTCTTCCCTTTGAGATGAAACTGTAAGCTCCTACTCCATTTCTAAAGTTCCACCTTCTGAGCTAGCTTGTGAACTGCTACAAGATTCAGAATACTTAGAGAAACATTGACCATTCCCATTCTCATGTCGTCGGTCGAGTGGCTGGTCGAGTCAGACTGGATGGACGTTGGACTCGATCAAGCACATCGAGTTCATGGTCGAGTCACATAGTCACCTTCCTTACTCCATTCCTTCTAACGCCTCCACCATCCTCTTACCCTTGACTCATGCACTGTCCCCTAAACACCAAAAACACTTAAAACAAATCATAAAAACCAAAACCAACAAAAGCAAAACAAAGTAACAAAAAGAATGAAAGTTATATAAACAGGGATAGACATGGGACTTCCTCCCAAGTGAGCTTGTTTAAAGTCACTGAGCTTGACTTGTTAGCCTTTTATGCTTGGAGCGGTTCACCGAGAGGAACTGAAGTTCCTTCTTGAATGATCATGTCAGCCATGTATCGCTTAACCCGCTGTCCGTTGACTGTGAACTCAGCTCCATCTTTGCTAGTCAGGGTGATGGCACCATAGGGCAAAATTTCCTTGATGTTAAATGGTCCTGACTATCTGGATTTCAGCTTTCCCGGGAAGAGTTTTAGCCTGGAGTTGAATAGCAGGACTTGATCGCCAGCCTTGAATTCTTTAGGAAAGATCTTCTTGTCATGGAAAGCTTTAGTCCTTTCCTTGTAAACCTTGGAGCTTTCATAGGCTTCAAGCCAGATCTCTTCCAGCTCGTGCAAATCCATTGCTTTCTTTTCCTGGGCAATCTTGATATCAAGGTTCAACAACTTCGTTGCCCATAAAGCCTTGTACTCTATTTCCATAGGTAAATGACATGCCTTTCCATAAAGCAGCTGGAATGGAGTTCTTCCAATAGGAGGTTTGAATGCTGTTCTATAAGCCCAAAGAGTGTCATCGAGCTTGACTGACCAATCTCTTTTTGAAACCCCCACTACTCTTGCAAGGATTGCCTTAATCTGTTTGTTGGAGACTTCTACTTGGCCACTGGTCTGAGGATGGTAAGGTGTTGCAACTTTATGCTTCACCCCATGCTTCTTTAACAGATTCTCAAACAGCTTGTTAATGAAATGAGAACCTCCATCACTGATAACTACCCTTGGAACGCACAAACCTCGGGAAAATGATGCTCTTAATTAAACATCTTCAGTACGACCTTAGAATCATTGGTCGGGCAAGCAATGGCTTCAACCCATTTCGAGACATAGTCTACAGCCACCAGTATATAGCTGTTCCCAAATGATGGTGGGTTAAAAGGACCCATGAAATCTATCCCCCATATGTCGAACACTTCAACTTCCAGTATAGGGTTCTGCGGCATCTCATTCCTTCTACTTATATTCCCCATTCTTTGACAGGGGTCACACTTAGAGATGAAGCTCTGAGCATCCTTGAACATGCTAGGCCACCACAATCTTGCTTGAAGTACCTTCTGGACAGTCTTGAAGGTAGTAAAGTGACCTCCATAGGTAGGCCCATGGCAATGTTCCAGAACACCCTTTATCTCCTCCTCAGCTATGCATCTTCTGAACAGACCATCTGACCCCTTCTTGTAGAGATATGGTTCATCCCAGTAGTAGTGGTTCACATCTTTGAAGAATTTCTCTCGTTTGTATGAATCCAAGCTTTTAGGGATTTCTCCAACAACCAAGTAGTTAACCAAGTCGGCATACCAAGGCTAAAACTTCGGCTTCCGCACTCGTTGCCCCACTCGATCATCCACTCAATCGACAGCTCGATCCAGCGATCGAGTTGGAGATCGAGTTGTCAGTGGACCTCTTGAAATTTGGATGGCCATGAGCGATTCTTCAGGCATAGAGTCATCTAATGGCAAAACATCGTCTATCCTCATTCTTGACAAGTGATCAGCCACTCCATTTTCGATGCCCTTCTTATCAACAATCTCCATATCAAATTCTTGAAGCGAGAGGATCCATCTAAGCAATCTTGGTTTAGTGTCTTTCTTTGCATAAATGTGCCTCAAGGCTGCATGATCTGTGTAGACAATAACCTTCGATCCTACTAGATAGCTCCTGAACTTCTCAAAAGCAAACACAACTGCTAGCAGTTCCTTCTCTGTAGTTGCATATCTCCTTTGTGCCTCATCTAGAGTCCTGCTAGCATAGTAGATAACATGCAACTTCTTATCAATCTTCTGTCCCAAAACAGCTCCCACTGCATAATCAGATGCATCACACATAATTTCAAATGGATAGTCCCAGTTAGGAGCTTGGACTATCGGGGCTGAGATTAAGGCCGCCTTGATCCGTTGGAAAGCTTCTAAGCATTCAGAGTCAAAGTTGAATTCCATCTCCTTACAGAGCAGCCTTGTGAGTGGTCTGGCTACCTTAGAGAAATTTTTGATAAATTGCCTGTAAAACCCAGCATGTCCAGAGAAACTTCTGATATCCTTTATTGTCCTTGGAGGTTGCACCTGCATCATCACATCTACCTTGGCCTTGTCTACCTCTATTCCATTCTCAGAAATCTTGTGCCCCAAAACAATACCTTCTTTGAACATAAAATGGCATTTCAGAACCAGGTTGGTCTCTACACACCTAAAAAGTACCCTGCACAAGTTCAGCAAACACGAGGAGGAGGAGCCATACACAGAGAAATCATCCATGAATACCTCCACCATCTCCTCTAACAAATCTGAAAAGATAGAGATCATACACCTCTGAAAGGTAGCAGGTGCATTACAGAGACCAAACGACATTCTCCTGTATGCAAACGTTCCATAAGGACAGGTGAATGTGGTTTTTTCTTGATCATTTGGGTGTATAGGGATTTGAAAAAATCCACTATACCCATCTAGGAAACAGTAATAAGGATGGTTTGCTAGCCTTTCCAACATCTGGTCAATGAATGACAATGGGAAATGATCTTTTCTAGACGCAGCATTCAGTTTTCGATAATCTATGCACATTCTATGACCGGTGATTGTTCTAGTGGGAATAAGTTCATCCTTATCGTTTTTCACAACAGTCATACCACCCTTTTTGGGAACATAATGCACAGGGGATATCCAAGTGCTATCAGATATAGGGTATATAACACCAGCTTCTTACAACTTAAGAATTTCTTTTTTAACAACCTCCTTCAAGTTTGGATTCAATCTTCTTTGATGTTCAATGCTAGTTTTCAATCTTCTAACAATCTTCTCTGAGATTCGTTTTCAAGGTGAATCCTATGAGTGCATAAGCTAGGTGAAATTCCCTTAATGTCATCTAGTGAATACCCTATGGCTCTTCTAAATCTTTTCAATTTAGTCAATAGCAGTTGCACTTCATCTTCATTCAGTTCAGCATTCACTATGACTGGATAAGTAGAATTAGGGCCTAGAAAAGCATACCTTAGCCCTGTTGGAAGTGGTTTGAGATCAACCTTAGGAGCTTTCAATTCAGACTAATCGTTGGATGTATTGCAGGATGACTCGATCTGGGACTCGATCAGGCCGATAGAGTCATCAATCGAGTGGCTGATCGAGTTACCTGGTCGAGCCTGCCATGCTTCTTCCTTAATTGCTCCAATGACCTCTGTGTTCAACCCAATAAGATCTTCAAAGATTTCTGACCCTTTTACTGCACTGTGTGAGTCTAAAAGCATCTCATACCCCAAGGTTGTGCAAATACCCGGCTTCACCACTCTTTGTTAAAGTAGTCTGAAGATGGTCTTCTTCATTGAGTTCTTCAAGTAGTTCATCAGCAAGTTGATCCATCTCCTCAATCCAGAAAAGCTGACCCTCTATTGTAGGTTTCTTCATGGCATCCTTGATGTCAAACTTCATCATGAAGTCCTTTCCCAGGTTGAGTTCAATCTTTCCTTTCTTGACATCGATGATTGCTCCAGCTGTAGCTTGGAAAGGTCTTCCCAATATCAGAGGATCTCTAGGTTCCTCATCCATTTCTAGTACCACAAAGTATGTCGGGATATCCACATATCCAATCCTCAGAGGTAGATCTTCTCGAACGCCATGTGGTATTCGAACTGATCTATCCGCTAATACCAAGGAGATGTTGCAAGCCTTGAACCCCAATCTCCTGGCTACTGAAAGCGGCATAAGGCTTATTGAAGCTCCAAGATCACAAAGACAGTTCTTAAAGCTCAACGGCCCAAGGGAGCAGGGCAAAGCGAAACAACCGGGATAGCCCTACTTCTGGATTGCTCTCTTCTGGACGATAGCACGTCTCTGTTTTTTCTGAAGCAAATAGTGTTCCAGCAATGTGGGTATGGACTTGATCATTGACTCGATCAGGGGATCGAGTTGGTTATGGATGTTGAACTCGATTGTTGACTCTATCAGGCACTCGATCGGGCCAATCGAGTAGGTGGTCAAGTTTATCAGTCTTAGGTGCATCGCGATATAAATCCTCCTCATCCTGGTCGTCACTGTCCGCAGTGACCTTGGTAGGTCTTTGGGAGGTAGGTAGTGCTCTGCCACTCCGCAATGTGATTGCATTAATGTGGAAATCCTTTGGGTTTTCGATCGATTTCCCTGGAAGTTGTCCCGCAGGGGCTGGAGAAGAAGTAGAGGCGGTGTTGCCTTCCAGGTGTTTGATTTTTGAGTTCATTGTTTCGAACTTGCAGTTCAGATCATTGTAAGTGCAGTCAATCTTTGTGTGGACTTCGGCTAGTTTTTTAGACATCTCCATGGCGCTGGATGTTTGGCCTTGTAGGAGTTGCTGGAGCATAGTTTTCACGTCTTGATCCTGGTTACTCGGTAGCGGTGGCCGTGGATGTTGAAATCCCGGTGGTCCCATTGCATCGTGTGGTTGGTAACCACCGTGAAACTGCAGCCTAGGGACGAATGCCTGAGTCTGATTGTAGGGGACAGAAGGCTTGGTTAGAGGTTGCTGCGAAGGAGGGTATACTTGGTCACGTTCGTATTCCGATATGATAAGTTGGGATTTGGCCGATAGTTGTTGTAACCTTTGTTGTAACCACCTTGGTTTTGAATGTAGCTAATCTCTTCTTGGTGATCAATCCCCCCATCCTGAACCTGGAGTTGCTCATCTTCACAGAGAAGGTGAACATGCCGCTGCTGGGCTTGAAGGAGCTTATCCAATTTCTCATTCATGGCCTTCATTTCCTTCCGATGCCTCTCCTCAGAATTATTACTCCCCTTGATTCCACGATCATATTCTTCATTGTAATTCCCATCAGATTGAGCAAGGTTTTCGACTAACTCCCAGCCTTCATCGACATCCATATTCAAGAAATTTCCATTGCTGGCAGTATCGAGAAGCATTCGGATCTTGGGAAGAACTCCTCTGTAAGGGGTGGTGCTTAGAAGGGATTCATTGCTGAATCCATGATGAGGGCACTGTGATTGGTAGCCCTTCAGTCTCTCCCAAGCTTCACAGAAAGATTCTCCATTTCTCTGAGCAAATCCTGAGATCTCATTCCGTAGTTTAGCAGTTCTGGAGTTAGAAAAGAATTTGGCAAGGAAGACTCGTTTGCATTCATCCCAGGAAGTGATTGATCCATGAGGTAAATTCTTTTCCCTTAAATGGGCTTTGTCACCTAGGGAGAAAGGGAATAGTCGCAGCTTCAATGCGTCTTCACTAACTCCATTGATTTTGCAGAGGCTACAGAGCCTATCAAACTCGTCAAGATGATCAAGTGGATCCTCCATTGGTAAACCATGGAATTTGTTGTTCTGGACCATAGAGATCAAACTGCTCTTAATCTCAAAGTTATCGTTCTGGACAGCAGGAGGTAGAATTCCATGTCTCTGAGTGTGTGTGTTGGGTGCATGTCCTGCGCAAAATGTATCAGATCCGCCTTGGTGCAACCTGAGGTGGTTCGTCCTGTTGTACTGGTTGATGTGCCATAGTGATTGGATCTTGTTGGTCGACTTGGACATTGTCTCGTTGCGCTCTCAACTATTGTGGTAAGCGGTTTATGTTGTCTAGATAACGAATGAGATCTTGGTTGCCTTGCGATCTGGTGTGCATGCAAGTAAAAGAAATGTGACTCGAGTGTCGACTCTATCAAGCACTCGATCAGGCTGATCGAGTCGTCGATAGAGTAGGTGGTCGAGTGGTTTAATCGAGTTGTACCTGAATCACAAAACAGAGAAAGAACAATCAAGTCAGTAATCAAAGTGTTGAGAATAAGAACTTGATCTTAAAAGATCCGAAATCTGAAATGTAACAAACGAACACCCAAATGGCAACGGCGCCAAATTGATAATTGGATTTTGCTATCAATTTCCTAATGCATTATCATGTCATTGCAATACAAAAAGTTATCAATCCAAATGGGTGTGATGCTAACAGATAGGATGCGATCAAATCAGTTAAGTCAAGCCAAGCAATATGTTTGTTCAATCACGAATGTATCAGTTTTCAAGTTCGTGGCGTTGTGTTTCCTATATCACCGACATGATATCGAGTACGAGATCCGGCCAGTAATCTGAACCGTTTCAGACCGTAGTCTTTAATCTCCAGGATCTCTCCATTACTTGTTAAGGGTTTCCAACCGATAAACCAGAAAACTAAATCAATTTGAACTTAAATCAATAGAAAACATGAACAAGAACTAATAAAGACAGAAACTGGAACACTAATCTTAGCTATTATGAACTAAGAAAGCTATCAAAGTAGAGAATAGCAATAGAATAGATGATTTCAGCAACTAGCAAGCAAGACAACAGAAGATTTCAGAGAAATAAAAGCTCCTAAGGATGGGGGTAATGGGTCAGTGGCTCTTCTTAAATCAACCTAGGTGTTTAACAAACTCAAACAATGAGCTAAACCCTAGACAATATACTCAAAGGCTGACTAATTCATTCTCATGACATAAATCATTAAGCTAAGCTACTTTCAGATCTAATTCTCATTAGCGAAATCTAACCTAACAGGCAATAAGACTCAGCCTATTAAAGCCAATAAACACTCTAGACATATAATCTCTTAGGCTAAAAATATAAATCTATGGAATTAGTTGGTTCAAACATTTCATGAAACACTTTCTGGGTGTTGAAATGTATGGGCTCTAATTCCAATTGATCAGAAGGAAACTAGCATGAAGGACACTAATCCATAAGGGAATCATGAAATTCTAAGCTCAAACGACCTAGGAGACTAAATATTTGCCACTGACCTATCCCATCCTCAAGAACCCTAAAAGACTACTCAGAACTCATGAAGAACATGAAGAACACAAACCCAGAAAATCCTAAAACTTGCATAATCCGAAAGATAAAGATGAAAGGAGTTATAAGTACCAAAGAATCAACAACAGAAACTAAATATTTTGAAAACAATCTAGATTGCAAAACAAGAACACAAACCCAGAAAATCTTAAAACTTGAATAACAGATAGACAATGGTATAAAGAGTAACAACTATCAAAGGAATTATATCAAAAACTTAAAAACTTAGAAGAAATCTGTATTACAAAATAAGATTGTTCTTGGTGAAAATAGAGAGAAAACCTAGGCGTAAAATGTATCCCCTCAACAAATGACTTAAGGGGTGTATTTATAGTAAGGGTTGCAAAACCCTAATACAAAAAATGACAAAATCGCATTCGGTGGCTTCACTCGATTATGTGGGTCGAGTGGGTGGTCAAGTGGGTGGTCAAGTCCCCTTTGTGAACGACTCTATCATGCACATCGAGTGGCCGGTCGAGTGGTTGAGTTATGTTTCCTTTGTGGTCGACTCTATCATGCAGATCGAGTGCATGATCGAGTGGTTGAGTTCTGTTGCCTTTGTGGTTGACTCTGTCGTGCAGATCGAGTGCATGATTGAGTGGCTTCCTTCTTCTACATCTTGTGCTTCTACTCTGTCATGCAGATCGAGTGGCCGGTCAAGTGGCTTCCTTCCTCTGCATCATGTGCTTCTTGACCGATTTTTTTCCATGTTTTAAACCTCCATTCTTTCCTTAATCCATTAGCGACACCTTATGCAAGATATGTATGCAATGCCGATGCAAGAATGTCTACGTATGCAAAACAGAAGCTAGTGACTATAAATGGTGCAAATGAAAGAGGAAACAATGCGAAATGAGTTATCAATGTATGCTTAAAACAAGTAAAATACAAAGATATCAGTGCTCGATCAAGTCGATTACTCGAGCTCTCCCGTGCCTTCCTTTTTTTGCAGTCAGCTCGTTTTCTCCTTTGCCTTGGCTTAACCGAGGATGATCTGGGAGGTTCTATTGGCATGTCTTGGCCTGGTTCCATTCTTAAAGAGCTGTTCCTTCTCAACTTGTCTGATCTATGCTTAGCTTTCCTAGAAGAGGAAGCAACAACCTTCCCTTGAAGTTCTTTGATTTGATCCTTCATTTCGTGCATAGAACCAGATAGCTCCTTGACTGTCGTTTTCAATGTCTTGATAGTCTTGTCCTGGAACTTGTTTCCACCTTTGAAGGATGTTGAGGTGCTTGTGAGCTTCCTTTAGGCCTTGGCCTTGTCTTGAATCTGTAGAGTACTCCTGGAAATGGAAAGTCTCTGGTGCATGCTCAGCCATTTCGTCCACATCAACTTGTTATTCTTCTTGTGGAAAGACTTCTGCTTGGGGAACGTAGAGGAGATCTGTTGATGGCAAAAAGTTGATGTTGTTTCCGGTTCTGATCTTAGTGGCGATGGTGTTAGGGAGTATCATCCGAGCATAACCAACAGCTGGGTGAACGAACTTATAGAGGTAGCATTCATTCACCCTCTCGTTGTCTAGGAAGTGGGTTCTTGTTAGGTGTGGAATGTCTATCCACCTTGGACCATACTCCTTTGAAGTAAGCTGCACACCAAAACCGTGCCATCCCTTGTGCAACTTAAGACTCCTCCAAGAGCTAAATCAAGCATTTGCAACTCGCCATTGATGTGATCATGGATAGCTCGGACAATGGAGATAAGGAGCAGCTTGAACCTGAGGAGCTTGGAGCTAAAGAGCAGCTTGGAGATGAAGCGAATGGAGCTGAAGAGGAAGTAGCGTTGCGTGTTTCTAATGGTCCTATGACAAGATCAAAGACAAAGTTACTAAATCAAGCCATCACAACACTTCTACATCAAATTCAGGGCAATCTTAAACAAGATGCTTGTCCAGCCACATTGATTGTGATTCAAGCTGTTTAAGCAACAACAATGGAGGTGTGTGACTTGTACTCTTTTTCCCTCCTCTTGGTTTTGTCCCAATGGGTTTTCCAAGAGAGGTTTTTAATGAGGCAAGTTCACACACTCTTTCACAAGCCCATTGTTGTTTCGAGGCCCATATCCAAAGAAGAAGGGGAAAAGTCTGTTTTCTTTTAATTTTCAGTCTTTGTGTGTTTTTAATGTGTGTTTAATTCCCTAGGACGAAATTCTCTCTTCCCAATCTCTTAGACTTCTTTATATTTCGTTCTCCCCTTTGTAAAACCCTCATCAAATTTTTTCTTATCAAAATCTCTCTCTGATTTCGTTTGATCACGAGCTTATGTGTGTAATATCACAATCTCAACTTGAAACAGCTTTGGTGCGTAATATCCTGGCAGAATCGAGCCCGAAAGTTCAAAGGAATTCCGCAACCTTTGAAAGTTTCTCTCAATCCCTAATCGTTCAAAACCCTCGATCCATCAACTACACGAAGTGTATTCAAGGGGCTGTGATTTCTATAACTAGAATCATATCAAGTGGTATCAGAGCCACTTCGTGTCAGGTTGTATCTATTCAAACCGTTCATCTTCTGTTTGTGTTTCAATCTGCAATTTCTGTGACTGTTAAGATTCTGTCGTTCGTATCTGTTGCTAGGATTGTTAGAAATCGATACCGTTTTACGGACTTGTTCTAGACGATCTGAACTGTTAGAATATCAATTTTCGTCATCGTCTGATTTGTATAACTCATCGTTTTATTTTTCGAATCATAGCAGTTCTGTTTGAGTTTTCTGGGTTTGTTGAATTTTGAACTGTTTGAATTCCAGCAACTGTTTCTCTGTTTTAGAACTAGTTACTGGTGATTTGTGTGTTTAATTGTCTTAGGAATCATGTCTGAGGATGAAGAAGAAGCAAGAAACATGAGAAACAACAAGTTATTGCTCGAGGCTCTCACAGCAAAAATGGCTAAGATGATGGATGAAAAGCTTGAAGCGTTTAGACCAGCGCGTGACAATTTTGAGCCAAATCGTGACAGAACAAGAAGAGAGCATAGAAATCCTACAGAGGCTGGAGATTCAGTGAGCTATTACAGTCAATCTTCTAGACAAAACAACCATAGAAGAAGAAGACGTGACAGAGAAGAAAGAGTGCTTCCTAGAGATAATTTGGCTGGTATAAAGCTAAAGATTCCTTCTTTCCATGGAACCAATGATCCAGAAGAGTATCTAGAGTGGGAAAAGAAGATTGAGATGGTGTTCAATTGTCGAGAGTATACTGATGAAAACAAAGTGAAAGTGGCACCAACTGAATTTAAGGATTATGCACTAACCTGGTGGGATCAATTGGTTACTACAAGGAGACGTGTAGGGGATTATCCAATTGAGACTTGGTCTCAGATGAAGACCATAATGAGAAAGAGATTCATTCCAAGTCATTACCACAGAGAGCTACACAACAGATTGAGGAATCTGGTCCAAGGAAACAAATCTGTAGAAGAGTACTACAAAGAGATGGAAACTTTGATGTTGAGGACTGATATTCAGGAAGATCTTGAAGCCACAATGGCTAGGTTCATGGGAGGTCTTAATAGAGATATTGTAGACAGATTGGAGGTTCAGCACTATGTGGAACTAGAGGAGTTGCTGCACAAAGCAATCATGTTCGAAAAACAGCTTAAGAGAAAGAGTTCTAAGCCTAGTTTCAGTTCAGCAAAGCCTAGCTACCAAAGGGAAGAAAAATCTGGATATCAAAAGGATTATAAGCCTTTATTCAAACCTAAGGTTGAAGATCAAGACCCAAAAGGAAAAGGCAAGGCTGTTGCAACAAGAACCAGAGATATCCAATGCTTTAAGTGTCAAGGACGTGGTCACTATGCTAGTGAGTGTTCTAATAAGAGGATCATGACAATTAGAGAGAATGGTGAGTTAGAATCTGAGGATGAGCAGCAAGAGGATAGTTCTTCGTCAGAAAGTATTGAAGCAGCATCTAAAGGAGAGCTTTTGGTTGCAATAAGAGTTTTGAGTGTTATAGCTAAAACGGATGAACAAGAGCAAAGAGAGAATCTGTTTCATTCGAGGTGTGTTGTCAAAGACAAAGTCTGCTGCTTGATCACAGATGGTGGGAGTTGTACCAACGTTGCTAGTGAAACCATGGTGGAGAAGCTGAATTTAAAAGTTCTAAAGCATCCGAAACCGTACAAGCTACAATGGTTGACTGAAAATGGAGAAATGAGTGTAACCAGCCAAGTGAAGGTACCATTTTCTATTGGCAAGTATGAAGACGAAATTTTGTGTGATATATTGCCTATGGAAGCTAGTCACATCCTACTTGGAAGGCCTTTGCAATCAGATCGAAAAGTGACACATGATGGTTTCACCAATCGTCAAATCTTCGAATTCAAAGGCAGAAAAATCATCTTGACTCCTATGACGCCTCATGAGGTATATCAAGACCAGTTAAGCATGAAAATGAGAAAGAAAGAAGCCGCTAAGTCATCCAACCTCATGATCGTGGATAAAAAGCAAAAGGGAGTTGATTTTCAAAAGTCTAAGCTACTGTTTGTTTTTAAAGAAACACTTATGAGTCTAACTAATCCTGAGCAGGTTATTCCTAGCAAAATTGAGTGTTTATTGCAGGATTATACTGATGTGTTTCCAGAGGAGAATCCGAAAGGCTTACCACCAATCAGAGGCATTGAGCATCAAATTGATTTCATTCCAGGAGCGTCTTTGCCAAACAAACCAGCTTATAGGACTAATCCCGTGGAGACCAAGGAACTAGAAAAACAAGTTACTGAGCTCATGGAGAGAGGACATATTCGCGAGAGTATGAGTCCTTGTGCTGTACCAGTTTTACTTGTACCAAAGAAGGATGGGAGCTGGAGGATGTGTGTTGATTGCAGAGCCATCAACAATATAACATTGAAGTATCGCCATCCTATACCTAGATTAGATGATATGCTTGATGAATTGCATGATTCTTGCATCTTTTCTAAGGTTGATTTAAAAAGTGGATATCATCAGATTAGGATGAAAGAAGGAGATGAGTGGAAAACTGCATTTAAAACTAAACAAGGTTTATATGAATGGTTAGTGATGGCATTCGGGCTGACAAATGCACCTAGTACATTCATGAGGTTAATGAATCATGTTCTTAGAGCTTACATAGGACATTTTGTTGTGGTTTATTTTGATGACATTTTAGTATACAGCAAAAGTCTATAAGAGCATGTTGAGCATCTGAAAATGGTTTTAGAAGTGCTTAGGAAGGAAAAACTTTATGCCAATCTTAAGAAATGTACTTTTGGAACAGATAACCTTGTCTTCCTAGGTTTTGTTGTGAGTACAGATGGAGTTAAGGTTGATCAAGAGAAAGTGAAAGCAATTCAAGAATGGCCAAGTCCAAAATCTGTTGGCGAAGTAAGGAGTTTTCATGGACTAGCTGGTTTCTATAGGAGATTTGTGAAAGATTTTAGCACCTTAGCAGCTCCACTCACTGAAGTTATCAAGAAAAACGTGGGATTTAAGTGGGAGCAAGCTCAAGAGGATGCATTTCAGGCCTTAAAAGAGAAGCTTACTCATGCACCTGTTTTATCTCTTCCTGATTTTGTTAAAACTTTTGAGATAGAATGTGATGCCTCTGGTGTAGGAATTGGTGCTGTTTTGATGCAGGATAAAAAGCCAATAGCATATTTCAGTGAAAAACTAGGAGGAGCAACTCTTAACTATCCAACTTATGATAAAGAGCTTTACGCTTTGGTGCGAGCTTTGCAAACGTGGCAGCATTATCTTTGGCCTAAAGAGTTCGTAATTCACACAGATCATGAGTCTCTTAAGCATATCAAAGGACAGCAAAAGCTCAACAAAAGACATGCAAGGTGGCTTGAATTCATTGAAACATTTCCCTATGTCATCAAATACAAGAAAGGTAAGGACAATGTAGTTGCCGATGCATTGTCAAGGAGGTACGTTTTACTCACATCTCTTGATGCTAAACTACTTGGTTTTGAGCATATAAAATCTCTTTATGCAAATGATTCTGATTTTGGAGAGATTTATGCATCTTGTGAGAAATTTGCATCTGGAAAGTATTATAGGCATGAAGGATTCTTGTTTTATGATAACCGTTTGTGTATTCCTAATTCTTCCTTGAGAGAGTTGTTTCTAAGGGAAGCACATGGTGGAGGTTTAATGGGACACTTTGGAGTTTCCAAAACTCTTAAAGTAATGCAAGATCACTTTCATTGGCCACACTTGAAAAGAGATGTTGAGAAGATGAGTGAAAGGTGCACTACATGTAAACAAGCTAAGGCTAAGTCACAACCCCACGGTTTGTATACTCCTCTTCATATTCCTTTGCATCCTTGGAATGATATTTCAATGGATTTTGTGTTAGGTTTGCCTAGGACTAGGACTGGTAAGGATTCAATTTTTGTGGTTGTTGATAGATTTTCTAAAATGGCGCATTTCATACCATGTCATAAAACTGATGATGCCATGCATGTAGCCAATCTGTTCTTTAAGGAAGTTGTACGTTTACATGGAATGCCTAAGACCATAGTTTCAGATAGAGACACTAAGTTCCTTAGTTATTTTTGGAAAACGCTTTGGTCTAAGCTAGGAACTAAGTTGTTGTTTTCTACTACTTGTCACCCGCAATCTGATGGGCAAACTGAGGTATTTAATAGAACACTATCTACACTCCTGCGTGCATTGATTAAGAAAAATCTGAAAGCTTGGGAGGATTGTTTGCCTCATGTAGAATTTGCATATAATCATTCTGTGCATTCTGCTTCTAAATTTTCACCATTTGAAATCGTTTATGGGTTTAATCCTACTACTCCTTTGGATTTAATGCCTTTACCTTTGAGTGAAAGAGTTAGTATGGATGGGAAAAAGAAGGCAGAACTAGTGCAGCAGATTCATGAAAAGGCAAAGAAGAACATTGAAGAAAAGACCAAGCAGTATGCTAAGCAAGCTAACAAAGGCCGAAAGGAGATAATCTTCAAAGAAGGAGACTTGGTTTGAATTCATCTCAGAAAAGACCGCTTTCCTAAAGAGAGGAAATCTAAGCTTATGCCAAGGATAGATGGACCTTTTAAAGTGCTTAAGCGGATCAACGACAACGCCTACTCTCTGGATTTGCAAGGTAAGTATAATGTGAGTAATAGTTAGTGTTGCTGACCTTGTTCCTTTTATTGCAGAAGAAGCAGATTTGAGGTCAAATCTTTTTCAAGAGGGAGGGGATAATGTGATCATGGATAGCTCGGACAATGGAGATAAGGAGCAGCTTGAACCTGAGGAGCTTGGAGCTAAGGAGCAGCTTGGAGATGAAGCGAATGGAGCTGAAGAGGAAGTAGCGTTGCGTGTTTCTAATGGTCCTATGACAAGATCAAAGACAAAGCTACTAAATCAAGCCATCACAACACTTCTACATCAAATTCAGGGCAGTCTTAAACAAGATGCTTGTCCAGCCACATTGGTTGTGATTCAAGCTGTTTAAGCAACAACAATGGAGGTGTGTGACTTGTACTCTTTTTCCCTCCTCTTGGTTTTGTCCCAATGGGTTTTCCAAGAGAAGTTTTTAATGAGGCAAGTTCACACACTCTTTCACAAGCCCATTGTTGTTTCGAGGCCCATATCCAAAGAAGAAGGGGAAAAATCTGTTTTCTTTTAATTTTCAGTCTTTGTGTGTTTTTAATGTGTGTTTAATTCCCTAGGACGAAATTCTCTCTTCCCAATCTCTTAGACTTCTTTATATTTCGTTCTCCCCTTTGTAAAACCCTCATCAAACTTTTTCTTATCAAAATCTCTCTCTGATTTCGTTTGATCACGAGCTTGTGTGTGTAATATCACAATCTCAACTTGAAACTGCTTTGGTGCGTAATATCCTGGCAGAATCGAGCCCGAAAGTTCAAAGGAATTCTGCAACCTTTGAAAGTTTCTCTCAATCCCTAATCGTTCAAAACCATCGATCCATCAACTACACGAAGTGTATTCAAGGGGCTATGATTTCTATAACCAGAATCATATCAGCCATCGTTGATGTTCCCCGTGACCTTCCTAGCAAGAAGAGTGCTAGCTATAAACTTGTGCAAATACCTCAAAACGGGGCTCCTGATTTGTGCACTCTTTGACCTAGAAGAAGAGTAGACTTTTGCTCCACCAATGGTATCCCACAACGCGAGAATCTCACGCTTGTCAAAATCTTAGACAGTTCCCGTTCTGCTTGGAAACCCATACACAACGTCGATCTCCTTGAAGGTGAGCGAGTAATGTTGGTTTCTGACCATGAACGTGATAAAGCCTAACCCACCATCTGAGACGTAACCTGGTTCATCCTCATAGAACTGCACCTTTAGGGAGGCCAAGAAGTGGCAGGTTTCATCTTCGTATGTATCCATACTCAACTTCATGAATGTGTCTAGGTGACACATCTCGAACAAAAACTCAACGTCTCTCTTGATCCCTAGCTTCTTCATTGTCTCTGGATGTGGATAACGGGTGCCAGCAAAGATCATCTCCTTGAAGATCTTGTAGAGATCTTCTGTGGAAAGTTTCTTCTTCCCCTTGCCTCGTGGTTGCTCAGCTTCTTCTTCTTCTTCTTCCATGGGTGCTACTGGACGTTTTCCCCTTGATATGGCATGCATATCTCTGGAGTAGTCTTCAGCCATGGATGTCTTTTCTTCACTTTCACTAACCTCCATAGGTTATGCTGCTCGACCATGCACTCGATCGTGAGCTCGACCATGAGCTCGATCACTTCTCCGAGTGGTTGGTTGAGTGGGTGATCGAGTGATATCCTCGATCTCCATCTGTTCTGGTTCTTGTGTTGCGGACTCTCTCAACCTCCAGAAACTCCTTGCCATTGCTTCAGTAGACAAACGACGGGCTAGTTCCCTCCTTGGAGAGCTTTTTGGCTTGGTGAACAAGAACTGGTTGATCATTTTTTTTTTAGAAACCTGGACGATGCAACTCAAAGATCAAAGTTAGATGGCTAGGACGGTACGTTGGAGTCGATCTAACTCATCGAGTTCATGGTCGAGTCACATAGTCACCTTCCTTACTCCTTTCCTTCTAACGTCTCCACCATCCTCTTACCCTTGACTCATGCATTGTCCCCTAAACACCAAAAACAATTAAAACAAACCATAAAAACCAAAACCAACAAAAGCAAAACAAAGTAACAAAAAGAATGAAAGTTATATGCACAGGGATAAACATGGGACTTCCTCCCAAGTGAGCTTGTTTAAAGTCACTGAGCTTGACTTGTTAGCCTCTTATGCTTGGAGCGGTTCACCGAGTGGAACTGAAGTTCCTTCTTGAATGATCATGTCAGCCATGTATCGCTTAACCCGCTGTCCATTGACTATGAACTCAGCTCCATCTTTGCTAATCAGGGTGATGGCACCATAGGGCAAAATTTTCTTGATGTTAAATGGTCCTGACCATCTGGATTTCAGCTTTCCAGGGAAGAGTTTTAGCCTGGAGTTGAATAGCAGGACTTGATCGCCAGCCTTGAATTCCTTGGGAATGATCTTCTTGTCATGGAAAGCTTTAGTCATTTCCTTGTAAACCTTGGAGCTTTCATAGGCTTCAAGCATGATCTCTTCGACCTCGTGCAAATCCATTGCTCTCTTTTCCTGGGCAGTCTTGATATCGAGGTTCAACAGCTTCGTTGCCCATAAAGCCTTGTACTCTATTTCCACAGGTAAATGACATGCCTTCCTATAAAGCAGCTGAAATGGGGTTCTCCCTATAGGAGTTTTGAATGCTGTTCTATAAGCCTAGAGAGTGTCATCGAGCATGACTGACCAATCTCTTTTTGAAACCCCCACTACTCTTGCAAGGATTGCCTTAATATGTTTATTGGAGACTTCTACTTGGCCACTGGTATGAGGATGGTAAGGTGTTGCAACTTTATGCTTCACCCCATGCTTCTTTAACAGATTCTTAAACCGCTTGTTAATGAAGTGAGAACCTCCATCACTGATGACTACCCTTGGAAAGCCAAACCTTGGGAAAATGATGCTTTTAAACATCTTCAGCACGACCTTAGAATCATTGGTTGGGCAAGCAATGGCTTCAACCCATTTCGAGACATAGTCTATAGCCACCAGTATATAGCTGTTCCCAAATGATGGTGGGTTAAAAGGACCCATGAAATCTATCCCCCATACGTCAAACACCTCAACTTCCAGTATAGGGTTCTGCGGCATCTCATTCCTTCTGCTTATATTCCCCATTCTTTGACAGGGGTCACACTTAGAGATGAAGCTCTGAGCATCCTTGAACATGCTAGGCCACCACAATCCTGCTTGAAGTACCTTCTAGACAGTTTTGAAGGTAGCAAAGTGACCTCCATAAGTAGACCCATGGCAATGTTCCAGAACACCCTTTTCCTCTTCCTCAGCTATACATCTTCTGAACAGGCCATCTGACCCCTTCTTGTAAAGATACGGTTCATTCCAGTAGTAGTGGTTCACATCTTTGAAGAATTTCTTTCGTTTGTACGAATCCAACCTCTAAGGGATTTCTCCAATAACCAAGTAGTTAACCAAGTCTGCATACCAAGGCAGATTATCTTCTCCTAATGCTAAAACTTCGGTCGTTGCATTCGTTGTACCCACTCGATCAGGCCCTCGATTGACCACTCGATCATGTGATAGAGTAGGTGATCGAGTTGGGGATCGAGTTCTTGAAATCTGGATGGCCATGGTGACTTTTCGGGCATAGAGTCATCTATGGGCAATGCATCGTCTATCTTCATTCTTGACAAGTGATCAGCCACGCCATTTTTGATGCCCTTCTTATCAACAATCTCCATATCAAATTCTTGAAGCAAGAGGATCCATCTAAGCAATCTGATTTAGTGTCTTTCTTTGCATAAATGTGCCTCAAGGCTGCATGATCTGTGTAGACAATAACCTTTGATCCTACCAGATAGCTTCTGAACTTCTCAAAAGCAAACACAACTGCTACCAGCTCCTTCTCTGTAGTTGCATATCTCCCTTGTGGTTCATCTAGGTTCCTACTAACATAGTAGATAACATGCAACTTCTTATCAATCTTATGTCCCAAAACAGCTCTCACTGCATAATCAGAGGCATCGTACATAATTTCGAATGGGTAGTCCCAGTTAGGAGCTTGGACTATTGGGGCTGAGATCAAGGCTACCTTGATCTGTTGTAAAGCTTCTAAGCATTCAGAGTCAAAGTTGAACTCCATCTCCTTACAGAGCAGCCTTGTGAGTGGTCTGGCTACCTTAGAGAAATCTTTGATAAATCGCCTGTAGAACCCAGCATGCCCAAGGAAACTTCTGATATCCTTTATTGTCTTTGGAGGTTGCAACTGCATCATCACATAAACTTTAGCCTTGTCTACCCCTATTCCATTCTCAGAAATCTTGTGCCCCAAAACAATACCCTCTCTGACCATAAAATGGCATGTCTCCCAGTTCAGGACCAGGTTGGTCTCTTCACACCTAGAGAGTACCCTGCACAAATTCAACAAACATGAGGAGAAGGAGGAGCCATACACAAAAAATTATCCAGGAATACCTCCACCATCTCCCCTATCAAATCTGAAAAGATAGAGATCATACACCTCTGAAAGGTAGCAGGTGCATTACAAACACCAAACGACATTCTCCTGTATGCAAATGTTCCATAAGGACAGGTGAATGTGGTTTTTTCTTGATCATTTAGGTGTATAGGGATATTAAAAAATCCACTATACACATCTAGAAAGCAGTAATAAGGATGGTTTGGTAGCCTTTCCAACATCTGGTCAATGAATGGCAATGGGAAATGATCTTTTCTAGATGCAGCATTCAGTTTCCGATAATCTATGCACATTCTATGACCAGTGATTGTTCTAGCGGGAATAAGTTCATCCTTATCATTTTTCACAACAGTCATTCCACCCTTTTTGGGAACATAATGCACAGGGGATATCCAAGTGCTATCAGATATAGGGTCGATAACACCAACTTCTAACAACTTAAGAAATTCTTTTTTAACAACCTCCTTCAAGTTTGGATTCAATCTTCTCTGAGGTTCGATGCTAGCATATGATTCATTTTCAAGGTGAATCCTATGAGTGCATAAGCTAGGTGAAACTGCTGAATAAGTGCAATTGCTATTGACAGAATTGAAAAGGTTTAGAAGAGCTATAAGGTATTCACTATGACTGGATAAGTAAAATTAGGGCAAAAAAAAGCGTACCTTAACCCTGTTGGAAGTGGTTTGAGATCAACCTTAGGGGCTTTCAGTTCAGACCAATCGTCCGATGCATTTAATGTCGACTCGATCTGGGACGCGATCACGGATTCGATCGAGTGATCGAGTGGGGTGGTCGAGTGGTCCGGTCGAGTCTGAGATGATCCCTCTTCGATTGACCCAATGACTTCGTTGTTCAATCCAATAAGATCTTCAAACATTTCTGACCCTTCTATTGCCTTGTGTGATTCTAAACGCATCTCACAGCCCAGACTTTCCTTTTTAAGAAACCCAGCTTTCCCACATTTGGTCAATGTAGTCTGAAGATGGTCTTCTTCATTAAGTTCTTCCAGTAGTTCATCAACGAGTTGATCCATCCCCTCAATCCAGAAAAGCTGACCTTCTATCGTGGGTTTCTTCATGGCATCCTTGATGTCAAACTTCATTTTGAAATATTTTCCCAGGTTAAGTTCAATCTTTCCCTTCTTGACATCTATAATTGCTCCAGCTGTAGCTAGGAAAGATTTTCCCAATATCAGAGGATCTCTTGGTTCCTCATCCATATCCAGTACTACAAAATCTGTCGGGATATCCACGTATCCAATCCTCAGAGGTAGATCTTCTAGAACGCCATGTGGTATTCTAACTGATCTATCCGCCAATACCAAAGAGATGTTGCAAGCCTTGTACTTACTGAACCCCATCTCCTGACTACTGAAAGCGGCATAAGGCTTATTGAAGCTCCAAAATCACAAAGACAGTTCTTAAAGCTCAACGGCCCTAGGGAGCAGGGCAAAGTGCAACAACCGGGGTCGCCTACCTTCTGGATCACTCTCTTATGGACGATAGCGCTGCATTCCTCACTTAGCACTATCCCTATAGCTCTTTAACCCTTTCCGTCAGTGTGTCCTTCAGAAACTTTTGATATAGAGGTATAAGCATGAAAACGTCTAACAGAGGCATCTTCACCTCAATTTCACCCATCTGCTTATCAAAAAGAGCCTTATACTTTTCCATCTTCTGTTGCCTGAATCTGCTCGGAAATGGAAGCTTAGGTTTGTATGGAGAAGGAACAAAGCACGTCTCTTTTTTCTCCGAAGCAAATGGTGTTCCAGCAATGTGGGCGTGAACTCGACCGTCGACTTGATCATGGGATCGAGTTGGGCCTGGATGTTGAACTCGATCTTCGACTCGATCATGCACATCGAGTTGCTGGTCGAGCCTATCTTTCTTGAATTCGTCTCGACATAAATCCTCCCCATCCTGGTAGTTGGCCGGCAGGGTTGTGAGAAGAAGTAGAGGCGGTGTTGCTTTCCAAGTGTTTGATTTTTGAGTTCAGAGTCTCGAATTTGCTGTTAAGATCATTGGTGTGTACTTCCGCCAGTTTTTTTGACATGTCCATGGCACTGGATGCTTGTCCTTGTAGGAGTTGCTGGAGCATAGTTTTCATGTCAGGATCCTAGTTGCTTGGTAGTTGTGGTCGTGGATGTTAAAATTCCGGTGGACCCATTGCTCCGTGCTGTTGGTAACCACCGTGAAACTGCGGCTTAGGGATGAATCCCTGAGTCCGATTGTAGGGGACGAAAGGCTTGGTAGGAGGTTACTGCGGAGGAGGGTAGACTTGGTCATGTGGGTTAGCCACATTCGTATTCCGATATGATAAGTTGGGATTTGGCCGATAGTTGTTGTAACTTTTGTTATAATCACCTTGGTTTTGAATGTAGCTAATCTCTTCTTGGTGATCAATCCCCCCATCCTAGACCTGGAGCTGCTCATCCTCACAGACAAAGTGAACATGCCGCTGCTGGGCTTGAATGAGCTTATCCAATTTCTCATTCATGGCCTTCATTTCCTTCCGATGCCTCTCCTCAGAATCATTACTCCCCCTGATTCCTCGATCATAATCTTCATTGCTTGCAGTATCGAGAAGCATTCTGATCTTTGGAAGAGCTCCTTTGTAAAGGGTGCTTAGAAAGGATTAATTGCTGAATCCATGATGAGGGCACTGAGATTGGTAGCCCTTGAATCTCTCCCAAGCTTCACAGAAAGATTCGCCATTTCACTGAATAAATCCGGAGATCTCATTCTGCAGTTTAGCAGTTCTTGAGTTAGAAAATAATTTGGCAAGGAAGACTCGTTTGCATTCATCCCAGGAAGTGATTGATCCATGCGGTAAATTCTTTTCCCATAAATGGGCTTTTTCACCGAGGGAGAAAGGAAATAGTCGCAGCTTCAATGAATCTTCACTAACTCCATTGATTTTGCAGAGGCTACAGAGCCTGTCAAACTCGTCGAGATGATCAAGTGGATCCTCCATTGGTAAACCATGGAATTTATTGTTCTTCTTAAGCAGTTAATGTTGTCGAGATAACGAATGAGATCTTGGTGGCATTGCGATCTGGTGTGCATGCAGGTAAAAGACTCGTGACTCGATCGTAGACTCTATTAAGCACTCGATCATGAGATCTAGTTGGTGGTCGAGTAGTTGATGTCGTGGTCGGTCGCGTGGTACCTGAAGCAGAAAACAGAGAAAGAACAACCAAGTCAGTAATCAAAACTGTGAGAATAAGAACTTGATCTTAAGAGATCCGAAATCCTAAATGTAACAAACGAACACCCAATTGGCAACGGCGCCAAATTGATAATAGGTTTTTCTCCTATCAATTCCCTAATGCATTATCATGTCATTGCAATACAATATGTATCAATCCAAATGGGTGTGATGCTAATGTATCAGTTTTCAAGTTCTTGGCGTTGTGTTCCCATATCACTGAGGTGATATCGAGTACGAGATCCGGCCAGTAATCTGAACTGTTTTAGACCGTAGTCTTTAATCTCTAGGATCTCTCCATTACTTGTTAAGGATTTCCAACCGATAAACCAGAAAACTATCTTAGTTGAACCTAAATCGATAGAAAGCATAAACAAGAACTAATGAGGATAGAAACTAAAATAATAATCTTAACTCTCATAAACTAACATAAGCTAACAAAGCAGAGAATAGCAACAGAGATAAAGATTAGCAAAAACAGAACATTAATAAAAACAGAAACTAGTAAGCAAGGCAACAGAATAATGCAGAGAAATAAAAGCTCCTAAGGATGGGGGTAATGGGTCAGTAGCTCCTCTTTAATCAACCTAGGTGTTTAACAAACTCAAACAATGAGCTAACCCCTAGACAATAGACTCAAAAGCTGACTAATTCATTCTCATGATATAAATCATCAAGCTAAGCTAGTTTCAGATCTAATTCTTATTAGCGAAATCTAGCCTAACAGGCAATAAGACTTAGTCTATTAAAGCCAATAAACACTCTAGACATCTAATCTCTTAGGTTAGAAATGTAAATCTATGGAATTAGTTGGTTCAGACATTTGATGAAATACTTTCTGGGTGTGGAAATGTCTGGGTTCTAATTCCAATTGATCAGAAGGAAACTAGCATTAAGGACACTAATCCATAAGGGAATCATGGAATTCTAAGCTCAAATGACCTAGGAGACTAAAGATTTGCCACTAACCTATCCCATCCTCAAGAACCCTAAAAGACTACTCAGAACTCATGAAGAACATCCAGAACACAAACCCAGAAAATCCTAAAACTTGCATAATTCGAAAGATTAAGATGAAAGGAGTAATAAGTGTCAAAGAATCAACAACAAAAACTAAATATATTGAAAACAATCTAGATTACAAAACAAGAACACAAACCCAGAAAATCCTAAAACTTGCATAAAAGATAGACAATGGTATGAAGAGAAATAACTATCAAAGGAATTATATCAAAAACTTATAACTTAGAAGAAATCTGTATTACAAAATAAGATTGTTCTTGGTGGCTACAGAGAGAAAACCTAGGCATAAAAACGTATCTCCTCAACAAATGACTTAAGGGGTGTATTCATAGTGAAAGTTGCAAAACCCTAATACAGAAAAGGACTAAATAGCATTCGGTGGCTCCACTCGATCATGCACGTCGAGTGGGTGATCGAGTCCGCTTTGTGGTCCACTCGATCATGTACGTCGAGTGGTCGATCGCGTGGCCGGTTGAGCTCTTCCCTTTGCTTGACTTGAGTATGCACTCGATCTTGCAGATCGAGTGGTCGATCGAGTGGCTTCCTTCTTCTGCATCATGCATTCTTTGATCCCGCTTTGTCCATGTTTCCAAATCTCTATTCTTCCCTTGATCCATTAGAAGTTTCGGATCACCTATTTCAACACTTTATGCAATATATATATGCAATGCTGATACAAGAATGCCTAAGTATGCAAAACATAAACAATTGACTCTAAATGGTGTGAATGAAGGATGAAACAATACTAAATGGTTTATAAATGTATGCTTGAAAACAGGTAAATACAGAAATATCACCCATCCTCAAGAAGCCTAAAAAACTACTCAGAACTCATCAAGAACATCAAGAACACAAACCCAGAAAATCCTAAAACTTGCATAACAGATAGACAATGGTATGAAGAGTAATAACTATCAAAGAAACTATGTCAAAAGCTTAATAACTTAGAAGAAATCTGTATTACAAAATAAGAATGTTCTTGGTGGCTACAGAGAGAAAACCTAGGCATAAAAACATATATCTCCGCAACAAATGACTTAAGGGGTGTATTTATAGTGAGGGTTGCAAAACCCTAATACAGAAAAGGACAAAATAGCATTTGGTGGCTCCACTCGATCATGCATGTCAAGTGGGTGATCGAGTGGCCGGTCGAGCTCTTCCCTTGGCTTGACTTGAGTATGCACTCGATCGTGCACATCGATTTAGAACCTTAGTAAACTGATAGAATAATTAAGATCAATGTCCAAGTTGATAGTTCTAAAATGCAATGTGAGTGAGTTCTTCTTATAAAATTTTAGGCATACTCTTCACAACACAATCTGATTTCAGTCTCAACCTACACATACATTCAAATCGACCAATCCCTTTAACATTCATTAAGCAGAAACCGTAAATCAAGCTATGCACATTCAATGAACTCATTTGGCTAAGGGAAAGGTTAAGAGACAAGATGGTCTATCCATGTATGGGTTAAGCAATTCATAACAAGGGTCTCTCAAGAAAAGAACTAAGCTTTAGTAGAATGCTAAAGGTAAGGGCCAACCTATGCATACAAGAACAGAATCCCATCTACCCAATAATTCAAAAGCTTATTTCAGCTTTCCTATTTCTAAACCCAGAAGATGAACCTGTTTCTTACCTTTTCATTAGCTCTTCTTGTTAGCTTACTTGTTTACTTGTTCTTACTTTTAGGAGAGGGTTCTTTCTTATTTTTATCGTTTCTAGTGGATTGGATATATTCCTTATTAACTTTGGTTCTCTTTTCTTTCGATTACCTAGAACCATTCCTTTCAATACTTCCTAAATCCTTTACTAGAACAACCAACTCTTTCCTTTTTAAATCCCTCCGTAGAGTTCTTAAGCTTTGCTTTCTTTTTCTTTTTCCAATCTTTTCCTTGAAGCTCAACCAATCCCAAAACCCAGAATTAAACTCCCTCCTACTCCTATCTAGTCCAAAAATCGTGAATTAGAACTACATGGGACAGACCTCATACTCAGTAAATATTTATGGCTTGAAAGAAAGTTAGGTTATGGTATGGGAACTGTTCCGATAATGGGAATCAGCTACTTGGATTAGTAAGAGTGGTAAAACGGTGAAAGACAATCCAAGTATGTATATGTGTAACCGTGAGTTCAAATTCAATGCATAATCATGATAATTATGAGTCAAGTTCTGGTTCAAATAGATAGGAAAAGGCATCAAATCACAGCATGCTTCAATTCAAATAAGATCAATTTGCGCATTCAAAGCATGGTGCTATCTTATACTCGAACTCATTCAATATGCATCAGACAACTAGTAACTTGGGCAATGATGTTAAGTAATGAATCAGCAAGCTTGCAAAGTTGTAATCATCCTAATCCCCTATGCAAATGCAACTACATGAACATTCTCTTTTTGGGTAATTTTTTTTTTTAGGTTTTTCAAATTTTTATGGGTTTTCTATGCCTTAGATGATATGCAAACATATCCTAAATCCTCCCCCAAACTTAAATTACACAGTCTCTTGTGTAATAAAAATTTGAAGAAAGATTTAAGGACCAACAACAAAAACAATAAACATGCTATGGATAGTACAATGATAAGGTGGAAACATTAGCTCATGGGTTGGTGAAGTAGGTGTTGACCAACTCATCCATGGTCTCTCTAGTGTAGCTGGGCTCGTGTGCGTGATCGAGGGAGCACTCGATCACGGACTTGATCACGGACTCGATCGCCGGTTCGAGTGCTCGATCGAGTCGCTTGTTCGAGCTCTCCCGCGCCTTCCTTTTCTCGCGGTCAGCTCGTTTCCTCCTTTGTTTTGGTTCAACCGAAGATGATCTGGGAGGTTCCATTGGCATGTCTTAGCTTAGTTCCATTCTTAAAGAGCTGCTCCTCCTCAACTTATCTAACCTATGCTTGGCTTTCCTAGAAGAGCAACCAGCAACCTTCCCTTGAAGTTCCTTGATTTGATCCTTCATTTCATTCATAGAACTAGATAGCTTCTTGACTGTCCTCTTCAATGTCTTGATGGTCTTGTCCTGGAACTTGTTCCACCTTTGAAGGATGCTGAAGTGCTTGTGAGCTTCCTTTAGGCCTTGGCCTTACCTTGAATCTGTAGTGTACTCCTGGAAATGGAAAGTCTCTGGTGCATACTCAGCCATTTCGTCGACATCATCCTGTTCTTCTTCTTGTTGAAAGACTTCTGCTTGGGGAACGTAGAGGAGGTCTGTTGATGGCCAGAAGTCGATGTTGTTTCCGGTTCTGATCTTAGTGTCGATGGTGTTTGGGAGTATCATCTGAGCATCACCAACAGCTGGGTGAACGAACTTGTAGAGGTAGCATTCATACACCCTCTCGTTGTCTAGAAAATGGGTTTTTGTTAGGTGCGGAATGTCTATCCACCTAGAACCATACTCCTTCGAACTAAGCTCCACACCACAAGCGACCAGCATTAGTGTCACTATGCCTCCAATACTCAGCTCCCCTGTGCTACCCTTCTTGTGCAACCTCACTGCCCAATCTTGGTAATACAACATCTGGTCAATCATAACATTGGTTAGGCTTGTATCGGATCTATCTCCAGCTAGAACCGTGCCATCCCTGGTGCAACTTTGGACCCCTCCAAGAGCTAAATCAAGCATTTGCAACTCGCCATCGTTGATGTTCCCCGTGACCTTCCTAGCAAAAAGAGTGCTAGCTATAGACTTGTGCAAATACCTCAAAACTGGGCTCCTGATTTGTGCACCCTTTGACCAAGAAGAAGAGTAGATTTTTGCTCCACCAATTGTCTCCCACAACGCGAGAAGCTCACGCTTATCAAAGTTTTGGGCAGTTCCTGTTCCGCTTGGAAACCCATACAAAACGTCGATTTCCTTGAAGGTGAGCGAGTAATGTTGGTTTCTGACTGTGAACGTGATGAAGCCTAACCCACCATCTGAGACGTAATCTGGTTCATTCTGTTAGAATATGGAGCTTAAGGTTGCGAGAATGGGACAAAGAGAATGTGAAATGAGTTTAGGCAAGTGAGGATGAGTCAGATTGAGAACGAGTAAGAGAAAGTGTGCGAGATGAGAATCGAGTTTTGGTGAGAAAGTGATTTCTCTTTTCTTACTTCATTTAGTGAGTTACTTACAATCTAATTATAGACATACAAAGAGAATAAAGAATTTTCTAAAGGAATATCCTATCTACAAGATATTTCAAAGAGCTACTTGCAAGGAGAAAGCGACATGACCTCAACGTTCGTCTCTCCTTAGCGCCACACGTGATTTCTTGTTCATTTGAACTCCAACGGTTAGAATCGATCCTTCTAGATCCCTTGCGCTTCTTGATGGGCCTAAACAATGTATTTGGGTGGAGAAAAACTTGTTTGTTCTATACAGACAGCCCATTTCTGACTCGTACGGCGGGTCGTTTATCCGGTCGTTCACGGGCGATGTTTCCGGATGGTGTCTAAGAGTTGTGTCGACCCGAACACTTCTTTTCTTCATTCTACTCGACCTGAATGGTTCCTTTCGTCATTTGGTTCGATACTCCCCCTCAAGTCTAACGGTAGTACATCGGAGGTTAGACTTGGATTCAAATTCAACCACCTCATTAAAAAAAACCTTAGTGTAGAAACCCCAGTTGGGACAAAACTACACTTAAGGGAAAAAGAGTGTGGGATATTTGACTAAGAGGATTATGGATGAGTGAGATCAACAAGGACGAGCTTATGATGTATATACTCACATACTTTGGTGCTTACTCCTTTGGTGAATATATCGGCCAATTGTTCTTCACTCTCGGTGTAGTATGGTAAGATCACTCCGAGTTGAACTTGCTCTCTTACTTTGTGGCAGTCCACTTCGATGTGCTTTGTTCTTTCATGGAACACCGAGTTCGATGCAATGTGAATGGCGGCTTGATTATCACAATGCATAGTGATCAGATTTGGTGTTTCAAAGCCGAAGTCTTTGAGTAGAGCCTTCAGCCATATTAGTTCGGTTGTGAGCGTCCTCATGGCTCTATATTCAGCTTCGGCGGATAAGAGGGAGACCACCTTTTGCTTCTTGCTTCTCCAAGTGATTAGGTTACCACCAATGAATGTGCAATAGCCGGTTGTTGATCTTCGATCTTGTTTGTCTCCGACATAGTTTGCATCACAATATCCCACTATCTCCGTGTTTTTATTGCATCTCATCCAAATGCCTTGACCAGGAGCTCCTTTGAGATACTTGAGTATGCGATTCACCATGTTCCAATGGTGTAGAGTGGGAGCTTGCATTTGTTGGCTCACTATATTCACGGCAAAACAAATATTAGGCCGAGTAATTGTTAAATAGATGAGCTTACCAACAAGTGTTCTAAATCGTGTAGGGTCTTCAAATGGCTTGTCATCAAGCTCCCCCTTTCATCTAGCCTTATAGTCATCTTCTAGTGGAGTTTTGGCGAGGTTTGCTCCAAGCTTACCTACTTCACTAAGCAAGTCAAGTGTATACTTCCTTTGAGATAAGAAGAGACCTTCCTTTGATCTACAAACTTCTATCCCAAGGAAGTATTTTAATTCAACAAGGTCTTTAATATCGAATACACTCTTAAGAAATGTTTTAGTTGCTTGAATCCCTACCTTGTCATTCCCGGAGATGATAATATCATCTACATAAACGAGAATGACTACAATACCTTCTTTAATATGATCTTGGGTGAGAAGATCCAGTCCCTTGAAATCTTTTTGTATGGATTGTGATAAAGTGATGGTGATATGGTAATGAAATGGAATGATAGAAACTTCCAAGAGTTGCGGAATGACTCTTGAACTTTCGGGCTCGATCTTGCTAGGATATTACGCACCAAAGCAATCACAAGTTGAAGAGATATTACACACCCTTCAGATCAAACAATTCAGAAAAGGTTTTTGATGATAAAAAGTTTGATAGGTTTCTCCAAAGAGATTACAAGAGATAATAAAGAAAAGAAGAATAAGCCTTGGAACAAGTTTCAAGGTTGTTCTAGAAAACACAAAATATTAAAAATAGCATTTGAAATTCGAAATTTAAACTTGACCCTTCGTCTTCCTCTAGTTTTATGATGGACATATTGAATAGAAGCTTCATCCGATCAAATAGAATATAATCTCCACCCGATCAAATAGAATATAATCTCCACCCGATCAAATAGAATAGAATCTCCACCCAATCAAATAGAATAGAAGCTTCATTATGTTTCATATTTGGTTTAACAAATGGGCAATGGTGAAGTGACACAGCCGCCTCGTTAAAAACCTTGGCAAGAAAACCCATTGGGATAAAACTTGACAAGAGAAAAAGAGTACAACCATGACACTTTTCCCATTTGTTGAATTACTTAGCTTGAATCAAAACCAGAGTGGTTTGACAAGCTTCTTCTCCATACTTGCTGTCTTGACCTCGTTGGTTCCACATTTGACTAAGCAATCCTCCAACAACTTGGTTAAACATCTTAGATCTTGATCGAGTCATTGGACCAGCTGGTGTGACAAGGACATCCTCAGCTACAAGCTCATCCTCAGGTTCAAGCTGCTGCTCCATTATCATATCATCCCCTCCCTCTTCAAAAAGATTTGTCCTCAAATCTGCTTCACCTGAAACAAAAGGCATAAGATCAGTAACATTAAAACTGTTACTCACACTATATTTACCTTACAAATCCAGTTGGTAGGCGTTGTTGTTGATGATTTTAAATGGTCCATCCATTCTTGGCATCAGCTTGAATTTTCTTTCTTTTGGGAATCTTTCTTTCCTTAGATGAATCCACACCAAATCTCTTTCTTCAAAGACTATCTCCTTTCGGCTCTTATTAGCTTGCTTAGTGTACTTCTCTGTTTTCTCTTCAATGTTCAGCCTTGCCTTCTCATGAATCTATTTCACCATTTCTGCCTTCTTTTTCCCATCCATACTAACTCTTTCACTCAAAGGTAAAGGCATTTAATCCAAAGGAGAGATGGGATTGAACTTATAAACAATTTGAAAAGGTGAAAACTTTGAAGCATAATGAACAGCATGATTATACGCAAATTCAACATGAGCCAAACAATCTTCCCAAGTTTTAAGATTCTTTTTAATCAAAGCTCTTAGGAGTGTAGATAAAGTCCTATTAACTACCTCAGTTTGACCATCAGTTTGTGAGTGACAAGTAGTAGAAAACAGTAATTTAGTACCTAGTGATATCTCTGTATTTTACTTGTTTTAAGCATACATTGATAACTCATTTAGCATTGTTTCATCCTTCATACGCACCATTTAGAGTCCATTGTTTATGTTTTGCATACTTAGGCATTCTTGCATCAGCATTGCATACATATCTTGCATAAGGTGTTGAAACAGGTGATTTGGAGTCACTAATGAACTAAGGAAGGAATGGAGGTTTACAACATGGACAAAGGTCGATCAAGAAGCAAAAGATGCAGAGGAAAGGACCAACTCAATCAAGCACAGGCCAAGTCAAGTACTCGACCACCTCACTCGATCCGCATGACCGAGTCAAAGGATGCATGATGCGGAGAAGGCAGCCACT
This sequence comes from Turritis glabra, assembly GCA_900406565.1. Taxonomy (NCBI): domain Eukaryota; kingdom Viridiplantae; phylum Streptophyta; class Magnoliopsida; order Brassicales; family Brassicaceae; genus Turritis; species Turritis glabra. The sequence goes on along the minus strand of OVBN01000031.1, from coordinate 128,221 downwards.
CGAGCCACAACTCGATCGGGAGGATCGAGTGCATACTCAACATGAACAAAGGCTGACTCGATCGACCACTCGATCCACACATTATGCCTTCGATCGAGTGCACTTCCAGAACGAGCCAAGGCATGAGCACATAGCCGACTCGACCACACGACTCGATCGAACCGATCGAGTCGACCTGCCGACATCTATCTTGTCCTCTTCTGTTTTAGGGTTTTGCAACCCTCACTATAAATACACCCCTTAAGCCATTTGTTGGACTATACATTTTCTTGCCTAGGTTTTCTCTATATTTTCACCAAGAACATCTTATTTTGTAATTCAGATTTCTTCTAAGTTATTAAGTTTTTGTTATACTTCTTTTGCTAGTTATTAATCTCCATAACTTTGTCTATCTCTATTACAAGTTTTAATAAATTATGGGTTTGTGTTCTTCATGTTCTTCATATGTTCTAAGTAATTTTCTTAGTAGTTGTTAAGTTTTTGATATAGTTTCTTTGGTAATTGTTAGTCTCCATACCCTTGTCTATTTTTATTACAAGTTTTATAATTTTCTGGGTTTATGTTCTTATTTTGAAATCTAGATTCTTTCCATTATATTTAGTTTCTGTTGTTGTTTCTTTGTCACTTGTTGCTCTTTTCATCCTTATCTTTCGGATTATGCATGTTATAGTATTTTTTGGGTTTGTGTTCTTGATGTTCTTAATGATTTCTGAGTAGTCTTTTAGGATTCTTGAGGATGGGATAGGTTAGTGGCAAATCTTTGGTCTCCTAGGTCGTTTAAGCTTATGATTCCATGAATCCCTTATGGATTAGTGTCCTTAATGCTAGTTCCTTTCTGATCACTTGGAATTAGAGTCCAGATATTTCCACACTCAAAAAGTGTGTCATGAAATGTCTGAACCAACTAATTCCATAGATTTACATTTTTAGCCTAAGAGATTAGATGTCTAGAGTGTTTATTGGCTTTAATATACTGAGTCTTACTGCCTGTTAGGTTAGATTTCGCTAATGAGAATTAGGTCTGAAACTAGCTTAGCTTGATGGTTTCTATCATGAGAATGAATTAATCAACTTCTGAGTCTATTGTCTAGGGGTTAGTTCATTGTTTGAGTTTGTTAAACACCTAGGTTGATTGAAGAAGAGTTGCTGATCCATTACCCCCATCCTTAGGAGCTTTTACTTCCTAATATCAATTCTGTTTCCTTGCTTACTTGCTCTCTTATCATTGATATTCGATTTTCGTTAGTCTTTCATTCTGTTGCTTGTTAGCTTATATTAGTTACAATCATATCTTTGTCAGATTCTTACATATGCTTTCTATTGATTTAAGTTTAATTTGTTATCGTTTTCCAGTTTATCGGTTGGAAACCCTTAACGAGTTAAGGAGAGATCCTAGAGATTAAAGACCATGGTCTGAAACGTTTCAGATTACTGGCCGGATCTCGTACTCGATATCACTTCGGTGGTATGGGAAACACAATGCCACGAACTTGAGAACTGATACCTTTGTGATCAAACAAACATATTGCTTGGCTTGACTTAACTGATTTGATCATATCTTATCTATTAGCATCACACCCAATTGGATTGACACCTATTGTATTGCAATGACATGATAATGCATTAGGCAATTGATAGCAAAAGTCTATTATCAATTTGGCGCCGTTGCCGGTTGGGTGTTCGTTTGTTACGTTTAAGATTTCTGATCTCTTAAGATCAAGTTCTTCTTCTCACCAATTCATTTAACTGACTAGGTTGTTCTTTCTCTGTTTGGTGATCCAGGTACAACACGCCCATACCACTCGACCACCAGCTCGACCAACAGCTCGACCCACCGATCGAATGCTTGATCGAGTCACCGATCGAGCCGTGTTTCCTTTACCTGCATGCACACCAGATCGCACAGCAACCAAGATCTCATTCATTATCTCGACAATATCAACCGTCTACCCCAACAGTTGAGAGCACAACGAGACCACCACCACGCCATTCCGCACGAGCCAATCCCTATGGCGAATCAACCTATCAACCAGGACGAACCACCTCAGGTTCCCCCAAGGCGGCTCCGATACATTGGTGCAGGCGATGCACCTAACACACACACACAGCGGCATGGCATTCTACCTCCCGCTGTCCAAAACAACAATTTTGAGATTAAGAGCAGCTTGATCTTAAACCTCCATTCCTCCCTTAATCCATTAGTGACTCCAGATCACCTGTTTCAGAACCTTATGCAAGATATGTATGCAATGCTGATGCAAGAATGCCTAAATATGCAAAACAGAAACAATTGACTCTAAATGGTGCGAATGAAGGATGAAACAATGCTAAATGGTTTATAAATGTATGCTTAAAACAGGTAAAATACAGAGATATCAAGGTGTCACTGTGATTAAAAACGATAAGAATGAGTTAATTCTAACAAGAACTATCACAGGACACCGTATGTGCATTGACTATTGAAAACTTAACTTCGCAACTCGAAAAGACCATTTTCCACTCCTATTTATTGATCAAATGTTAGAAAGACTAGCAAACCATCCATACTACTGTTTTTTATGGGTACTCGGGTTTCTTTCAAATCCTGATTCACCCTGATGATCAAAACTACTACCATAATCCTAACGAAAAGAAAGGTATGTTGGTCTGTATACTCTGTAGTTTTTGCACATTAATGCACATGATGATGATAACATAAGAATGCATGAGGTCTGAAACATGGATGGGGTAAAAGGTGTGGTATTAGACTAAAGGTGAGTCTAGCCATTTGGAGTTAGCACAGAGTGATAAAAATGATGCAAAGAAAACTCCAAATGTATGATCCATTACATGATTATCAATCCTCTAAGTGAGATATAATAAGTTCAGATTAAGTTCAAATAAATAAGGTTAAGCTCACGTCATCCAAATTTCAAGGTGATATGGACTATTATAAAGTGATCTAGTCATGGATTTTTCTGCACTTCCAAGTTATCATTAAACAATGCTAAATGATTCCAAGACAATGAAATCAATCATGGTACAATTTCCTAATAAAAGCTCATAATTCTCATACAACATTTTGACTCAATTAAACAGACATGCTTTTGACTTTTAACTCGATAAAACAATCTGATTGACTCAAAGAAAATATCAAAAGTGCAAACTCAATCAGTATACAAGTGACATCCTCCCTCAGACTTGCTTCACACCCTCTCGGTGTGAAAACAATTCCAAGGATAAATGCCAGACAGACACAAATAAAATCAAAAGAACTGAAACTGAAAATGGTATATAACAAGGGAGATAGAAAGTGGTACTAAGCGTCAATGGTGGTGAGGTGGACTCTCGCTGGTGATGTGCTCCTGCCCTGGGGCTGTCCTGCTTCTGCTGAGCCGATTATCTGCAGAAGGATTCGGAGACAGATCTCTCACACCAGTACTAGTCCTAGCAACATCCTCAACATGCTTAGACCGGAACTCATGCTCTCTGTCGCCAGAAGAAGTCTCATCATCCTCATCAACATCAGTATCACTCCGGGTCCTGGAACCTGAAACGCAAGCATATGATCTAATCCGCATCATCGCTCGCCACATCCTACGCATCATCATGTTGTTGGTCTTCTGAGACTCCATAATCCATTGTAGCTATCCGGACATATCCTCAGGAGCTGGGAGTCTCCGCCGAGTTAGGAACCAAATGCTCTGGACCAGGGGTAAACTCCAAGATCGCTCGAGATGTAAACGAAGTAATCTCCGTGTTAGGCAGCACGCAAAAGCGTGGAAACCCGTCTCAATCCCAAAACTTTTTTATATTCCTCCTCACCAAAATGTGACAGCTCTCTAAATAGGGAATGTTCACTGTCTTTGTGTTCTTGTCTGTCCGAGCTTTGCCCAAATCAATACCATAATAGATGAGGATGGGAATGAGAATGGTACCAATATGCAACTTCTTTTGTGTCGATTCTGGCGCAGAAACCTTCAGCTTAATAAGCATACCACACAAAACTGCTGCCAAGTTAACGGTTGGGTCAGGGTGATCACTAAACTCCTCTAGAAGATGCTAACCCCATCAAACAGCATCCATAACTCATCGTCACGCATAGATGCAGACTCTTCCTTGAAGAAGAATGTGTTGCTGACTATCTTCACAACACAACGCAAAATCGGGTTTCTGATCGAAGTAATCTTGGCACTTCGCGATGTATATGGCCTATAACCAATCAAACCCCAGAACATGTTCGCATCTGCAGGTGCAAACTTGAGAAAGGACACATCCTCTCCTTGCCTAAATCCATAGATCTCGCAAATGACATGTAGAGGCAAAGAGAAATGTTTCTTGTCGAGGAGGAAGGTCAGAGTTCCTTCACTTGCTGTAGGAGCTTTGGGATCCTTGTATGTGAGGTGACAGGTGGCAAGGAACTCCTGCACATATATCAAATATGTGTAATGACATAAACTCCACAACCATCTGATACCTATCCTCTCAAACATCACAGCAGCCTCATCAAACAATCCAAGATCCTGCAACATGTACTCGCTACCAACCTGTGTTGGAAGGATCTCAACCGTCTTCATCTCCGTTAGAAACTTGGTATCATGAGCATCCCATTTTCCTGTGATTGTTTGCAGGTGAGGGTCTGCAGCTCTTGTACCCGCGTTGTTGACAAAGTGTAATCTATATACAAAAACAATTAATAAAAGACACTTAACCTTAGGTGCAATGTCTTCTTCAATGACGCCTTCTGATGTGATCATGGATAGCTCGGACAATGGAGATAAGGAGCAGCTTGAACCTGAGGAGCTTGGAGCTAAGGAGCAGCTTGGAGATGAAGCGAATGGAGCTGAAGAGGAAGTAGCGTTGCGTGTTTCTAATGGTCCTATGACAAGATCAAAGACAAAGCTACTAAATCAAGCCATCACAACACTTCTATATCAAATTCAGGGCAGTCTTAAACAAGATGTTTGTCCAGCCACATTGGTTGTGATTCAAGCTGTTTAAGCAACAACAATGGAGGTGTGTGACTTGTACTCTTTTTCCCTCCTCTTGATTTTGTCCCAATGGGTTTTCCAAGAGAAGTTTTTAATGAGGCAAGTTCACACACTCTTTCACAAGCCCATTGTTGTTTTGAGGCCCATATCCAAAGAAGAAGGGGAAAAGTCTGTTTTCTTTTAATTTTCAGTCTTTGTGTGTTTAATTCCCTAGGACGAAATTCTCTCTTCCCAATCTCTTAGACTTCTTTATATTTCGCTCTCCCTTTTGTAAAACCCTCATCAAACTTTTTCTTATCAAAATCTCTCTCTGATTTCGTTTGATCACGAGCTTGTGTGAGTAATATCACAATTTCAACTTGAAACTGCTTTGGTGCATAATATGCTGGCAGAATCGAGCCCGAAAGTTCAAAGGAATTCCGCAACCTTTGAAAGTTTCTCTCAATCCCTAATCGTTCAAAACCATCGATCCATCAACTACACGAAGTGTATTCAAGGGGTTGTGATTTCTATAACCAGAATCATATCAAGTGGTATCAGAGCCACTTCGTGTCAGGTTGTATCTATTCAAACCGTTCATCTTCTGTTTGTGTTTCAATCTGCAATTTCAGTGACTGTTAAGATTCTGTCGTTCGTATATGTTGCTAGGATTGTTAGAAATCGATACCGTTTTACGGACTTGTTCTAGACGATCTGAACTGTTAAAATATCAATTTTCGTCATCGTCTGATTCGTAGAACTCATCGTTTTATTTTTTAAATCATAGCAGTTGTGTTTGAGTTTTCTGGGTTTGTTGAATTTTGAACTGTTTGAATTCCAGCAACTGTTTCTCTGTTTTAGAACTAGTTACTGGTGATTTGTGTGTTTAATTGTCTCAGGAATCATGTCTGAGGATGAAGAAGAAGCAAGAAACATGAGAAACAACAAGTTATTGCTTGAGGCTCTCACAGCAAAAATGGCTAAGATGATGGATGAAAAGCTTGAAGCGTTTAGACCAGCGCGTGACAATTCTGAGCCAAACCGTGACAGAACAAGAAGAGAGCATAGAAATCCTACAGAGGCTGGAGATTCAGTGAGCTATTACAGTCAATCTTCTAGACAAAACAGCCATAGAAGAAGAAGACGTGACAGAGAAGAAAGAGTGCTTCCTAGAGATAATTTGGCTGGTATAAAGCTAAAGATTCCTTCTTTCCATGGAACCAATGATCCAGAAGAGTATCTAGAGTGGGAAAAGAAGATTGAGATGGTGTTCAATTGTCAAGAGTATACTGATGAAAACAAAGTGAAAGTGGCACCAACTGAATTTAAGGATTATGCACTAACCTGGTGGGATCAATTGGTTACTACAAGGAGACGTGTAGGGGATTATCCAATTGAGACTTGGTCTCAGATGAAGACCATAATGAGAAAGAGATTCATTCCAAGTCATTACCACAGAGAGCTACACAACAGATTGAGGAATCTGGTCCAAGGAAACAAATCTGTAGAAGAGTACTACAAAGAGATGGAAACTTTGATGTTGAAGGCTGATATTCAGGAAGATCTTGAAGCCACAATGGCTAGGTTCATGGGAGATCTTAATAGAGATATTATAGACAGATTGGAGGTTCAGCACTATGTGGAACTAGAGGAGTTGCTGCACAAAGCAATCATGTTCGAAAAACAGCTTAAGAGAAAGAGTTCTAAGCCTAGTTTCAGTTCAGCAAAGCCTAGCTACCAAAGGGAAGAAAAATCTGGATATCGAAAGGATTATAAGCCTTTATTCAAATCTAAGGTTGAAGATCAAGACCCAAAAGGAAAAGGCAAGGCTGTTGCAATAAGAACCAGAGATATCCAATGCTTTAAGTGTCAAGGACGTGGTCACTATGCTAGTGAGTGTTCTAATAAGAGGATCATGACAATTAGAGAGAATGGTGAGTTAGAATCTGAGGATGAGCAGCAAGAGGATAGTTCTTCGTCAGAAAGTATTGAAGCAGCATCTAAAGGAGAGCTTTTGGTTGCAATAAGAGTTTTGAGTGTTATAGCTAAAACGGATGAACAAGAGCAAAGAGAGAATCTGTTTCATTCGAGGTGTGTTGTCAAAGACAAAGTCTGCTGCTTGATCATAGATGGTGGGAGTTGTACCAACGTTGCTAGTGAAACCATGGTGGAGAAGCTGAATTTAAAAGTTCTAAAGCATCTGAAACCGTACAAGCTACAATGGTTGACTGAAAATGGAGAAATGAGTGTAACCAGCCAAGTGAAGGTACCATTTTCTATTGGCAAGTATGAAGACGAAATTTTGTGTGATATATTGCCTATGGAAGCTAGTCACATCCTACTTGGAAGGCTTTGGCAATCAGATCGAAAAGTGACACATGATGGTTTCACCAATCGTCAAATCTTCGAATTCAAAGGCAGAAAAATCATCTTGACTCCTATGACACCTCATGAGGTATATCAAGACCAGTTAAGCATGAAAATGAGAAAGAAAGAAGCCGCTAAGTCATCCAACCTCATGATCGTGGATGAAAAGCAAAAGGGAGTTGATTTTCAAAAGCCTAAGCTACTGTTTGTTTTTAAAGAAACACTTATGAGTCTAACTAATCCTGAGCAGGTTATTCCTAGCAAAATTGAGTGTTTATTGCAGGATTATACTGATGTGTTTCCAGAGGAGAATCCGAAAGGCTTACCACCAATCAGAGGCATTGAGCATCAAATTGATTTCATTCCAAGAGCGTCTTTGCCAAACAAACCAGCTTATAGGACTAATCCCGTGGAGACCAAGGAACTAGAAAAACAAGTTACTGAGCTCATGGAGAGAGGACATATTCGCGAGAGTATGAGTCCTTGTGCTGTACCAGTTTTACTTGTACCAAAGAAGGATGGGAGCTGGAGGATGTGTGTTGATTGCAGAGCCATCAACAATATAACAGTGAAGTATCGCCATCCTATACCTAGATTAGATGACATGCTTGATGAATTGCATGATTCTTGCGTCTTTTCTAAGGTTGATTTAAAAAGTGGATATCATCAGATTAGGATGAAAGAAGGAGATGAGTGGAAAACTGCATTTAAAACTAAACAAGGTTTATATGAATGGTTAGTGATGGCATTCGGGCTGACAAATGCACCTAGTACATTCATGAGGTTAATGAATCATGTTCTTAGAGCTTACATAGGACATTTTGTTGTGGTTTATTTTGATGACATTTTAGTATACAGCAAAAGTCTAGAAGAGCATGTTGAGCATCTGAAAATGGTTTTAGAAGTGCTGAGGAAGGAAAAACTTTATGCCAATCTTAAGAAATGTACTTTTGGAACAGATAACCTTGTCTTCCTAGGTTTTGTTGTGAGTACAGATGGAGTTAAGGTTGATCAAGAGAAAGTGAAAGCAATTCAAGAATGGCCAAGTTCAAAATCTGTTGGCGAAGTAAGGAGTTTTCATGGACTAGCTGGTTTCTATAGGAGATTTGTGAAAGATTTTAGCACCTTAGCAGCTCCACTCACTGAAGTTATCAAGAAAAACGTGGGATTTAAGTGGGAGCAAGCTCAAGAGGATGCATTTCAGGCCTTAAAAGAGAAGCTTACTCATGCACCTGTTTTATCTCTTCCTGATTTTGTTAAAACTTTTGAGATAGAATGTGATGCCTCTGGTGTAGGAATTGGTGCTGTTTTGATGCAGGATAAAAAGCCAATAGCATATTTCAGTGAAAAACTAGGACGAGCAACTCTTAACTATCCAACTTATGATAAAGAGCATTACGCTTTGGTGAGAGCTTTGCAAACGTGGCAGCATTATCTTTGGCCTAAAGAGTTCGTAATTCACACAGATCATGAGTCTCTTAAGCATATCAAAGGACAGCAAAAGCTCAACAAAAGACATGCAAGGTGGCTTGAATTCATTGAAACATTTCCCTATGTCATCAAATACAAGAAAGGTAAGGACAATGTAGTTGCCGATGCATTGTCAAGGAGGTACGTTTTACTCACATCTCTTGATGCTAAACTACTTGGTTTTGAGCATATAAAATCTCTTTATGCAAATGATTCTTATTTTGGAGAGATTTATGCATCTTGTGAGAAATTTGCATCTGGAAAGTACTATAGGCATGAAGGATTCTTGTTTTATGATAACCGTTTGTGTATTCCTAATTCTTCCTTGAGAGAGTTGTTTCTAAGGGAAGCACATGGTGGAGGTTTAATGGGACACTTTGGAGTTTCCAAAACTGTTAAAGTTATGCAAGATCACTTTCATTGGCCACACTTGAAAAGAGATGTTGAGAAGATGTGTGAAAGGTGCACTACATGTAAACAAGCTAAGGCTAAGTCACAACCCCACGGTTTGTATACTCCTCTTCATATTCCTTTGCATCCTTGGAATGATATTTCAATGGATTTTGTGTTAGGTTTGCCTAGGACTAGGACTGGTAAGGATTCAATTTTTGTGGTTGTTGATAGATTTTCTAAAATGGCGCATTTCATACCATGTCATAAAACTGATGATGCCATGCATGTAGCCAATCTGTTCTTTAAGAAAGTTGTACGTTTACATGGAATGCCTAAGACCATAGTTTCAGATAGAGACACTAACTTCCTTAGTTATTTTTGGAAAACGCTTTGGTCTAAGCTAGGAACTAAGTTGTTGTTTTCTACTACTTGTCACCCGCAATCTGATGGGCAAACTGAGGTAGTTAATAGAACACTATCTACACTCCTGTGTGCATTGATTAAGAAAAATCTGAAAGCTTGGGAGGATTGTTTGCCTCATGTAGAATTTGCATATAATCATTCTGTGCATTCTGCTTCTAAATTTTCACCATTTGAAATCGTTTATGGGTTTAATCCTACTACTCCTTTGGAATTAATGCTTTTACCTTTGAGTGAAAGAGTTAGTATAGATGGGAAAAAGAAGGCAGAACTAGTGCAGCAGATTCATGAAAAGGCAAAGAAGAACATTGAAGAAAAGACCAAGCAGTATGCTAAGCAAGCTAACAAAGGCCGAAAGGAGATAATCTTCAAAGAAGGAGACTTGGTTTGGATTCATCTCAGAAAAGACCGCTTTCCTAAAGAGAGGAAATCTAAGCTTATGCCAAGGATAGATGGACCTTTTAAAGTGCTTAAGCGGATCAACGACAACGCCTACTCTCTGGATTTGCAAGGTAAGTATAATGTGAGTAATAGTTTTAATGTTGCTGACCTTGTTCCTTTTATTGCAGAAGAAGCAGATTTGAGGTCAAATCTTTTTCAAGAGGGAGGGGATGATGTGATCATGGATAGCTCGGACAATGGAGATAAGGAGCAGCTTGAACCTGAGGAGCTTGGAGCTAAGGAGCAGCTTGGAGATGAAGCGAATGGGGCTGAAGAGGAAGTAGCGTTGCGTGTTTCTAATGGTCCTATGACAAGATCAAAGACAAAGCTACTAAATCAAGCCATCACAACACTTCTACATCAAATTCAAGGCAGTCTTAAACAAGATGCTTGTCCAGCCACATTGGTTGTGATTCAAGCTGTTTAAGCAACAACAATGGAGGTGTGTGACTTGTACTCTTTTTTCCTCCCCTTAGTTTTGTCCCAATGGGTTTTCCAAGAGAGGTTTTTAATGAGGCAAGTTCACACACTCTTTCACAAGCCCATTGTTGTTTCGAGGCCCATATCCAAAGAAGAAGGGGAAAAGTCTGTTTTCTTTTAATTTTCAGTCTTTGTGTGTTTTTAATGTGTGTTTAATTCCCTAGGACGAAATTCTCTCTTCCCAATCTCTTAGACTTCTTTATATTTCGTTCTCCCCTTTGTAAAACCCTCATCAAACTTTTTCTTATCAAAATCTCTCTCTGATTTCGTTTGATCACGAGCTTGTGTGTGTAATATCACAATCTCAACTTGAAACTGCTTTGGTGCGTAATATCCTGGCAGAATCGAGCCCGAAAGTTCAAAGGAATTCCGCAACCTTTGAAAGTTTCTCTCAATCCCTAATCGTTCAAAACCATCGATCCATCAACTACACAAAGTGTATTCAAGGGGTTGTAATTTCTATAACTAGAATCATATCAATTCGTGAGAGGAACCATAGTACCCTCTTCAGGAGTTGAATCCGCGAGATATAGTTTTAGCGTTTGACCATTAACTGTGAACGGCTCGCCATTGGAGTTCCAGAGAATAACCACACCATGAGGGTTTACTTCTTTGATGGTGAATGCACCAGACCACCGTAATCGAAGTTTTCTAGGAAAGAGTTTGAGCCGAGAGTTGAATAGGAGTACCTTATTGTTATTTTAGTTTGAGAAAGTATAGGAAAGCTTTTAATACTCTCTCGACGCCATAAAAGGTATCTCTCCTAACCTTTGTATGCATTGGATTTATTTAGAAGATGAATCGATGTCTTCGATTGAACATCAGAGACGGTTAAACCCAAATCTCTAAGATATTGTAAAGAAAGAGATTACATAATCTAAATAGCATCATTCGATATGCAAAGGTACCATAAGGACATGTGAATGTAGTTTTCTCTTGATGATCAGTGTGAATCAGTATCTGAAAGAATCCCGAGTACCCATAAAAAAACAATAATATGTATGGTTTGCTAGTCTTTCGAGCATTTGATCAATGAAAGGAAGTAGAAAATGGTATTTTCGGGTTGGAGAATTGAGTTTTGAATAATCAATGCATATTCAGTGCCCTATGATAGTTCTTATTGGAATTAGTTAATATTTGTCATTTTTAATCACAGTGACACCACCCTTTTTAGGCACCACATGGACCGGACTCACCCAAGTACTATCAGAGATAGGATAGATGACACCCGCATCTAGAAGTTTAATTATCTCTTTCTTTACAACATCTCTGAGATTCGGGTTTAACCATCTCTGATGTTCTATAGAAGTTACCAATTCATCTTCTAAATATATCTGATGCATACATAGATTGGGAGAGATACATTTTATATCGTCGAGAGATTAGCCCAACGCTTTCCTGTACTTTCTTAACTCACATAACAACAAGGTACTCTCCACATTGTTCAGCTCAACATTGATTATGACAGGATAAGTAGAATTAGGACCGAGAAATGCGTACCTTAACCCTGCGGGAAGTGGTTTGAGCTCCACTTTTGGAGCTTTGAGCTCGCTCCAATCGTCCCAACCTTGTGGAATCGAAACAACCTTTACCTCGGCTATCTCAGGCCTCTCTAGCTCAGCATATACTACCATCTTACTCATCTCAAAACCTGAATCCATAATCCTAGCAAATCCTGTGGTTGCCCCTAAGTATCCAAATTGATTTTCTTTCTTAGTCAAAACAAATCTAAAAAGGATATTCTGTGTTCAATTCCTCAAGGAGCTCATCGGCCAGCTCGTCCATGATATCTACCCAGAATGCCTGACCCTCAATGGTTGGTTTAGACGACTCTCTGCATATCAAACTCTTGATCAATGTCCCTAATTCGCAGCTTAATCTTGCTCTTTTTCACATCTATCAAGGCTCCAGCAGTGTGCAAGAAAGGTCTACTAAGAATGAGTGGTCCTTGGGTTCTTCATCCAGGTCAAGGACAATAAAATTGGTTGGGATATAGAAATTCCCAACCCTCACGTGTACATCGTCACTGAACGGTCTGTAAGCACTAGAGATATCCTCGATGGTTTGAAGTTTGTGATTCCTAACCGATTTGACACCGAAAGAGTTATCAAACTAACACTCGCTCCCAAATCACACAGACATCGCTCAAATAGTGAATTTCCAATCCTGCATGGCAACACAAAACTACCAGGATCTTCTTTCTTCTTGTGTAAAATGTCCTGGAGAATGGCACTGCACTCATGAGTGAGTAAAACAGCTCCCTCTTCAATACTCCTTTTGTTAGTCAAAATATCCTTCAGATATTTCCAATAGAGTGGAATGTTCTGAACTAACTCGAGGAAAGGAAGCCTAACCCGGAGCTCCTTCATTATGTTATCAAATTTAACATATTCTTTTTCTCGCTAAATCTTTCGCTGACGACCTAGGAATGGAGTATGTAGGGACGTGGCTCAAATTTCTCAACTACCTCATCGTCGTTACCTTGTCCTCAACATCTGCTTCTTTCTCCACAACTTCTTGAACTCTTGGCTTGGTATCCGATTTCTCCCCTGCATCATCAGTATCTATCTCATCAGGGATCTCAATCGTCTTACCCTTCTTAGAAACTGATTCTATCTCTTTCCCACTCCTCAGGATTATGGCATTCACAAATTCCTTGTCATTGTTGTAATCTTTCAGGTTCTGTTGTGGTTTGCCCATAAGAACCCCTAGTTGTTTAGATAAGTGGAAGCTTGTTGTGCTCCTTGACTCTCAAGTGTCCTGAAGTGTGAAGATAGCATCTGAAATTTCCCATGGAGATCGCTATATATGCTGTCTACTTTTACATTTATCTCAGCATCATTCTTTTTCTGGCCCTCAAAAATCTGCTGCATCATCATCTTCATCTCATTATCAGCTAAAGAAAACTTAGTAGGTGTTCTCACAGGAGCATGGAGTGGTGCTAATAAAAATCTAAGGTTTTTACTAATAACTTTCCTAACCATAACCATTTCCCTGTGGTTGTCCCTTCGGTACAAACGGCTTGTTGAAGTCTCCTTCTCCTGGTACAAACGGCTTTGGCTGAGACTAAGGTGCCTTTGTCCCGGTCTGTGCTGGATACATCTGATCATGGGGATTCTGAACATTAGTGCTTTGGTATGATAGATTGGGCTGGCTCCTGTCATTTTGGTTGAACCACTTATTCTGATAGTTTCTCTGTCCATTTTGATATGTTGTGTTTTTAGTGTCTTATGTCCTGTATTTAACTATTATTTTGAGTCTTATGTCTTGGTCTTGCCCATGTTTGGTGTCTTTTTGGTCAAGTCTTGAGTCCTATGCAGGTTGTAGGAGCTTTGCGGAAATTGGATAACTTCAAGCTTTTTCGGGTGAGAGTTTGTGCAAGGATGAGAAGCTGTCAATGGACCGATCGATCTACTTCTGGATCGATCGATCCATCCTTCATATGTAGGAGACGTTTTCCACCTGACACTTCAAGATCAATCGATCCACCATTCGATCGTGCAAGACATTGTCCACCTGACACTGCTAGATTGATCAATCCACCTCTAGGAAGAACGCGGATCGTGACCTGGCGCTGTCAGATCGATCGGTCCACCCTTGGATCGATCGATCCGACTACTCGGCAAAGATTTCCTTATCCTAATCTAGTTAGGATTTCCTTTTTCTGTAAGGGATATAAAACCCCAAAGACCTATATATTATTTTAGAACGTTTTTACACAGCTTTTTACTTCTTTTTGTGTTTGGGAAGAGTTTTTGCATTCATCTTGTAAGCTACTTCTTGGGTTAGAGATTCATCCTACTACGATTTTGGAGAAGATTTCTAAACCCTTTCTTACTTATTTTAATCGATTTTCTTATGCTTTCTACTACGTCTTATGTTGCTTCTGTTGCTATGTGTGAGTAGTCTTATAGTTGGGTTTTAGGTTTCTAAGTAGGAATTCAATATTTGATGGTTAGATTGATTATATGAATTCTTATCTTGACGGTTCTTTGATTCACAAGATCTTAATGCTATAATAGGCTTGATCTACCGGTTTTAGATTCTAGGTTTTTCTATGCATTGAAAGTGTCTTAGATAGTCTTAGATAGTCTGAACAAGTGTGAATTGAGCATTGTATGTATAGCCAATGAAGCTGATGTTAGAACGCTTTGTGAACTTAGTGAACTTGATTGTTAATGCAAATTCTATATTTCCATCATTCATTGATCTCTGAAACACCCTATGGCCCAATGCTTTTATCTTACAAGTTTAATCGTTTTATTTCTTTGCGTTTTAGTTTACAAGTCTGAAACAAACCAACCATCCCTTTGTTTTAGCTATTTACAAATCTCATAAATCTTTAGAGTACCATTGATCCTTGTGGATCGACCCCGTATATGCTACCTTGCGGTTAAGTGTATCGGGTAATTACTCGAGCAATTAAGTTGGCGCCTTTGCGGTAGACCAATTGCGTTACCTGGAGATTTATGATTAGTTTTTAGTCTAGAGTGTTTTTCTTTAAAGTACTAACTCTCTCTTTGTTTCTTTTTCTTTCTGTGTTTTCAGGTGTATGACCCGTAGCAAAGGCTCATCACATTTTGCTGAACCACAGGAAGATCCAGGAAAGCTAGAGAGAACTATTTAGAAGCAGAAAAGGTTAGCTAAGCAAAATGAAACTGATATGGCTAATAACGAACAAGGAGGTGACATCTTACCTCAAGGCAATCTCCACCTTGAAGGAGAAAACCAAGGAGCGTTTCAGAATCCTCTTCCTATAAACATCTTTCCTCCTGCTGCTGGAGAGGCCGCCCACCCGGCTGCGTTGAACCAAAGGCTCGCCCCTGCTCGACGCACTCTAAGGGATCATGATGCTCCCAACAATCAAATGTACTGAGGAGGAAACCAACACCCTCTAATTCCCAGGAACAACTTTGAGATTAGAACAGGTTTGCTAGCTCTTGTGAAGCAAAATCAGTTTCATGGTCTTCCTTCACAGAATCTAGTTTATCACTTGGATAACTTCGAGGATGGGTGTGGTACAACGAGGATGACTAGAGTCCCTGATGATGCTGTCAAGTGTAGGTTGTTCACGTTCTCTTTAACCGATAAGGCTCACCATTGGCTGAATTCTTTGGAACCTGGAACTATTCAGACGTGGGAGTAGTGTAAAGCTGCCTTCTTGGCACAATATTTCACCCAAGATAGGACAACTTTGCTCCGGAACAAGATCTCGAGCTTTCAGCAGGGTGGTACAGTGTCATTCCATGAAGCTTGGGAACAGTTCAAGGACTACAAGCGAGAGTACCCTCACCACGGATTCACCCCAGCTTTGCTCATCAACACATTCTATAGAGGAGTCGATGAGAGGTATAAGATGGCTTTGGATACAGCTAGCAACGAGGATTTCATGACCAAAATAAAGGAGGAAGCTCATGTCTTGATTGAGAACCTTGCTGCTAGCAACAACAACCACTGCATTGACTATGATCGAATAGTGAGAAGTAATAGAAGCAGTGAATCAAAGCAGATCGCGGACTTAACTGCAAAGATAAAACAACTTTTGAAGCGAGATCAAAGAGCTGTTAACTTATGTGATGATTCGGGAGATGGTCAGGGTTATCAAGAGTATGTTGGCGATAGTACTTAAGATGTTCAGGCTGAGTTGAGCTTCGTGAATGGTCAGGGAAACTATCAGAATAAGGGGTTCAACCAAAACTATAGGAGCCATCCCAACCTTTCATACCAAAGCACCAACGTTGAAAACCCGCAGGACCAAGTCTATACAGCACAAGTAGGTACACAGCCACAATAGTTCCAGTAGAAGCCGTTCCAGCAAAGGCAGTGCGTTCCAAGACAAAGAGTTTTCAACCAGCCGTATGTGCCAACGGGACAACAACAGAGAAACGGTTATGGTCAGCAAAAACCTTAATATTATCAAGCACCAACCCTAGCTCCTATGAGCCCAGCTCAACCCTTTCCTTCAGCTGACAGCGAGAGGAAGATGATGATGCAATAGATTCTTGAGGGACAGAAAAAAATGTTGCTGATATCAATGTGAAAGTCGACAACATGTATAGCGATCTCCATGAGAAGTTCGAGACGCTATCTACACACTTCAGGACACTTGAGAGTCAAGTAGCACAACAACCTTCCACTTTAAGTAGAAAACAAAGGGTTCTTGGCAAACCACAACCGAACCCGAAAGACTACAACAATGGCAAAGAATTAGTCAACGCCATAACCCTCAGGAGTGGAAAAGAAGTTGCATTAGTCCCTACAAAGAAAGGTAAGACGATTGAGATTCCTGATGAAATCGATTTTGATGATGTAGGTGAGGTACAAGATGACAAACCAAGTGCTGAAGTAGTTGTGGAAAGAGTAGCTGCCGTAGACGACAAGGTAAACAACGAAGAGGCAGCCGAAAAAGTCGAGCCACACCCCTACATACCTAAGCTACCATTTTCAGGTCTTCAGAGAAAGATTCAGCGCGAGAAAGAGTATGTCAAGTTCGATGGGATAATGAAGGAGTTCCAGGTAAGGCTTCCTTTTCTCGAGTTAGTTCAGAACATTCCACTCTATAGGAAGTATCTTAAGGATATTTTTACTAACAAGAGGAGTATTGAGGAGGGAGCCATCTTGATCACCCATGAGTGCAGCGCCATTCTTCAGAACATTGTGCCTAAGAAGAGGGAAGATCCAGACGGTTTTGTTTTGCCTTCTCGAATCGGTGGCTCACTATTTCAGCGATGCTTGTGTGATTTGGGAGCAAGTGTAAGTTTGATGCCTCTTTTGGTTTCTAAGCGTTTAGGGATTACAAATTTCAAGCCATCGCGGATATCTCTAGTGCTCGTGGATCGTTCTGTGCGTTTTCCTATTGGCGTAGCCGAGGATGTACACGTGAGGGTTGGGAACTTCTATATCCCAACCGATTTTATTGTCCTAGAACTGGATGAAGAGCCAATGGATCAACTCATCTTGGGTAGACCTTTCTTACACACGGCTGGGGCCATGATAGATGTCAAGAAGAGCAAGATTAAGCTGCGAATAGGTTACATTGATCAAGAGTTTTGATATAATACGTTTTTGGCGCATTCTAACCTTTGTTTCGTAGGTTTTTATCGAGTTTTTTATTTTATTTTGAGTCATTTTAGGTCTAAAAGGTGGCTGGAATGGAGGATTGGAGCTCATGAAGAGACTTGGCGAAAATGGAGGGAAAGTGAAGCTTATTGAAAAGTTTTGAAGAAAGGAGCACCCGCTCCTTAACGGAGCACCCGCTCCTTAACGGAGCACCCGCTCCTTAACGGAGCACATGCTCCCGCGGAAGATCTATTTCTGGAAATTTTATTAAACCTAATTTTCGCCACCTAAGGTTTTTTCCTAATTAATCCTAGCTGCCCCAGACCAAAGAAACACACAAAATTGTATTATTGAATTTTTATCGAGCTGTAGAGAGAGAACTCGAGAGAGAGATACAATTGTTTTGAGCCTTTGTAAGATTTGAAGATTGTATTCCACACTTTGGAGAAGATTTCTTAACTTTTACCTCTTATTTTATTTTATCATGAATTATTTTACATCTCTTGTTGCTGTTCGATCTGCCATGTCTGAGTAGTTCTTCTAGTTAGGTTAAGGGTTTCGAAGGGATTAGGGACTCATGAACTAAGCATAAATAGGATCATATATATATTGATATCTTCATCTATCGTTGTTCTTAATGCCTAGATTATCTTGATCACATAGCCTCCGATTTTAGGTTTAATTTACTAATCAAAAGTGTTGTAAATTGCTTGAAAGAACATAGATGGACGATTTGTCCTTAGCCAACGACAGTTGATGCTAAGGCAAGTTGTGAATAAATCGATCCTATTCTCTTTAATGCCTATCATTCTTTGTAACCTCAAACGACAGTTTAGGGTATTAGATTGATTGACAAATTGGTTGATACCACGATAGTGGATCCTCTTATTTTTATGGTTGAGATATAGATTGGTTCTAAAATTATTGTACTGAATAATTGCTTGGTTCTAGATGATCTAATCTCCGAGATAACTCCCCTTTATTAATATTTGTTAAACCGATTTTATTAATATTTGTTAAACCGATTTTATTTACTTACTTGCTAATGTGACAAACCAAAACCGAAAAAACTTGATCGCTTAGCTGAAATTGTGTTACAAAAGATTAGAGTGTATTGCTGGTCCCTTTGAACGAATCTAACTATACTACATCGGGGTTCAAAGACCTTTTTATCAAGTTTGATATGCAAAGAGCCATGGCTAAGCCCACCATTAAGGGTCAAGCGTTTTGGGTAGACATCATGGATGAGCTGGCAGACGATCTCCTCGAGGAATTGAACACGGAAGATCCTATTCAGATCGTTCTAACTAAGGAAGAGAGTCAGTTTGAGTATTTGGGAGAAGGGACCACGGGGTTTGCTAAGATTCATGTTCTGAGATGGGTAAGACGGTCGCATATGCTGAGCTCGAGAGATCTGAGATCGATATGACAAAGGGGATTTCAACTCCTCACGGCTGTGACGATTGGAGCAAGCTCAAAGCTCTAAACGTAGAGTTCAAGCCACTTACCGCAAGGCTAAGGTACGCATTTCTCGGTCCTGACTTTACTTACCTTGTCTTCACAAATGCTGAGCTTATAAATGTTGAGAGTACCTTGTTATTCTGTGAGATGAGAAAGTATAGGAAGGCTTTGGGATACTCTCCCGACGACATAAAAGGTATCTCTCTTAACCTTTGTATGTATCGGATATATTTAGAAGATGATTCATTGACTTCTATAGAACATCAGAGACGGTTAAACCCAAATCTCAGTGATGTTGTAAAGAAAGAGATAATGAAACTTCTAGATGCGGGTGTCATCTATCCTATCTCAGATGGTACTTGGTACTTGGGTGAGCCCGATCCATGTGGTGCCGAAAAAGGGAGGTGTCACTGTGATTAAAAATGACAAGAATGAGTTAAATTCCAACAAAAACTATCACAGGACATCGAATGTGTATTGACTATCGAAAACTCAATAATGTAACTCGAAAAGACCACTTTCTACTCCCATTTATTGATCAAATGCTAGAAAAATTAGCAAACCATCCTTATTACTGCTTTTTTGATGGGTACTTGAGATTCTTTCAAATACCGATTCACCCTGATGATCAAGAGAAAATCACCTTCACATGTTCTTATGGTACTTTTGCATATCGAAGGATGCCATTTGGTTTATGTAAAGCTCCAGCTACTTTTCAGCGTTGTATGATGTCTATCTTTAATGATATGGTAGAGGATATTATGGAGGTTTTCATGGATGACTTCTCCGTGCATGGCACATCCTTTTCTGTTTGTTTGTCTAATTTGTGTAGGGTACTTTAGCGCTACGAGGACAAGCATTTGGTTCTTAACTGGGAGGAGTACCATTTCATGGTGCGAGATGGGATTGTTCTTGGTCATAAGATTTCGGAAAAAGGCATCGAAGTCGAGAGGAGTAAGATTGAAGTTATGATGGGTATGCAGCCTCCTAATTCTGTGAAAGGGATACAAAGCTTTCTGGGACACGCTGTGTTCTACAGGAGGTTTATCAAAGATGATATGATCATGGATGAGCTTGAACCAGAGCATGTAATTGAGCTTGAAGCTGTGGACGAGCATGAACCTGAGGAAGCATTGCAAGTACCAGTTGGAGCTATGACGAGGTCTCGATTCAAGAAATTCTCTAAGGCACTAAGTTCTATATTTAGTTCAACTTCTTATCAAAGTGGACTTATTGGAGGAAGGAGTAAAACACACTACTTTGGTGTTGTTGCAAGTTCAAGACGTTCAAGAGGCTTTAGAAACAACTATCTAAGCCATTATGGAAAACAAGTTACAAGTCTGCTGTGCAATTTAGAAGTCTGCCGAACAAAGTTAGAAGTCTGCCGAATAAAGTTAGAAGTCTGCTGAACAAATTCTCAAATCTGCCAAATAACTCACAGTCTTATATGTACGACTACCTCCTATGTACGACTGCCAATTCCCTAAGTACGACTGAGAAGGAAAAACGCCAAATGGAAGTTATATAGTCAAATATGAAGCTGAAGAGTCATTCAACACTAGTTAATTCAGTCTTCATCTAGTTTTTCGTATATCATTGTTTTTAGTTGAGTTTTTATCTTAATTTCTTCTATTTAAGCTAAACTCTTGTAGAAGAATCAATAACAACTTTTCTTTTATAAAATTTGAGAGTGATTCTCTTCTTGTTCATCTTGGACAAAACTAGTTGCTGGTGTGTAATATCCAGAAATCAAACTCGATCCTCAGGTGCGTCATATCCTGAAGATCAACCGGAATATCAAGAGTCTTCTGCAACTCTTGTGCGACCACTCAATCCACATCACCTTAGCCTTGGTTAGTAACCTTAGTTGAAGGCATATCCAGTTCGAAATCCACCTTAAGAGATCACGATCTAGTGGGAGCATATCAAAAGACTTCTCAAAGATTGGTAGACCACTTACTCAGCTGTTGTGTAAGGATCAGAGATTCGAGTTTGATGAAGACTGCTTCAATGCATTCATATCGATCCGAGAAGCTCTTGTGAGTGCTCCCATTGTATAACCGCCTGATTGGGAGCTAGCGACTATCCCGTAGGGGCCATTTTGGGATAGCGGAAGGACAAAAAGCTACATGTCATATACTACGCAAGTCGCACTCTTGATGGAGGACAATGCAACTACGCAACAACAGAGAAGGAGCTTCTCGCCATTGTGTTCGCTTTTGAGTAATTTAGGTCTTATCTAGTTGGATCTAAAGGTTATGGTGCACACGGATCATGCTGCTTTGAGGTTTTTGTTGTCAAAGAAAAATGCCAAGCCAAGATTGTTGAGATGGATACTTCTGTTGTAGGAGATTGACCTGGAGATCAAAGACAAAAAGGGCATTGAGATAGCAGATAACCTTTCGCGGTTATGAGTTGAAGACGACGTCCCTATGTAGGACACTCTTCCGGGAGAAGAGCTTCCCCTGGTCGAAGATTGCTACGTTCGTGAAGTGGAAGAAGCTCAACTCACTAGCATAACCGAGCTCATGATGGTTCACACTACGGAGGGTAAACTACCATGGTGTGTTGATTTCGCTAATTATCTATCATGTGATGTACCACCACCAGATTTCACTAGGCATGCAAAGATAAAGTTCCTGAAAGATGTTAAACATTACTACTGGGACGAATCGTTTCTTTACAAATAGTGCAAGGATGGTCTTTCCAGAAGATGCATTTCCGAGGGCGAGGTTACTGGTGTCCTCTATCATTGCCACGCTTCAGATTATGCTGGACATTTTGCTTCCTTCAAAACTGATACAAAGGTTCTCCAAGCTGGTTTTCGGTGGCCTACTTTATTCCGTGATGCACATGATTTTGTTGCTAAGTGTGATGCTTGCCAAAAGAAAGGTAACATTAGCAAGAGGAACGAGATGCCCCAGAATTTTATCCTTGAGGTTGAGGGGTTCGATGTTTGGGGTATTGATTTTATGGGACCTTTCCCATCGTCATATGGAAACGAGTACATCCTAGTTATTGTCGATTCAGATGATCCGACCTTGTGCTTGCATTTCAGGTTCTAGGACGCAGGAGGATGCTGATGATGAGGAGAACGATGACACTTCCTCTGGAGTTAGGGCACATGAGTTCAGGTCTAAGCGTGTGGAGGATGATGCTGAGCCTAGTAGCGATGTGGGAGATCCATCTCCAGAATCTTCTCTTACTTGTCGACTTCGCAGATGTAGGAGAGCTCTGCGACAGGAGCACAACACCAGCGAGAGTCCACCTTACCACCACTGACGATTAGTACCACTTTTTATCTCTTGTTCTATTTTATTTTATCTTCTTTTATTTTTATTTCATTTGTGTATGTCTGGAATTCTTCTTCGGATTTGTTTTCACATCGAGACGGTGTGAAGCAAGTCTAGGGGAAGATGTTAGTTGTGTACTAATCTTGTTGTATTTTTTTTTTTTTTTAGTCAGTTTGTTTTATCGAGTCAAAACGTGTATGAGAATTATGATCTTTTCTTGAGGAATTGCACCATGCTTAATTTCTCTGCCTTGGAACCATTTTAGCATTGTTTTAGGATGACTTAGAAGTGCAGAAAAATTCATAACTAGATCACCTTATATTAGTCGCTATCGCCTTGAAATTTGGATGACTTGAGCTTAACCTTGTTTATTTGAACTTTATCTGACTTATTATATCTCACTTAGGGAGTTGGTAATCATGTATTAGATCATACATTTGGAGTTTTCTTTGCATCATTTTTATCATTCTTTGCTAACTCTAAATGGGTAGACTCACTTTTAGTCTAGTACCACACCCTTACTTTATCCATGTTTCAGACCTCATGCATTTTTATGTCATCATCATTATGTGCGTTTATGTGCAAAAACTATGGAGTATACAGACCGACATAGCTTTCCTTTTGGTTAGGATTGTGGTAGTAGTTGATATGTATGATTGACGTTTGATGAGATTGAGCCTTGAGTTCCCTTGATACAGGTTTTGTAAGACAAGAACCGGTTCCTCTCCCCCATCTTTCTAAAAAAAAAAAGAATAACAACAACAGAGAAAAAAAAAAAAAAAAAAAGAAGATAGTATGGGAAAGGAGGAAGAATGGAACCGGAGAGTCAAAGTGTATGTTCCAAACGCATTAAGGAAACTTGTAGTCTAGCTGGGGGTTTGAGTTGGTAGTTTGATCCAAGCAAAAGGGAAGTTATGTACTTCCTAATTGGTCTCTGTCTCACTATAATTTTGTGTAATGATTTGCATCCATCGGTATTGCTAGATTACCTGAAACACTTGAGTCACTAAACATTTACCTTTATACATAGACCATGACATGTTCGATATTCCTTTTGTGAGAGTGCACGCATTTGTTAATGAATGTTTAAAAGTTAGGTTCTTTGATTCTGAAAGTTCTTTGTGATCTCGGGACTTAATAAAGTAACTACGGTTATGGCGAAGTATAGTGCTATACAGTTTGATTTGAACTTTGTGGTAGTAGTTTGCAGGCAATAGATTAAGAGCATGATCCTAGAAGAATATGTGAGTTCTCTCGTTTTAGATTCTTGTTTTGCTTGAGGACAAGCAAGAAGTTATGTCAGAGGGAGTTGATAATGTTTTGTTTTTAGTGTCTTATTGATATCTCCGTATTTTATCCATTTTAGGCACATATTCATCACCCTTTTAGCATCGTTTCATCCTTCATTCGCATCATTTAGGGCTTTTTACTTATGTTTTGCATACTAAGGCATTATTGCATCAACATTGCATACACATTCTGCATATGGGGTTGAAACAGGTAATCTGGAGCTTCTAAGGACTAACGAAGGAATGGAGGCTTAAGATATGGATAAAGCTGGGAAAGGAGCATAGAACGCAGAGGAAGGAAGCCACTCGATCACCCACTCGATGTGCATGAACGAGTGCAAGCTCGAGTCGTATAGAGAAGAAGCTCGACCAACCACTCAATCGACAGCTTAACCAGACGATCGAGTGCTCGATTGAGTGGAACCACCGACTTAGCTATATTGTCTTTTTTTGAATTAGGGTTTTAATCTGAGACTATAAATATTCCTCTTAACATTACCCACCAGACATTACGTTTTTCCTTAGGGTTTTTCTCTGTAGCCACCAAGAACATCTCTGATTTGTAATCCTGATATCTTTTGATCAATTGAGTTTTTGCATTTAATTCTTTGATATGGAGATAGTAGATAAAAAGGGCATAGAGAATGGAGTGGTTGATCACCTGTCAAGAATGAGGATAGAGGATGAACTGCCCATGGATGATTCCATGCCTGAAGAATCACTCATGGCCATTTAGATTGAAAGAACTCGATCAACAGCTCGATCGTCTGCTCGAGCCCATGATCGAGTAGGAACCACTAGTGCAACAGCTGAAGCTTTAGCATTGAGGGAAGAGAATCTGCCTTGGTACGTGGATTTGGTTAACTATATGGTCATTGGTGAAGTACCAAAGAGCTTAGATTCCTACAAAAAGAAGAAGTTCTTCAGAGATATAAACCACTATTACTGGGATGAGCCATACCTTTACAAGAATGGTTCAGATGGGCTATTCAGAAGATGCATTGCTGAAGAGGAAGTGAAGGGAGTCCTAGAGCACTGCCATGGGAAAGCATGTCATCTACCTGTGGAAATTGAGTACAAGGCCTTATGGGCAACTAAGCTTTTGAACCTTGATATCAAGACTGCTCAGGAGAAGAGAGCAATGGACTTGCATGAGCTGGAAGAGATCAGGCTTGAAGCCTATGAAAGTTCTAAGGTCTACAAGGAAAGAACTAAAGCTTTCCATGACAAGAAGATCCTTCCTAAGGAATTCAAGGTTGGGGATCAGATTCTGTTATTCAACTACAGGCACAAGTTTTTTCCAGGAAAGCTGAAATCGAGATGGTCTAAGCAATCTTGGTTTAGTGTCTGTCTTTGCATAAATGTGCCTCAAGGCTGCATGATCTGTATAGACAATAACCTTGGATCCTACCAAATAGTTTCTGAACTTCTCGAAAGCAAACACAACTGCTACCAGCTCCTTCTCTGTACTTGCATATCTCCCTTGTGCTTCATCTAGGGTCCTACTGGCATAGTAGATAACATGCAACTTCTTGTCAATCTTTTGTCCCAAAACAGCTCCCACTGCATAATCAGATGCATCACACATGATTTCGAATAGGTAGTTCCAGTTAGGAGGTTGGACTATTGGGGCTGAGATCAAAGCTTCCTTTATTAGTTTGAAAGCCTCTAACCATTCAGAGTCAAAGTTGAACTCTATCTCCTTAAAGAGCAGCCTTGTGAGTTGATGAGAATCTCCCAAGGATTCGACACTCTAAGCTGGTGAGGGGATAAGCTTTGCACCCAAGAGACCGTGAAGTCTCAAAGATCAAAGGATATGGAGCAAATGGTCGCACAGAAGCTGCGGAAGACTTCTGATTTAGCGGTAGATCGATTCTCTGGATATTACGCACCAAAGGGGATCGACAGCTTGCTGGATATGACGCACCAACAAGGAATGGATAGAGAGATAGATCGAGAAATGCCACAAAGATCTGTGAAAGGATCTATGATAAGTCTAAACCAGCCATGAACATAGATATGACACACCATGAACATGAAGTTCCAAAAATTACAAGATATCACATCTTGAAAAAGAGAAACATCTCTTATTTTTATTGAATACAAAACTTATTATTATTCATGATTTTCGGACTCTTTATATAGAAAATTACAAGTCATTTTCGTCCATAAAAATATCCTAACATGCAGCACAACTTGGAAGTTGAAATTCAAACTTTATTCTACATGTAAGAGAGAAAAACACACTCTAATAAATGCTATTTTGAGGCTAGACGAAAATCAGTTTTTCTTTGATAGTTTTGGGCTGAATCAACTTGGATGGGCTTCTCTCATGGACTAAGATTGTAGAACAACTCGGTTTGTAGATTAATTCAATCTGGTCTGGTCGAAATTCTTCATTGAATGCGCACAGGTCTGAATTCGTGTAAACTGGAGATTACCTGATTTGTAAATAGCATAACTCCTTCATATAAACTCCGTTTGATTTGATTCTTCTTCGAGAAGTTTCATAATTGAACTGATCACATTCTCCAAGTAATTTCAGGCAGAGAAGCGTCGTGGTTGAGAAGATATTCTTCAAACAATGAACGTAATTCTTTACTGCTTACCATGATCATATCATGAGTGGTCTAGCTACCTTAGAGAAATCTTTGATGAACCGTCTGTAGAAACCGGCATGCCCAAGGAAACTTATATATCTTTGACTGTCCTTGGAGGTTGCAACTGCATCATCACATCTACCTTAGCCTTGTCTACCTCTATTCCATTCTCAGAAATCTTGTGCCCTAAAACAATACCCTCTTTAACCATAAAATGACATTTTTCCCAGTTCAGAACCAGGTTGGTCTCTTCACACCTAGAGAGTACCCTGCATAAGTTCAACAAACACGAAGAGAAGGAGGTGCCATACGCAGAAAAGTCATCCATGAATACCTCTACCATCTCCTCTATCAAATATGAAAAGATAGAGATCATATATCTTTGAAAGGTAGCAGGTAGAGATCATACAAAGACCAAACGGCATTCTTCTGTAGGCAAATGTTTCATAAGGGCAGGTAAGTGTAGTTTTTTCCTTATCATTAGGATGTATGGGAATCTGAAAGAACCCACTGTATCCATCTAGGAAACAGTAGTAAGGATGGTTTGCAAGCCTCTCTAGCATTTGATCAATAAATGACAATTAGAAATGATCTTTCCTAGATGCAGCATTCAATTTTCTGTAGTCCATGCACCTCCTATGGCCAATAATTGTTCTAGTGGGAATAAGATCATCCTTATCATTTTTCACCACAGTTATACCACCATTTTTAGGGACACAATGCACAGGAGATAACCAAGTGCTATCAGAAATAGGATAAATAACACCAGCTTCTAACAACTTAAGAATTTCTTTTTTAACAACCTCCTTCAAATTTGGATTCAATCTTCTCTAAGGTTCAATGCTAGCATATGATTCGTTTTCAAGATTAATTCTATTGTACATAAACTAGGTGAAATTCCTTTGATGTCATCCAGTGATTATCCTATTGCTCTTCAAAACTTCTTAAGTTTAGTCAACAGCAATTTCAATTCATCATCATGGAGTTCAGCATTCACTATGACTAGATAGGTAGAGTTAGGGCCCATAAAAGCGTACCTTAGCCTTTTTGGAAGCGGTTTGAGATCAACCTTGGGTGCTTTCACTTTAGACCAATCGTCGGATGCATTCAAGGTTGACTCGATATGGGACTCGATCGTGGACTCGAGCTTGCGATCGAGTTAGATGGTCGAGTGGCCTAGTCTAGTCTGACATGATCCTTCCTCAATTGATCCAATGACCTCAATGTTCAACCCAGTAAGATCTTCAAAGATCTCTGACCCTTCTACTGCTTTGTGTGAGTCTAACAGCATCTCATAACCCAAGGTTTCCTTGTGTAAATACTCGGCTTCACCACTCTTGGTCAAAGTAGTCTAAAGATGGTCTTCTTCATTGAGTTCTTCCAGTAGTTCATCTGCAAGTTGATCCATCTCTTCAATCCAGAAAAGTTGACCCTCTATTGTAGGTTTCTTCATGGCATCCTTGATGTCAAACTTCATCTTGAAGTCCTTTCCTAAGTTGAGTTCAATCTTTCCTTTCTTGACATCGATGATTGCTCCAGCTGTAGCTAGAAAAGGTCTTCCCAATATCAGAGGACTCTTGGTTCCTCATCCATTTCTAGTACTACGAAGTCTGTCGGGATATCCACATATCCAATCCTCAGGGGTAGATCTTCAAAGACACCGTGTGGTATTCTTACCGACCTATCATCCAATCTAGAGAGATGTTGCAATCCTTGTACTTATTGAACCCTAATCTTTTGTGATACGATTCTCCTACAGACCGAACACAGTTTGATGAGGTAAGACGATGAGACAAAGAAATGGTGAAGGATGGTGCAGTATGGCTTGACTCTATCGGTTCGATCGAGTCAGTGATCGAGTCAGATTTTGATGCAGGATTTCTTTGACTCTATCATGTAGATCGAGTCGGGAATCGGACTGGTTGGCTTGACTCGACCGGGTAGATCGAGTCACTGATCGAGTCGTGGTTTGGGATGGAGATCTCTAAAGATGACACACCAGGAGATCGATTTCTTTGCTCGATATGACACACAAACAAAGGGAATAGAGAATCAAAAGATATGACACACCATTGATTCAGCCTTGAGAGATATTACACACTCACAAGAGGATCAAGTCTAAAAGAAACGATTTTAGATAAAAATGCTTGATAAATAAAAAAGGTTGCAGAAGGTACAGAAGAGTTATATATGAGAAAGAATAACCCTAGACTCCTCTCACACTCTCATCAACGCCCAAAATGAATAAAAATGGGCCTTTAATCACTAGATGGGCTATTAGGAAGTGGGTTACTAGCCTCATTAAAAACCTAACAAGGAAAACCCATTGGGATAAAACCTTGCTAGGGAAAAAGAGTACAAGCAAACCACTTACCCATTTAGTGATCTACTTGGACTTGGATAGATGTCTTGATGCTTGAATCTGGTTTGTCTTCAGCAAATCCATTTGCACTTGACTCCATGTGTTTTAGGAGACCTCCTATTGCTCCACTAAGCTTCTTGGTCTTTGATCTTGTCATTGGCCCCTTTGAAAGCTCCAAAACCTCCTCAAGATATTCTGGTTCAAGCTGCTCCTTCTCCTCATGCTCCTCTGGTTCTAGCAGCTCCATATCTTCTTGTTTATATCTATCCACGATCACATCATCCTCCCTCTCTTGAAAAGGATTTGACCTCAAATCGGCTTCATCTGCAAGAAAAGGAACAAGATCAGAAACATTAAAACTAGAACTCACATTATACTTACCTTGGAAATCTAGCTGGTAGGCATTGTCATTGATCTTCTTGGTTATTTGGAATGGACCATCAATCCTGGGCATAAGCTTTGATCTCCTCTCGTTTTGGAACCTTTCTTTCCTCAAATGTACCCAGACTTTGTCACCAATGTTAAAAGCCATGTGGTGTCTTCCTTTGTTAGCTTGCTTCTCATACCCCTTGGTTTTCTCCTCAATGTTCTTCCTTGCTTTCTCATGGATCTGTTTTACCAATTCAGCTTTCTTTTTCCCATCGAAACTAATTCTTTCACTCAAAGGTAAAGGGGTTAGATCCAAAGGAGATAAGGGGTTAAAACCATACACAATCTGAAAAGGAGAGTACTTAGAAGCTGAATGCACAGAATGGTTATATGCAAATTCTACATGTGGCAAACAATCTTCCCAAGCTCTCAAGTTCTTCTTAATCAAAGTTCTGAGCAAAGTAGATAGTGTTCTATTAACAACTTCAGTTTGCCCATCAGTTTGCGGATGACATGTAGTAGAAAACATAAGTTTAGGTCCTAGTTTAGACCATAGAGTTTTCCAAAAATAACTTAAAAACTTAGTGTCTCTATCCGAAACTATGTTTCTAGGCATACCATGCAATCTAACAACCTCTTTAAAGAAAAGATTTGCAACGTGCAATGCATTATCAGTTTTATGGCAAGCAATGAAGTGAGCCATCTTGGAGAACCTATCAACAACCACAAAGACTGAATCCTTACCTGTCCTAGTCCTAGGCAATCCAACAACAAAATCCATAGATATATCTATCCAAGAATGCATAGGAATAGATAAAGGAGAATACAAACCGTTGGGTTGGACTTTAGACTTGGCATGTTTGCATGTGACACACCTTGAACAGACTCGTTCTACATCTCTTTTCATGTGAGGCCAATAGAAGTGATCTTGCATTACCTTAAGAGTCTTGGCAATTCCAAAATGCCCCATTAGACCTCCTCCATGTGCTTCTCTAGTAAGCAAATCTCTCACAGAACAATTAGGTACACACAACTTGTTATCATAAAAGAGGAATCCGTTGTGCCTATAGTAATGTCCTGAAGCATATTTCTCACAAGCCTTATAAGCATCTTGAAAATCAGAATCAGTTGCATATTGTTCCTTAAGCATTTCAAATCCAAGCAACTTAGTTTCAAGATTAGAGAGTAAGACGTACCTCCTGGATAGTGCATCAGCAACTATATTATCTTTACCTTGTTTATATTTGATAACATAGGGAAAGGTTTCTATAAACTCAACCCACCGTGCATGCCTTTTGTTCAGCTTGTGTTGTCCTTTCAAGTGCTTGAGAGACTCATGATCAGTGTGGATGACAAACTCTTTAGGCCATAGATAGTGTTGCCAAGTTTGCAAAGCCCGGACCAACGCATACAGCTCCTTGTCATAAGTGGGGTGGTTAAGCGTGGCTCCTCCAAGCTTCTCACTGAAATAAGCAATTGGTCTTTTATCTTGCATCAATACAGCTCCAATACCTATACCTGATGCATCACACTCAATCTCAAAAGTTTTAGTAAAATCATGGAGTATTAGAAGTGGTGCATTGGTCAGTTTTTCCTTTAGGGTCTGAAAAGCTTCTTCTTGTGCTTGCTCCCACTTGAATCCTACGTCCTTCTTAATGACCTCTGTGAGTGGAGCAGCAATAGTGCTAAAGTCCTTTACAAACCTCCTATAAAACCCAGCAAGCCCATGGAAGCTTCTTACTTCTCCAACAGATTTGGGACTAGGCCATTCTTTGATTGCGTTCACTTTCTCTTCATCCACCTTAACTCCATCTGCACTTACAACAAAACCTAAAAATACAAGGTTATCTGTATAAAAAGTGCACTTCTTAAGGTTAGCATAAAGTTTTTCCTTCTTAAGAACATCTAACACAGATTCTAGATGCTTAACATGCTCACTTAGGTCTTTGCTATAAATCAGGATATCATCAAAGTAAACTACAACAAAGATACCAATGAATGCCCTAAGAAAATGATTCATCAATCTCATAAACGTACTAGGTGCATTAGTGAGCCCAAATGGCATGACTAACCATTCATAAAGACCATGTTTAGTTTTAAAAGCAGTTTTCCACTCATCACCTTCTTTCATCCTAATTTGATGATAACCACTTTTCAAATCGATTTTACAGAATATCTTAGAACTATGCAGCTAATCTAACATATCATCTAGCCTAGGAATAGGGTGTCGATACTTTACAGTGATATTGTTGATGGATCGGCAATCAACACACATCCTCCAGCTCCCATCTTTCTTTGGTACAAGCAAAACGGGTACAGCACATGGGCTCATACTTTCTCTTATGTGTCCTTTCTCCATGAGTTCTTCGACATGTTTTTGAAGCTCTTTGGTCTCCGATGGATTTGTTCTGTAAGCTGGTCTATTTGGAAGTGTTGATCCAGGGACAAAATCGATATGATGCTCTATTCCTCTCATAGGTGGCAAACCTATTGGGTTCTCTTCTGGGAATACATCTTGATAGTCCTGCAAAAGTGAGGTGATTTCACTCGGTAGCACCGGTGCAAGGTTAGTTAAACTCGTAAGAGTTTCCTTGTACACAAACATTAGTATAGGTTTTTTTGTGCATAAAGCTTTCTTAACCTCACCAGCCTTGATAAAGAAATTAGAGTGCTTAGCTACCTTTTTTTCCTTTTGTTTGAGATGGATTTGATCTTGATATACCTCATTTCGTGTCATAGGAACCAAAGTGATCTTCTTTCCTTTTAATTCAAAGGAGTGGCGGTTGGTAAACCCATCATGGATCACCTTCCTATCTGATTGCCATGGCCTTCCAAGTAGAATGTGTCCAGCCTCCATTGGTAGCACATCACAAACAATTTCATCTTGGTACTGACCAATACTTAGAGGTACAATTACTTGGCTGTTGACCTTCATTTCTCCATCTCATTAAGCCATTGTAGCTTGTAAGGCTTTGGATGCTTTCTCACCTTTAGACCAAGTTTCTGGACCATGGTGGTGCTTGCAACGTTAGTACAGCTTCCTCCATCAATGATAAGGCTGCAGACTTTGCCTTGAACATGGCACCTTGTATGGAACAGATTCTCTCTTTGCTCTTGCTCTTCTTCCTTGGTTTGCAGACTCAAAGTCCTTCTAGACACTAACAGTTCTCCTCTAGCTGCTTCTACTTCAAACTCCTCACAAGTTGATTCTGATCCATCTTTTTTTTCTTCTTCAGAAGCTATCTCACCATTTTCCATGAGGATCATAACTTTTCTGTTGGTACACTCATTAGCATAGTGTCCTCTTCCTTGACACTTGAAGCATTTAACGTCCCTAGCTCGGGTTGGGTTAGCAATGTTCTTGCCCTTGTCTCAGAATAAGTTCAGGTCAGGTTTAGCAGCTTCTTCTTTTGGGGTAGGAGTTAAGGATTTAGACTCCCTTGAGTTGTTTGGCCTATTATCCTTGTAGTAACTCGGTCTTGAGGTTCCTGGTCCATAACTAGATCTTGTAGTTCCTTTCCTTCTAAGCTGCTGTTCAATTAGGATAGCTTTGTGTAGCATCTCCTCAAGCTCCACATAGTGCTGCAGCTCTAGATGATCTTGTATTTCTCTGTTTAGACCTCCCAAGAACCTTGACATTGTGGCTTCTTCGTCCTCTTGTACATCAGCTCTTAGCAAAAGGGTTTCTAGCTCTTGGTAATATTCTTCAACACTTTTGTTGCCTTGAGTGATTCTCCTTAACTTTTAGTGAAGCTCTCGGTGCTAATGGCTAGGCACAAATCTCTTCCTCATGTATGCCTTAAGTTATGTCCAAGTCTCAATGGGATATTCTCCATTTCTTCTTCTAGACGTCACCATTTGATCCCACCAGCTTAAAGCGTAATCATAGAACTCGGTGGCAGCAACTCTAACTCGGTTGATCTCTGAATAATGTTGACAATTGAAGACCAGCTCAATCTTTTTCTCCCATTCTAAATACGCATCTGGATCATTCTTTCCATGGAATGATGGTATCCTCAACTTAAGTCCTTCCAAGTTGTTTGGTCGACGTTCTCTGTCTTCCCTGGCATGTCTATGGCTCCGTCTGCTTCTGTGAGAAGCACGACTTTGATTATCATAATAATGGTCAGTGTCCCTACCTCCATCTTGATAAACAGGATCTCTTTGTAATCTTCTTGGCCTTGTATTATTAGTTTCTTGTTGTCTCCTAGGCATAATATGATCAGTATCCTGTCCAGATTGCTGAAGCTCTTGTCTAAAAGCATCAAACTTGGTATTCATCATTTGCTCCAATCTGGCCGAGAGAGCTTCAATCAATAGCTTGTTGTTGTGGCTAGCCTCAGCAGCATCATCTTCAGCCATGGTACCTGAAAGAGATAAACAAACTCTCGCAGAATCAAATCCTCTTAAAACAGTTTATGATACAAACACATAACCAAGTGCAAGCAAGGACAGATTCAAATGATGGATCTAAAGCAAACAACACAAAAATCTCACAATCAACAAGGGAAGATGAACAGGCAGATTAGGTTTCAAGGTGACTTAGCTTTTCAAAGTTGCTCTGATACCACATGATACGATTCTCCTACAGACCAAACACACTTTGATGAGCTAAGAAGATGAGACGAAGAAATGGTGAAGGATGGCAGTATGGCTTGACTCTATCGGTTCGATCGAGTCAGTGATCGAGTCAGATTTTGATGCAGGATTTCTTTGACTCTATCATGTAGATCGAGTCGGGAATCGGACTGGTTGGCTTAACTCGACCGGGTAGATCGAGTCACTGATCGAGTCGTGGTTTGGGATGGAGATCTCTGAAGATGACACACCAGGAGATCGATTTCTTTGCTCGATATGACACACAAACAAAGGGGATAGAGAATCAAAAGATATGACACACCATTGATTCAGCCTTGAGAGATATTACACACTCACAAGAGGATCAAGTCTAAAAGAAACGATTTTAGATAAAAATGCTTGATAAAGAAAAAAGGTTGCAGAAGGTACAGAAGAGTTATATATGAGAAAGAATAACCCTAGACTCCTCTCACACTCTCATCAACGCCCAAAATGAATAAAAATGGGCCTTTAATCACTATATGGGCTATTAGGAAGTGGGTTACTTGCCTCATTAAAAACCTAACAAGGAAAACCCATTGGGATAAAACCTTGCTAGGGAAAAAGAGTACAAGCAAATCACTTACCCATTTAGTGATCTACTTGGACTTGGATAGATGTCTTGATGCTTGAATCTGGTTTGTCTTCAACAAATCCATTTGCCCTTGACTCCATGTGTTTTAGGAGACCTCCTATTGCTCCACTAAGCTTCTTAGTCTTTGATCTTGTCATTGGCCCCTTTGAAAGCTCCAAAACCTCCTCAAGATGTTCTGGTTCAAGCTGCTCCTTCTCCTCATGCTCCTCTGGTTCTTGCAGCTCTATATCTTCTTGTTCATATCTATCCATGATCACATCATTTTGGCTACTGAAAGCGGCATAAGGCTTATCGAAGCTCCAAGATCGCAAAGACAATTCTTAAAGCTCAACGGCCCTAGAGAGCAGGGCAAAGTGAAAAAACCGAGGTCGCCCAACTTCTTGATTATCCTCTTCTGTACAATAGCGCTGCATTCTTCACTTAGCACCAACATTCCCTGAAGCTCTTTAACCCTTCCGTCAATGTATCCTTCATAAACTTTTGATATGGAGGTATCAGCATGAAGGCATCTAACAGACGCATCTTGACCTCAATTTCACTCATCTACTTATCAAAGAGAGCCTTATACTTCTCCATTTTCTCTTGCCTGAATTTGCTCGGGAATGGAAGTTTAGGCTTGTATGGAAGAGGGACAAAGCACGTTTCATTTTTCTTCGAAGCGGATGGTGTTCGAGCAGTGTGGGTATGAACTCGATCATCAACTCGATCGAACACTCGAGTGGGGCCTAGATGTTGAACTCAGTCATTGACTCGATCTTGCACATCGAGTGGCTGGTCGAGTCTGCCTTTCTGTGCTTCATCTCGACATAAATCCTCCATATCCTGTTCTTCACTGTCCTCAGTTACCTTAGTAGGTCCTTTTCTGGCAGGTAGTTCTCTTCCACTCCTCAAGGTGATAGCATGGTCGTGAAAATCCTTGCGGTTCTGGATTGATTTCCCAGCTAGTTGACCTACATGGCTTGTAAAGGAAGTAGATGCTGTGTTGCTTTCCAAGTATTTGATTTTTGAGTTCAGTGTCTCGAATTTGTTGTTAAGATCGTTGTAAGTGCAGTCCATCTTGGTGTGTACGTCGGATAATTTTTTAGACATCTCCATTGCACTAGATACTTGACCTTGTAGAATTTGCTGTAGAATATTCTTCATGTCTTGATCTTGGGTGGTAGGTGGCTATGCTCGTTGAGGTTGAAAGCCTGGCGGACCTGTAACGCCTTGCTGTTGGTAACCGCTTTGATAATGCTGCTTTGGGACAAAGCTTGAGAATAATTATATGGGACGAACGGCTTGTTCTGAGGTTGGTGTGGCTGAGGAGGGTAGGTTTGATCATGTGGGTTTGCCACATTTGTATTCCGATAAGACAAGTTGGGGTTTGGCCGATAGTTGTTGTAGTGATACGATTCTCCTACAAACCGAACACACTTTGATTAGCTAAGAATATGAGACGAAGAAATGGTGAAGGATGGTGCAGTATAGCTTGACTCGATGGTGTAGATCGAGTCAATGATCGAGTCAGATTTGATGCAGGATTTGCTTGACTTTATCATGTAGATCGAGTCAGTGATCAAGTCGGATTGTGATGCAGGATTTGCTTGACTCTATCGTGTAGATCGAGTCAGTGATCGAGTCGGATTTTTATACAGGATTTGCTTGACTCTATCGTGTAGATCGAGTTGATGTTCGAGTCGGGGTTTGGGATGGAGATCTCTAGATATGACACACCAGGAGATAGATTTCTTTGCTTAATATGACACACAAACAAAGGGGATAGAGAATCAAAGGATATGGCACACCAATGATTCAGTCTTGAGAGATATTACACACTCACAAGAAGATCAAAGTCTAGAGAGAAACGATTTTAGATAAAAAGACTTGATAAAGAAAAAAGGTTATAGAAAGCTACAGAAGAGTTATATATGAGAAAGAAAAACCCTAGACTCCTCTCACACTCTCATCAATGCCCAAAATGAATAAAATGGGCCTTTAATCACTAAATATGTCATTAGGAAGTGGGTTGCTTGCCTCATTAAAAACCTAAGAAGGAAAACCCATTGGGACAAAACCTTGCTAGGGAAAAAGAGTACAAGCAAACCACTTACCCATTTAGTGATCTACTTGGATTTGGATAGATGTCTTGATGCTTGAATCTGGTTTGGCTTGATTGAATCCACTTGAACTTGTTTCCATTTGATTGAGAAGTCCTCCTATTGCTCCAGCAAGCTTCTTGGTTTTTAGGGATCGAATCCACAGGGACTAATGTTCACACAATAGATTAACAGTATGGAAATATAGCTAAATGTCAAATGAATAAAAGTAAAACTAACAAAGAAATAAGTAAAAGTTGTAAGTTTAATATGGAGAAGGCTAGACTTAGGGAAAGGCTTCAGGAATTCAGAATTGTTAACCAGATGAACAATGCAGGGTTTGGTTAAGAACTGTTCTTGAACTCAAAACACAAAATTCAAATAAATGAACTTTCGTTGCAGAGATTATCTATGTCTATAACAGTGAATCCCAAATTTTTTTGCAAATTCAACAATCAAAACATGCATTAAATTCAAGTTTGATATGTTCACAAAATTCCTAAATCAAATGTCTTTGCAGATAGGTATTTTGCTCATCAAGATTTAATTCAAGGAATTAATAACGCTTTCGTGTCTACCAATTATCCTATGATCTAAATTCCAGGTGATCAGTCTAGAACTAGTATTAATCTCAACCTAGATGAAGAACCATGTGATGACCCTAACAGAACAATCCAATTCAACAATTCACATAACCCTAGAATAACCCTAAATCTAACAGGTGGATTACTCAGACATCATCAATGCAAAACAAATCATAATCTGAATAAATTGCATTAAGAATAAAATAGAAACAAAGGGAGTTCGAAATCTTCTCTCTACAATGAGTTCTGATCTGTCTCTATCAAAAAGCTCTAAAGAACAAGAATAATGCCAAAGGTCTAAGTTTTTTCTCAAAAGTATAAAAACAACTAATTATACTCTAAAATACGTCAAGGACTTATCTTGCAATTAGGGAAATCTTCTGGGCAAATCTGAAATTCTTCAAAAGTCTAAAAAAAAACTCGTGTGCAACAAATAACCGCGACCGGTGTCGATCGACACTAAGGGGCAGTGTCGATCGACACCCACACCCATCATGCTCTCCGAGCTGCTCTTCTCAGCTACAAAATGCTAAATGCCTCCAATAATCTCAATATGCTCCAAATGGGTCCAAAACGTACCTAAACCTACAATGACTCGAAAGAGACTCAAAAACACCAAAAAGACTCTAAAACAAGACTTATATCATGGTTTAAAACTGTAAAAATTATGATATATCAACTCCTCCAGACTTAGCTTTTGCTTGCCCTCAAACAAAACAGAAACTTAACATGTGAAAGAAGTTTGAAAATCGCAGAAACTCTCTCTCTCTTAGACCATTGCATTGAGCATTCAAACCAAATACATATGCTTAGCAGACTAATTCAAATTCAACCACCATGTACTTCTCCGTAGACTTTTTTCGTATCCCAAATTCACCCTACAATTTTACAACATTTTCCATTGGCCTTCATCGCTGGGTCTCATCAATGAAATCAGTGCCAAGGACCTTCTAGACTCATTCCCATTCAATACCATGACAAACCAGCCTATTTTTCACATTCTTTTTGTACTCTTTCTCTCCCCCAAACTTATTATTTTCTCAACATCTTTTGTGTTGTTTTTTTTTTATATATCAAAAGTGTAGGCGAATAATGGTATCACAGGAAATTTTCCTAACCTCGCTTCCAACTTTCGTGTGATCATTCCTTTCAAAGTAAAATATTGGGGTCGTTGGAAATTTTCCTATCCCTTTACTCAAAAGAAAATCATCTCATCTTTTATGCTTGTAAACACACACATTTTTTTTTTTACTGAATAAGGGAGAGGAGTACCATCACTTTTGCTTAGGCTTTCGTTTGTCAAGTAGGAATGGGGAGTCAAGCCCTATGAACATCAGTTGCATTGATGAGGTAAAAGGAAGAGCTCATAAATTAGCTCCGGCTTTTGTGGAATCTGTTGCAAAATATGGGTTACTCTAGTTTACTGATCAGTCTTTGGATTTTCCATTAGTCGAGTCTGAACTAAATCTGCATCATAAATCACTCAAACATATAGACTAAGAAGAGAGGTCGTTATTTCCTAACCATAGTTTTGACTCAATAAAACAGCAGAAAAACTGACACAAAACTGACACAACAGACTTTCAAAAATAAACACAACGTTAGCGACTACCTCCCCCAGACTTGAGTAACACTGTCCCCAGTGATACCAAATCAAAGGTTGGTAAAAGAAAGAAAAACTAAATGGAACCAAATGGAAGAATGAGAGTCACAGAGTAACCTGTGCTTGGTATCGAGCGACACTAAGAGGAAGTGTCGATCGACACCAAGTGCAGCTCAACTGGTGTCGAATGTGGTAACAGTGTCGAGCGACACTAAGAGTGAGTGTCGATCGACACCATGCCTGTAAGCAGAAACGATTTTCTAGCAAGAAGAATCTAATTGTTGATCTAAATCCTCATAACACTGTAACATGCACACAGAGATCAAAAGCAATGACATAAACAGCATAGGTCCATATGAGTTCCAAACAAAAGATAACAAACTAACTCAAAGAAAGAAAAATGACTCAAGAAGAAGTAAAATAAGAGAAAATAAAAAGGAACCATGTTAAACCGAAGGACTAATCCGCGTCAGTAGCCTCATCATCAGAATTAGAAGTGGTGGGTGCACGGCGAGGAACAGCAGAAGAATGGGTCGAAGGGCGCACACAGGCACAGCGAGATAACCTGGAGATCGCCTACCAAATGCTCTGAAAGCTATCAGCCACATAACGCTGAAAGTCCGCTGTCTCTATAGGGATCGCTGGTGTAGGAGGAAGCTGAATCTAATGACCTCCAGCAAGGTCATCTACAGGAGCATCCTCTGCAGTAGATGGAGCTGATCGTGAAGAGTTGCCTCGACGAACACGAGATGGTGGAGCTGAAGTCAGGAGGTGGGGGTCAAGCTGGAAGCTAAGGCGCAGTGGATCATCTGTAATGGCAGTGAGAGCTCTCTGTGGCAACTGAATCAGATGTGTGCCCCTAGAATCAGTGAAACACCAAAGCCACTTGGTCTTAATCCATCGAGCACTCTTCAGGTGCTCCTCATCCATGAGAGAGTGCCTGGTAACTATACTGCAACTCTCTGTAGCAATCCCAATGTGCCTAAAGATAGGTGTCAGAAGGCTACCTACGCTCTCTACTTTAGTCCCACAACCAGAAAAATGCTTAGTCTTCAGCGAGACCTGATGATGTGCAAAAACAGCCCCTAAGTTAACATTATCATCTAGCTCATGCCACTCAAAACCATCAACACAGAGATCACCAATAGCATAATAAAGAAAAACTAACTCAGACAACCGCATCTTTCCTGGTTCCATCTTACATAGAATAGTGTTCCCAAGGAGATGAATGACGTACCTCAGGACAGGATGGCGAACATCAGACTGTGTGGATGTCTTGGAATCATAACGCCCATTCCCAAAGTAAGCCCAGAAGGCCTGTGCATCATAGAAGATGGTGGGAAGGGCCACCCCTGTTGGGTTCCTGCTGAAGCCATAGATACCACACAGATCGC
Organism: Turritis glabra; assembly: GCA_900406565.1. Taxonomy (NCBI): domain Eukaryota; kingdom Viridiplantae; phylum Streptophyta; class Magnoliopsida; order Brassicales; family Brassicaceae; genus Turritis; species Turritis glabra. Next base: position 88,397 of record OVBN01000031.1, on the reverse strand, counting down.
ACAGGGATAACCTATAACGCACTCCACGTATCAGAAAAGTAAGCGTACCTTCCTGAGCGTTCTTCACGATCTCGTTCGTGTAGTAGACATGAACAGTGGCTAAGAACTGGCGAACCAAATCAAGAAACAGGGCATAATACTTGGTCTCTATCGTGCCCTAACCCATCTTCCGCAGAAGTTTCAGAACGTCCTCCCTAATACCCATCCGCCTCATAGCAACCATATCAGCAACCCTAGTCGGTCTAATCTCAACACCCAACCAAGCATTGTAGAACAGAGACTCATACTCATCCCAATCCTCAGAAATCTCTCTGTAAACACACTCATCACTCTCAACCTCCTTATTTGGGGATTTTTCCCAAATTCTCTGTGAGATGATTCGCCTACCTTCTAACCTAGGACATGGAGGACGAGTTTGAGGAGCTACCTGTGGAGAGTAGGGCTGCGGCAGCGACGGTGAACCGGAGGTGGCAGTGGCGCGCGGTGGGCGAAAGGAAGAAGCTTTGTCGGCGGACCTAAATCGCTTCCCAGGAGGTGCCATGGCCACAGATCGATCAAATGGAGGGTGGAAATGGATTGCTCGTGAAATTTCGATCGAGATAGTGCCTGAAATCGTCCAAATCGCCCAAAAATCGCAAAAGTTAGAGAGAATTTGAGATTATGAAATCGTTCGGGTTATGACGCTCGACACTGGGCTTATACACTTATGGTGTCGAGCGACACCATTGACTGGTCTTGATCAACACCAAATCATGATTTGACAATACCGGTTAATTACTGCAGGTGTCGAGCGACACTAAGTGGAAGTGTCGATCGACACCAGCATCATGGTTCAGCACAACGCTAAACAAAAGAAAAACCATAAACAAAATAAAATAAAAACTAGATATGATACAACGTTACCACAGAGGGTTGCCTCCCACTCAGTGCTTATTTTGAGTCATTAGCTTGACTTGGCAGTGGATTAAGCAGAGGGTGTATCCTCCAAACGGATGATGTGTCCGTCAGGGATGTCGGCTTTTTCCCAGTAATGTTTCACCCTTTGTCCATTGACAGTAAACTCCTTTTCGTCAGAGTTCATTAAGACAACAGCACCATATGGTCTAACCTCCTTAATGGTGAAAGGACCTGACCAACGAAAACCCAATTTTCCAGGAAATAATTGTAAACGAGAGTTGTACAGAAGTACCTGGTCATTGGGTTCGAAGTTTCGTGAGATGATCTTCTTATCATGATATGCCTTTGTTCTCTCCTTATATAGCTTAGAATTCTCATAGGCGGTGTATCTGATCTCATCCAACTCATTCAGCTGAACGAACCTGTTTTCTGCAGCAACCTGATGTCGAAATTCATCATCTTGACAGTCCAAGCTATTTTGTGTTCCAGTTCTACTGGAAGGTGACAAGCTTTCCCATACAACAGATAAAATGGTGTGGTGCCCAAAAGAGTCTTGAAGGCTGTCATGTAAGCCCAGAGAGCATCATCCAACTTTTTAGACCAATCCTTACTTGTCTTGCTCACTGTCTTCTCCAGAATCTCCATGATCTGCCTGTTAGACACTTCCACTTGTCCACTTGTCTGAGGATGGTAAGGGGTAGCAACGCGATGATGGACCCCATGCTTTTTCAGCATCTCCTCAAAGACTCTGTTAATGAAATGTGAACCACCATTACTGATCACAATTCTAGAAACTCCAAAATGAGGAAAGATGATGGACTTAAACAGCTTAAGAAGCACCGCAGAATCATTCGTCGGGCTAGCAATTGCTTCGACCCACTTGGACACGTAATCAACAGCAACCAGAATGTACTTATTCCCGAAAGATGAGGGAAAATGACCCATAAAATCAATGCCCCAGCAATCAAAAACTTTAACCTCAAGGATGAAGTTTTGTGGCATCTTATGTCTTTTTGCTGATCTTTCCTTTGCGCTGACAGACATCACACGTGGATATGAACACATGAGCATCCTTGAACATTGTAGGCCACCAAAAGCCTGCTTGAAGAACTTTAGACACGGTCTTGAAAGTAGCAAAGTGTCCTGCGTAATCAGACCCATGACAATGAAACAACACATCCGAAACGTCAGATTCTGTAATGCATCGTCTGTAAACACCGTCCGAACAGTGCTTATACAGGTAAGGCTCATCCCAGTAGAATCGCCTAAGTTCTCTCAAGAACTTCTTCTTAGCATACTCTGTGAAGTTATCAGGCTCGACCTCCGCAGCAAGATAGTTAGCAATATCAGCATACCACGGTTGATTGGAAACAGCAACAGAAGCGACGTACTCATCATAATCCAAGTCTTGTATATCCGCCGGTGGGTGTCGATCGACACTAGAGGTGGTGTCGATCGACACTGAGACCATGTGTTGATCCTTTGTGTCGAGTGTATCATAGCGTGGTTGACAAACGTCCGTCTCTACGTAGGTGGTGTCGCTCGATACACCTACCGCCCCGTAAGCATTCTGTAGATTTTGTCTCAAGAAAGCCTGCAGATCCTACTGAAATCCTGTTTCCACCAAATTTATGGTTTCCTCAGGCAGAAAATCATGGATAGGAACACCATCGTCAATCCGAATCCTTGAGAGATGATCAGCAACACCATTCTCAACCCTTTTCTTGTCCCTGACTTCAATGTCGAATTCCTGGAGAAGAAGAATCCATCGCAACAATCTTGGCTTAGCATCTTTTTTCTGCATCAAGTATTTGAGAGCTGAGTGATCTGTATGCACAATCACCTTAGAGCCAACCAGGTAAGTATGAAACTTCTCAAAAGCAAATACTACGGCCAACAACTCCTTCTCAATGGTAGCATAATTCCTCTGTGTGTCATCTAGTGTTCTGCTTGCGTAGTAGATTGCATGAAGTTTCTTGTCTTTCTTCTGTCCCAGAACAGCCCCAATCTGGAGGTTGCACAATAGGAGCACTCACCAATGCTTGCTTAATCTGTTTGAATGCTGAGAGACAATCAGCATTGAACTCAAATTGAACATCCTTACAGAGCAAAGCAGTTAGTGGCCTGACGATTTTGCTGAAATCCTTGATGTACCTTCTGTAGAAACCTGCATGTCCCAGAAAACTCCTAACTTATTTAACAGAGCTAGGAGGTGGTAAACTTGTCATTACCTCAATCTTTGCGCGGTCAATCTCTATCCCAGATTTTGAAACTCGGTGCCCAAGCACAATACCATCTCGAACCATGAAGTGACACTTCTCCCAATTCAGAACCAAATTCTTCTCTTCACACCTAGCAAGTACTTTGCACAGATTGTCTAAGCAGTCCTTAAAGTAAGATCCATAAACAGAAAAATCATCCATAAAGACTTCCTTGTAATCCTCAATCATGTCTGTGAAGATAGACATCATACACCGCTGAAAGGTCGCAGGAGCATTACAAAGTCCAAATGGCATCCTGCGGTATGCAAAAGTACCATACGGGCAAGTAAAAGTAATCTTCTCCTGGTCTTCGGGATGGATTAGAATCTGAAAGAACCCTGAGTATCCATCAAGAAAATAGTAGTACGAGTGACTTGCTAACCTTTCCAGCATCTGATCAATGAAAGGCAGAGGGAAATGGTCCTTCCTGGTTGCAGCATTCAGCTTTCTGTAATCAATACACATTATGTGCCCTGTCACTGTTCTTGTAGGAATCAGCTCATCCTTGTCAGTCTTAACCACTGTAACCCTTCCTTTCTTAGGAACAACATGTACTGGACTAATCCAATTGCTGTCTGAAATAGGATAGATGATACAAGCGTCCAGCAGTTTCATGATCTCCTTCTTAACAACCTCCTTCAAATTCGGGTTTAGCCTCCTCTGATGTTCAATTGATGACTTTGTCTCATCCTCAAGGTAGATCCTATGCATGCACAAATCTGGAGAGATACTTGCAATGTCATCAAGAGAATAGCCAAGAGCCTTGCAAAACTTGCGCAGCTTACTTAGCAGTAAAGTGAGCTCTGCGTTATTTAAAGAAGCATTCACAATAACAGGGTAAGAAGAATTTTCACCAAGAAAAACGTACCTTAGCCCTGCAGTGAGTTGCTTGAGATCAATCTTGGGAGCTTTCTCTGCACTCCAATCACTAACCGGAGCAGCCTTTTCAGATGTCGAAATACACTCCTCTGTACCAACCAATTGCATTACTAGTTCATTCGCATCCATCAATATGACATACCCAGCAGCAATGTCATCTAGATGCCCTGTTTTCTCTGTAAGAGTGATCAAAGCCCTTTCCAAAGGATCCTCGATATGCATCTCATGGAAGAGTTCCTGAGCAAGATTCGAAAGTGTATCCACGTAGAACGTCTGATCGAGGCATCAAATTAACGCTAGAACCTAAATCACACAATGATCTTGCAAACCTGTCAGAGAAGATGTTGCAGTCCAAAACAAAGCTTCCAGGGTCTGGAAGTTTTTCCGGAATCTTGTTCTGGATAACAGCGCTAACATGTGCAGAGATTAGCATCACATTTTGCTCCACATTCAGATCCTTGGCCACCATCCACTTCACATACCTTCTGATTACAGGAGAAGTCTTCACCGCATCAATCAAATGGATCTCAACAATGAGCTTATCCATCATAGCCTTGCATCTGGCATTTTTCAACTCTTGCTTAGACTTCCTAGGGCTCTTAGGATAAGGAACCTTAGGCTTGTACACCTTTTTTGCGATGTTAGGAAGATTGTCGATAGATTTTGGTTGTGATCGCTCAGGGTGTCGATCGACACTACGATGGTGTCGATCGACACTACGATGGTGTCGATCAACACTAGCATCTGGTGTCGACACCTTGGTGTCGAGCTTGATCGATTTTGGTCCGTCTATGCGTAGATTTCTCTTCATCAGCAACAGGGAATCGTTCGATACCAACATCCTGTGTCGAGTCCATAGTATCGACCTCGGTCGATTTCTCTCTGTCACACATCAAGTTCTCTAGAATGTTGACTGGTGTCGACCGACACATAGGGGTGGTGTCGATCGACACTGGTCGTTGATCTCCAATCACATCGTCATCTACATCCTCCAACTCCTGGAGTTCTTCTGTAGTGAGACGCTTCAACACAGGTTGAAGGGCTTTTCCACTCCTCAACGAGATGGCATTACAGGGATGCTTAGGATTTGTATCAGTCCTTCCTGGAAGGAATCCTTCTTGTCACTTTACAGACCCAGCAGTCTGAGCAACCTGAGTATCCAGCTTCTTGACATGGGCGCTTAGAGCTTCAAACTTCCCATTCAAGTCAGTGTACAGAGCATCTATCTTGCCATTGAAATCTACTACAATCTTCTGTTGACCGTCTAGAATCTGTTCGAGCATATACTTTACCTCACTCCCTTGAGTATACGGAGGAGGTTTCTGGTAAGTAGAGTTCCCATAGTTCCTGGTGAATTTGTTGTTTGGATAAGTCTTCTGATAGTCTGGCTTTGGAGTATAAACTGAAGAATTCTGATTTCCTGCAAAGTTAGACCTCTGACTGTTTCCACTGTAGCCTCTATTCCCTTGATAATTACCATACCTCTTGATCAAAAGTTTCAACCTCGGCAGCAAAATGAACAGACTTCTTGCCCACTAGAAGGTTGTGTACTGAATCTAACTTGGCATTTACCTCAGCAATCTGACCACCTTCAGAGTTTCCTGCTAGCTTCTTTATCTCAAAATCAGCGTTTTTCGTACTATTGCTTGAAGCTAAGTTCTCAATCAATGTAACAGCATCCTCAGGATACCTGGTGTTGAAGTTGCCATTACTCGCAGCATCCAGAGCCATATGATACCTCCAATCCACGCCTTTGAAGAAGATACCCAATAACTGAACCTCACTGAACCCATGGTGCGGACAATCTCGCTTGTAGGCCCTGAATCGCACCCAAGCACCCTTGAATGCTTCAGCTGGTTGTTGAAAAAAAGTAGAGATCTTTGTTCTCGCATTCTCTGACCTGGCATCATCATAGAGGTTGTTCAAAAAGGCATTCTTGGTTTCCCACCAAGTTGTCAGAGATCCTGGCTTCAATTGCTTGAGCCAGTAAGCTGCTTCCCCACCAAGAGAGTACGGGAAGAGTTTACAGAAGAGGAAATCAGTAGACACCCCATTAGCCTTGATACTTGTAACTAGGTCCTCAAACCTCTCAATGTGATCCATGATTTGTTCATGAGGATGACCATGGAAAGGATGATGTCCCACAAGAGTGTAGTATACAAGTTTCATCTCAGAGTTATTCCTCTGAAAAGGTGGGGGTATGATCATGGATCGATTCGCGTAGAACTGATCCGGCCTGTTGTAATCACCCAATGTCCTCCCACGAACTAATGCAGCAGCAGCATTGTTACCCTGCTGACCATTGTTGACAATTGGTGCCTCAATCGCAGGAGGGTGTCGATCGACACTCTGTTGGTGTTGCTCGACACCGACAGCGGGTTCTGGAATCACATTGCCCTCAGCATCAAGTTTTTGACCCTCTTGATCACGCACATGGCCCTCTTGATCACGCAAAATCCCAGCCTCATCCCTTACCAAAACAACGAAGTTATCCATTGCAACTAGCTTCTTTGCTTTTCTGTTCGTTCGTTCTATTCTTGTTATACCCGATTAGCATAGAACTGATCTGGCCTGTTGTAGTCACCGAGTGTTCTACCACGAACAACCGCAACAGCAGCAGCTACAGCTTGCGCATCGCAAATTGTTGGCGCGTCGATAGCAGGTTGGTGTCGATCGATACCGACGGTGGGTTCCGCTATCACGTTTCCCTTAGCATCCAGTTTCTGACCCTGCTCGTTGCACACATGGCCCTCTTGATCAAGCAAAATTCCAGCCTCATCCCTTACTAACACAACAAGGTTATCCATCCCAGCTAGTTTCTTAGCTTTTCGGTTTGTCCGTTCGATTCTTGCTATGTCCTGGTTAAAAGGATTTGCAAGCTGAAGATCCTTGTTGCTCATGGTTTTGTGATTAGGCATAAACCTGAAACACAAAGAGAAAAAAAAAACAAAAACAGCGTAAGTAAATAAGTAGTAAGTAAATCTAGACTAAATTCTAACTGAAATCTAATGGTGAATCAAAAGTCCCCGGCAACGGCGACAAAATTTGATATGCTCAAATTTACCCTAGAGCTACTCTCTCAAATTAAGAGATCAATGCAGTACTTAGGGATCGAATCCACAAGGACTAAAGTTCACGCAATAGATTTGCAATTTGGAAATATAGCTAAATGATAAAAGATAAAATGTAAATCTAATAAAGTAAAATGTAAAAGTTGTAAATTCAATGAGGAAAAAGGCTAGACTTAGGGAAATTCTCAGGAAATTCAGAATTGCAGAACAAAATAATTATGAGGATTGTAATTTAGAACCGTTCTAGAACTCAAATCACGAATGTAAAATCAACCAACTTTCGCTGCGAAGATTATCTATGCCTAAATTTTAGAATCTCAAATCTCTTTGCGAATTCTTCAAATTAAACAAGCAGTAAAGTTCATATTTGATATGTTCACAAAATCCCTAAACCAAATCTCTTTGCGAATAGGGTATTTTGCTCATCTAAGATAGTTCAGGCAATCAATTACACTTTCGTGTCAACTAATCAACCTAAGATCAGATTCTATGTAGCTAAGCTAGAATAAGTGATAAACACAATCTAGATGAAGAACTCTATAGATTCAATCCTAACAATCTAACAACCTAACAATTCATGAATTCCTTTGAAATCCCTAAACCTAACAGGGAGATTACTCAGACATGATAAATGAAACACAAATCAATAACTGAGTAAATTGTATTAAGAAAATCAAGAAAAGAAGAAAAAAGTTTAGAAATCTTCTCCAAAAATCTCTGAAAATGTGGCTACTCAAAAATCAAGCATAGGTCTAAACAATGACCTTAAAATCCTATAAATAAGCTAAAACACGATTTGGACTTTATTTGTAAACAAGGACAACTTATGGGCCGAATTTACAATTCTTCAAAACTTTAAGAAAACGTGAAATTCAATTGCCGTCTGATATTGTTGTCGACCGACACCAGGGGTGGTGTCGATCGACACCCACACTAATTTTGCTATCCGAGTTCGTTTTTTCAGCGTAGCTTCTCGGTTTGCTTCAAAATGTTTCATAATTTCCAAATAGATCCAAAACGCTCATACGCCTGCAAAGACTCTAAAAGACTCGAAAATACTGTAAAGACTCTAAAAACGACTCATATATCATGGTTAAAAACCGAAAAAACCATGATATATCACTGGAGAAGCAAGTAAAAAGGAAAGGATCTTCTCGGCCAAGTTACGAAACTAACACCAGCCGACCAAGTTATCAAAGAGATGGCAAGCAACCTATGACTTCAAAACCATAAGCTAAACTAATTTTTGGAAGTCAAGACAAGAGTAAAGGAACAGCAAGAACTACCAGAACCAGAACTCGAGATCTGAAGTGTTTTAAGTGCCAAGGCATAGGCCACTACGCAAGTGAATGCATTAATAAAAGTGTTGTGATCATAAGAGACAATGGAGAGGTTGAGTCTGAGGAGGAAGTTCCATTGGAAGATCATCAAACATATGAGGAATCCAAAGAGAGACCAGCCATTGGAGAGCTGCTTGTTGCTAGAAGAACTTTGAGCATCCAAAACAGAACCGATAAGCAAGAACAGAGGAGAAACTTGTTTCACACTAGATGTCATGTTGGAGACAAGGTCTGTAGCTTAATTATCGATGGAGGCAGCTGCACTAATGTAGCAAGTAAGACGATGGTTCAAAAACTCGGATTAGAAGAGAAAAAGCATCCAAAGCCTTACCAAATTCAGTGGCTTAATGATGCCAGGGAATTAGAGATTAAAACTCAAGTGATTGTACCTTTAGCAATTAGAAAATATGAAGATGAGGTCTTGTGTGATGTGCTACCTATGGAAGCTGGCCACATCCTACCTGGAAGACCATGTCAATACGACAGGAAGGTAATTCATGATGGATTTACTAATCGCCATTCTTTTGTGTTTAAAGGGAGAAAAACAACTCTCATTCCCATGACACCACAAGAAGTCTATGAAGATTAGCTTTATCTCAAACGAAAGGAGAACAGGTTAATCAAACAACCTAACTTCTTTATCAAAGCTAATGATGTTAAAAAAGCATTGTCTTCATAACAATTGGTTCTATTGTTTGTTTTTAAGGAAGCCCTTCCGAGCTTCACTAACATTGCACCGGCATTGCCGAGTGAGATGACTAAACTTTTGCAGGATTTCAAAGATGTGTTTCCTAAAGACAACCCCATTGGATTGCCACCAGTCCGTGGAATTGAACATCAGATTGATTTCATGCCAGGAGCAACACTTCCAAACCGACCAGCCTATAGAACTAATACGGTGGAAACCAAAGAATTACAAAGGCAGGTTGATGAGCTTATGAAGAAAGGACACATAAGAGAGAGCATGAGTCCTTGTGTTGTACCAGCCTACTTGTGCCTAAAAGGGATGGTAGTTGGCGCATGTGTGTTGATTGTAGAGCTATCAACAGTATCACGGTGAAGTATCGACACCCTATCCCTAGATTAGATGATATGCTAGATGAGTTGCATGGTTCTAGTGTTTTCACTAAAATTGATCTTAAAAGCGGCTACCATCAAATTAGAATGAAAGAGGGTGATGAATGGAAAACTGCATTTAAAACTAAGCATGGACTATATGAATGGTTAGTTATGCCATTTAGATTGACAAATGCACCTAGTACATTCATGCGACTGATGAATCATGTTCTTAGAGTTTTCATTAGACATTTTGTTGTAGTCTATTTTGATGATATCTTAGTCTATAGCAAAAGCTTATCTGAACATGTTCAACACCTTGAATCCGTTTTAAGTGTTCTTAGAAAGGAGCAGTTATATGCCAACTTGAAGAAGTGCACCTTTTGCACAGACAATCTTTCGTTTTTGGGTTTCATTGTAAGTGCAGATGGTGTTAAGATGGACGAGGAGAAAGTTAAAGCTATCAGAGAATGGCCATATCCAAAAACAGTGGGAGAAGTGAGAAGTTTTCACGGCCTTGCTGGGTTATATAGACTATTTGTCAAGGACTTTAGCACTATTACACTACCACTCACAGAGATCATCAAGAAAGACATTCAAATGGAAGCAAGCATAAGAAGAAGCGTTTCAGTCTCTTAAAGAGAAACTTACTAGCGCCATGTTTTAATTTTACCTGACTTTCTAAAAACTTTTGAAATTGAGTGTGATGCTTCAGGTATAGGAATTGGAGATGTGCTGATGCAAGACAAAAGACCAATTGCCTATTTTAGTGAAAAGCTTGGAGGAGCCACCCTGAACTATCCAATGTACGACAAAGAACTCTATGCTTTGGTCCGAGCTTTAAAAACATGGCAACATTACCTATGGCCTAAAGAATTTGTCATACACACGGATCATGAGTCTCTAAAACACATGAAGAGCCAGCTTAACCTCAACAAGAGACACGCAAGGTGGGTGGCATTCATAGAAACCTTTCCTTATGTCATCAAGTACAAGAAAGGTAAAGATAATGTAGTTGTCGATGCATTATCTCGGAGGTATGTTTTACTTTCAACTCTTGTTACCAAGCTTCTAGGATTTGATCAGATTAAAGAGCTTTATGATACTGATCCTGATTTTCAAGAAGTTTACAAGGCGTGTGCTAAGTTTGCTTAAGGACATTATCATAGACAAGACGGGTTTCTCTTTTATGAGAACCGCTTTTGTGTACCTAACTGTTCTCTTCGAGATTTGTTTCTAAAGGAAGCACATGGAGGAGGTCTTATGGTACATTTCGGCATTGCCAAGACTCTAGAGGTAATGAAAGACCATTTCCATTGGCCCCAACTGAAGAGAGACGTTGAAAGAATTTGTGAAAGATGCATGACATGTAAGAAAGCTAAATTGAAAGTTCAGCCAAATGGTTTGTATACTCCTCTTCCTATTCCTATGCATCCATGGACTGATATTTCAATGGATTTTGTGTTAGGACTGCCTAGGACTAGAACATGAAAGGATTATATCTTTGTAGTTGTAGATAGATTTTCGAAAATGGCTCATTTTGTGGCATGTCATAAAACGGATGATGCATCTTATGTAGCAGATTTGTTCTTTAAAAAAATAGTTAGATTGCATTGAGTACCTAAGACCATAGTTTCAGATAGAGAATCTAAGTTCCTTAGTTATTTTTGGAAGACATTGTGGACCAAACTAGGAACTAAGTTGATCTATCTACTACTTGTCATCCTAAAACCGATGGTCAAACTGAAGTGGTCAATAGAACATTAGGAACACTTTTGCGAGCATTAATCAAGAAGAATTTAAAAACTTGGGAAGATTGTTTGCCCCACATTGAATTTGCTTATAATCATGTTGTGCATTCTGCTTCTAAGTTTTCCCCTTTTCAAATTGTTTATGGGTTTAATCCATTATCTCCTTTGGATCTAATTCATTTACTTTTGAGTGAAAGAACAAGTATTGATGGAAAACAAAAAGCTGAGTTAGTCCAGCAGATTCATGAAAAGGCACGAAAGAACATAGAAGAAACACCAAGCTATATGTCAAACAAGCCAACAAGGATTGGAAGAGCATGATCTTTGAAGAAGGAGACCAAGTTTGGGTGCACTTGAGAAAGGAACGATTCCCAAATGAAAGGCGATCCAAGTTGATGCCTAAAATAAACGGACCATTCAAAATAACAAGGAGAATCAGTGACAACGCCTATCAACTCGATCTACAAGGTAAGTATGATGTAAGTTCAAGTTTTAATGTTTCTGACTTAGTCCCTTTTGTTGCAGATCAAATAGATTTGAAGACAAATCTTTTTCAACCGAGACGAGATGATATGATCATGGAAGAAGAGCTTGAACCAGTGCTTCAACCAGATGAAAAAGAGCTTGTAGTTGAGGATTCTCAAGGAGCTAAGGATGTGCTGGAGCTGCCAAAAGGACCTATGACTCGATCCAGAGCTAAGCTATTTAACCAAGCTATTGGAGTATTAGTAAGACGCTTGAGCAGGAGTGAGGAGGAACCGATCAGAACCACTTTGGTCATGTTACAAGCTCAAGTGCATCAATGAATGGACAAGTGCTGCTTCAAGTACTCTTTTTTCCCTTCCTTTGGTTTTGTCCCATCGGGTTTTCCAAAGAAGGTTTTTAATGAGGCTTGAGCAAAACTTCACATCATCCATTCATTGATCAGAGGCCAAATTTAAGAAAGCATTACTAAACGGCATATTTAGGAAGCATTTGTTCTAATTCGGGAAGCCTTTATTCAGATTTTGGAAGGGCTGCCTAAATCCGTACTTAAATATATTTTGAGAAGTTAGACAACAAACGTGTGTTTTCAAATTTGAACTTAGTCTTTGTGTGTTTAATGTGATCTAGTCTCGGAGCCTGTTCCAAGACTAGTCCATTTTCCCATGTTTCTTCTTCTATCTCTTTATATTCTCTTGTACTTCTCATTTGATAAATCAATATATTTTTCTTATCAAAAACTCTTTCAAAGTATAGATTCAACTTGTTGGTGTGTCATATCCAGCAAAACCCTTAGTTTCTCTTTGGTATGTAATATCCAATCTGAGACTAAGTCCTGGTTTAAGAAGCTATTCCGCAAGTTTCTTATCAAAGCCATCCGATCATCTTATTTCATCCATCATCACGGCTTCATAGCCAATTCTATCGATTGCTCAACCTCACAGAGTGAATGTCCTTGGGAGGATCTCATCAACTTAGATTTGTTATGTCTGAAAAAACCTTCCGTAAACTAACTTAACATTTACAGATTTTTGGGAAATAGAGGAATTCTCCTTAGATAAACCCCTTAGCTGGTTTTTATAATATGTAGAGCATTTCCTCTTAGGCGTGTGAGATGAACTTTATACTCCTTTCTCAACTAATTCTCTCTTGTTCTTCATTTTGGCTCGATAGGAGTGAAAAACAATAATAAAAAAAAGATATTCTAAATAATGTGTCTTATTGTTGTAGTGATATTGTATGTGTTTACTGTGTAAATGTATGAATGAGAAGTACAAAACTTTAAGTAATTAAAATGTATAGAATCGACATAATTCTTATTTATCTAAAAATATCTTTTATATGTGGTAGTCGAACTGGTAGGATTTTATTAGATTTGAATTGATAAAATTAATAACTTCACAATAAATAGAAACTGATAGATATAGAATGCGCTAGATGCGTAAAGATAATATATTATTGTTAATAATGCAAGAATATGAGTTATCATTATGAATTTAACATTTTTTATATTCAGGTGACAGAATATACATTTTTTGGATGCAATTCATGGCGTGATCTCGAAATTGGAAAGTGAATATTTAATACAACTTTACCTAAATTATCGTTTACCCTATTAAAACTACTTCATATAAACATATTATAAATCAAATATATTAAGAAAATTAAATTATTAGGGTGCACCAATTGTGTTAAGTTGGTCGACATTAATTTTGTAAACCCAAATTTAATTAGTCACTATTACAAAATTTAAATCAATTAAAATTAAAAAACCATAAAGATTCAAATAAAAGTAGACAAACAAATAAATTTTGAAAGGGTTAAAAGAGAGTAAAATACATATTCTGGATTACATAACTATGCCTTTGAAAAGAACAAATTAAAGTGAATGACGTAGAAACCGATTAATATAACACATGAATGTTTTCATAGGAAAAATAGGAATGAGTTCATCGTTACTTTAGCATTTAGAAGTTTGCCTCTACTACCTCCATATAAACTTCATCTTCATCTCCAGATGTGGATCCACTATCATTCATAAAATAGAACATCTTAATATATTATGAATAGGAATATTAGATAGAAATTGAATAGAACGGGTTTAGGTTAAGTACATGTAGTTCTTCTTGTCAATCTCGGGAAAAATGATGATCAATGAAAATTCGAGAACACCAAATTCCATAAATTAGGCAAGATTTACCTAACAAAAAATAATGTTATAAGTAATAAGGATCCACGAAAAATTTACGAAAAAAATTATGTATACTTCCAATTGAAATTCAAAGGCCTAATAACATTTGAATTCAGAGATCCTCCAAAATAGCAGAACACAAAAAATGGGTTGATTGACATAGAGGAGATCACCTACTCGTTTAGACCACTTTTTAACGAAGTCATCACATGATCTTCCTAATGCAACATAATTCATATATTTACCCATAGCAAAAAATAAAGTTTGGTTATTAGGCAAGTTAACTTAACAATATCTACAATGGATTCAAAAATTTAGTCTTATCAAAACTCTGTTTTTAAACAACTTACTCAGAGTCTTTGAGGATGAATGTCACAATTTTTTTCTTTTTAACACTTCCATGTTCATGATCTACATAATTCATTTTTCCAATTGCAGAGACATTCATCACCACTCCACATGCATCTAAACATATCACACACCAATAAAAAATGTTTAGGATTTTCCTAACTCACAAACAGAAACGCATAACGTACCAGCAGCAAATTTCTTATCTTCTTCTGAAGCATTTTCGATTTCGGTAGCTAAAGTAAACTGAAAATAATTGCTTCTCGATTTTGGTCTCACATGGTGCATTGTTGTTTTAGGAATGCACATGATTTGAAACAAGTGATTAGATTTTCGAACAGGTTTTGGAGGGGCGATCACCTTGAAGTCTGATAGGAAGTACCACTCTCCTTCTTCGAGGTAATTCTGAAAATCTTCTTTGTAAGTAATTAGCGGAATAGTAGCATCAATCCTACATCCCTATATCAAAATAATCAATTATATTAGGATAATACTTCAAGATTTAATTATATAGAAAATAACCATAAAACAAATAACTGATCTGAGACGAAGGATACCATACCTACTCATCTACCAAAATCATTTCTTTCATCTAACCAGCCCAATCCTCTGATGGTTGTGAAATACTCAAGATCTTAACAAATACCATCTATTTTGTTTTCCGAAGTTGCAAATCTTCAAGATTTGAAACGAAATCCATAGGAAAAACCCTAGAGCTCCTTAGAACTCCTTAGACGTTTTTTGTTTTGTAAGAAGATATAAATGGGGTTGGATAGAAAGACCCTTGATTGTTCGTCTATTTAAAGAAGTTGAAATCTCTTTACTTTTTCATAAAATTAAATATAATGTGGAAGATATTTACCATGGAATATAATTTTTTAAACAAATAATAAAATGTACACAATTTTTTAGGTTATCTTTTCAAATTTGAGTTCTCAAAATCTTTTGCATGCTTGATGCAATAAAAATGATTTGATGGATTGATAGGAGAGAAACATTTTTTGGTTTTCAAGATGGCATTAATTGGTTTTCAATTTTTCCAAAAAAAAATAATATGTATATGAAAGACAACCAACTTTTCAAGCAATCCAAAGTTATATAAAAAATATACATTCAAAATAATTTGCATTGAAGATTTAGCAATTACTTCAATCTTTTTGAATTATTAATTAAACAATAAATTATAAGATCTTTTCAATAATATAGAAAATCAATTATTAATAAGATGAATGGGATTTTGAATGGGTAGACAAAAGAAACAATTCAAATAAACTTATACGAAACCAATTTAAAATTAAATCTTAGATGGGACTATTATTGTTTGGGAATTCATTTAAGAAATCTTTTTATTTGGAAAAGGAAACAGAAACTCTAAACTCAAATCAAAAGCTTTCATTGATCTTCTGGTCATTATTTATGTAGACTTAGTCACTTTATCTCCAAGCATCTTCCTATTTTTCTTTTTTTTTGCCTCCATCATCAATTTAGCCTTGCTAAGTTTTTCCTCCTTAATCTTCACAAGATTGATGGAGTCCAGACAAACCTTCTTTGTGGTAGAAGAATGATCAGAAGGAGAATCATATGTAGAATCACTTGAACGCTTTGAAGAAGGAGTAGTAGTTTCAGACGTATCCTGACTACTGGTAAGAAACAGGCATACCTGTTACAAAAAATAATTATTGTTAATTTGTTATTTGCAAAACCTTTCTGATATATGTTGACAATATTAAGTTCAAACTAAAAATATAAAATATAGCCCACCTGATCACTAGTACTATCATCAGGTGGATTATCACCCCCATTTGATTCATCAGGAATAGCTTTTTCATTATCACCATCATTGGAAAGCACTCTTGAAACCTTATAGATGTCCAGCTTATTCCACAGATTCTCATTTTTAACACAAACCAGGAACTGGTAAATCTTTCTAACCAAATTTCTAATATCATCTGGCAAGTCTTCAGGATCATCAATCTGTTTGATCATATAACACGTTTTAGTTTATTGCCATAATTAGTTTGAAACAAAACAACGATAATTATTAAATCAATTTACCTCATCAAATGGTCCTTGAATGAAATTATTTGCTGCACAACCAATAATCTCAGAAGCCATGCTATCAAAAAGCATCAATTTCATCTCACCAGTTTGATCCATAACTTTCACATGAAGTTTAAACCTATAATACAAAAACATTGTTTTAAAAATAGACCATCATAAATTCTAAAATTGAATTAAAGAACTTCAATGTTACTAACCTTGCAAGCACATTAGTGACTTGCACTCTACAGGATTCACACCAGAATTGTGGTTGTGGTTTTTTTGAGGTAATCACAACTCCATTTGTGAGAGAGTTCACCTTAGTAACCTTCTTATTACACTTTCTACATGCAATGTAATACCAAACCCAATCTATATCAATTTCGTAAATTGTGCAGATCACCTTCACCCTTCCAAACTACTCAATATAATAAACAAAACAGAAACAGGTAAAACAGTAATTATATTGATTAATGAAGTAGATATTTCTGCTGAATCATACCGCAATCATCTCAAAGACTTCTTTGATGGTTTTCTTAGAGAATTGGAGATAAAAAATCCCCAGCCACAGCAACATTAACATCACGTTTTGATTTGTTTTCAAGTAATGTGAGAGCAAGACCATCGTTCGGCAAACTAAAACCCCATATTTAAAATAAATAGTGATATATATAAAATTAATATAAGAATAACATTATAAAATTAAAGTATGTGAAACATACTTATTCTTGAACTCCACAATCTCAAAATATTCAGGATTAATTGCGACTTGAGATGTATTGAAAACGTTTGAGATGCTCCTAACATCTACATTATCATATAAACATGGTTTCATTAAAATTGGGTCTTGTTATATGAAAATTAAAACCATAGAAACAATCCTACCTTTGCAAATCTCACAAGACAAACAACCATATCAACACCAGCTTGTTCACATGCTGTGAAAATTTGCTCAGCAAATGATCCCCACAAAGTATATGGTAACTATCACTGAATTAAAATGGACAAAATTTTTAATAAACAATCATTTTTTTTTAGTCGAATCTAGTTTGATTTACAATTGAATTGTTACCTTTCATCTCTTAGTTCAAAATAAATCTTTTTAGTTGGTTTATTGTTGACATCAATTGTTTCCAATTTTCCATCTGACCAACATTAACCACTTGACCAACAATATCTATTACATAAGAAAACAAATAGTACTAATAAGTTAGTAGACTAAAATTGTACTTGACACATTTTAATGATTTTATATTCCAGAAACTAAAACTTACCGACTAAGAGGTTTGGATTGAGATTTCCAGAGATGATAGAATCAAATGATGAGACACTGAGGTATGGATCATCTGATAGAGAATCCATTCTCAAGACAATGGTTTGTGTCATGAAACCCATTTTGTATCGATGATTGGTTGGCTTGAACTGACCACTGGTAAGATTCAAGGCAAAGTTTTCAATGGTTCTCCACTTTCCTGGAGTGATCTTGTTTTCAAAACGATTCATCAACTCTTTTTTCACCGAAGCGTGAATCTTTGTACCCTGGAAAAAAAAACATCAACCTAATGAGTTTCGCTGAAAAAGTCATAGGATATCAAAATTGTATAAAACTTTATTTAATAATTGCATGTTATAGTAACAGTTATAGAGGTCTATAGATTTTTCATTTTTACTTGCATATCAGCGAGAACCATATCAAAGGTTTCACCAAATTGTGCTGTATATGTCTTCTAGGTATGAAGAACTCTCACTTGAACTTTCCAAGACGTCTTGTACGGCTTGACTATAATTGTTTGATATGCTTAATTGTGGAATGTAGAACGATCTTTATAGAGAACTTAGAAGCTTAGGGTTTTGGCTTAATCGTATTTTGAAAATCTTGGGAAGCAAGTCGAATATCAAAGATTCGACTAATAAAAAAGGATTATTCATTGATTTGGCTATAAATGTTATTATTGTTCTATGGAAGTTTAGGATATTGTTAAGTAACAATAGGATAATTTAGGAGATTGTTAAAAATATAGGTAGGATTGTATTTGATAGAAGATTTCGTATAAGTTTGTTAAAATTTTTTTACTTTTTAGTAGAATATGTTAGGAATCTTGTGTAAAAAAGTCATAATATGTTAGGAATTAGTAATCAGGGGATATTGCGTTTTCTTATTTCTTTGTTAGATGCTGGATTCTCTACAGATTATATGGATTTGTTTATCAAAAACCCGCGGATGCATAAACAGGTAACACTATACTAATCATGATAGCCTAGTTTGCTGGTTTCGGAGCATTTTGATAGTTTGTAGGTAATGAGTTCGAATCACATCTCCCATGTTTTTGACTTATTTTTTTTATACAAATATAATACCTTTTTTTTATCAACGAATATAATATCTAAATATACATAATGAATCTTTACATAAAATTATATACCCGAATGGATATTCAAAATAAAAACGCGCGGATCTTATAAATATGGGTCGGATTTTTAAATTAAGATTTTTAATCTCAGATTTACCCTTATTAATTTTAATTAATTATCTCTTTAATGCTTAATTGAGTGTCTGAGATAATGCTGAGTTTATTTAAATTTATAAATAATTATTTTAAAATGAATAAATAAATACTAACACTGGCTTTTACTTTCCAAATATTGCTTTTGTCTTGCCTCAGAGCAGCAAAATCAACATTGTGTCAGCCTCTGCTTCTTCTTCTTCTTCTTCTTCTAGATGCAGCTGCTCAGAGAACAACAAACCCTAAATTGCGGCTGAATCTCGTTTTCTACCCAATCAAAGCTCCTCAAAATCGGATTTTGAACCCTAAATCTCACCGAAATGCCTCTAAATTAGATGAATTGACAGAGATCGAGAGGTTTGATGGTAATGGCGAACAGGCTTCCTCTTCGAGAACGGGTCTGTTGTGTCCTCTTCCTTTTAAGTTTCAATCTGTAATTTTAGATCCTGAAGCAATCGCTTTATCTGATCGGTTAGTTCAGTTTAGCTTAATTCCTAGTAGAAGTTGGTGTGTGGACCGATCTTGATGTAGACAACTATTTTTGGACCCTTTCTTGATTAAATCTCAAGTCTTTTAGTCTTGTTATAGAAACTATTACCAACTCGTCGCTGTTCTTGTGCTTGTCTATGTGTGTGCAGATAGATGTAGATATGTTAATATGAGATGAGTTAGTTCCCATTATAACCATTAGTATGATTCACATTTTTGTATGTTTTGGTGCTTTCATGGTTTTGAATGAGTTTAATACTGTAATTGACAGAGGAAGCGGTGGGTTGGGTGTTTTAAAGTGTTGTCTTGTTTTGGTGCAAAGAAAGGAGAGAGACGTATTGTGCCGGCTTCTCGAATACCGGAAGGGAATGTTGCAACTGGTCATCATCAATCAAATCAACCTCAGGCAGTTGGATTGAGTAATCAAGCTACATCAATGCTTGCTCCACCTTCGTCCCCGGCTTCTTTCTCACATTCTGCTGCTCCTTCGACAATGCAATCCCCGAATTGCCAGCTTTCGTTATCTGCTAACTCTCCTGGAGGTCCTTCATCAGCAATGTTTGCAACCGGGCCTTATGCCCATGAGACGCAATTGGTTTCACCACCTGTTTTCTCAACCTACACTACGGAGCCATCTACTGCTCCTTTGACTCCTCCTCCTGAGTTAGCACATCTCACTACTCCTTCTTCACCAGATGTACCTTATGCTCGGTTCCTGACATCTGCTGCTGATCTCAAGAAAACAGAGAAAGGTGATTATATTTCTGCAAACGATCTTCATGCAACATACGCACTGTATCCTGGTAGTCCTGCAAGCAGTCTTAGATCTCCAATTTCAAGGACCTCAGGCGATGGTCGATGCTCATCCTTTCCCGAGCGTGAGTTCTCACCGCAGTGGGATCCTTTTGCTTCACCTAGAACAGGCAAATGTTCAAGGAGTGACTCTAGTTATGCACAGACACCTGAGACAAACAGTACTCCAAAGGCATCTGAAGGTTCAAATTTCTTCTGTCCTGCCACATTTGCTCGATACTATCTTGACCATGATGCTCCGTTTTCTCAAACTGGTGGAAGACTAAGTGTTTCAAAGGACTCAGATGTTTATCCAAGTAGCGGAAATGGTCAACGCATTTCCAAGCAAGATATGGAAGAACAGGAAGCATACAGAGCTTCCTTTGGTTTCAGTGCAGATGAAGTCATCACTACAAGCCAGTATGTGGAGATCACACATGTGAACGATGACTCCTTCACCATGAGACCACGTAGTACGTTGGATGCAACTTCATCAAACAGTAATATTAAGTCTGCATCAGAAGGTGAAGGGCTAAATTCGTATGGCTCAGAGGTTAACTTGGACCTGCAAGAAACTGAAAATAATAGAGGCAACTTACAAGAGCCGCTCGAGTTGTACAGTGGTAATGTCACATTATCTGAGTTTTAAATTTTACCTCAAATGAGGAGTCTGTGTATTGAAATCTCGTGTTATATGAAAGCAGATTATATGCAGCGGCAATCTGGGCACATATCGGTATCAAGCACGCCGGGCAATGGAGGTCAAGCAAAGACAAGCAGAAAGTACAAGATGGGTTTGTGCAGTTCGGATGCAGAAATCGATTATAGAAGAAGTGGACGAAGCAAAGGAGATTTTGCGTGGCATGACTAGAAGAAACCCTTTTTACTCTTCCTACGTTTTTTTAACTACAATCTGTAGAGTTTGGTTTTGTTTTCCTCTTGCCAGAACAAATTAAGCTTGGGTTCTGTGTGGTGTTTAGTTAATATGTTATATATTATAAATATATATATATACCAAGTATACGTATAATGCCTAACAAATGACTCTTTGTATGACTTCTCTTGGTTGTTACTTACTTTTGGTATGTTTTATTGATGTCTTGTTACGGATTGGACTACAACTTAAACCTTTTAGACATGAGCATACATTGTATATAATACACTTTACATACAATTTCAAGCTCTGTCACTTAGCAAAATCTTGGCGCAAAACAAAAAAAATATAGATACAGACGAACCATACAATGTCTAGGTACAGACTACAGAAGATGGTTGTCAAATTCAAAGACTCCCTATCACGAGTTCCGAATGGATAATATAACGGAAGTTGGAGTCAAGTTTAATCCAACGAATGCTTCTATCTTGCTTTTTCTTCACAACTCGTCTCATTGTTGTTCTTTGTATAGAGGTTAGGCACTCTGACATGGTATCGAAGACTTCAGCAATGTCAAGAGAAGTATCCTTTACATAGTCGTAAGTGATCTTTGGCAATAAAATCCTAGTCTCCTTCTCAAAACCAATACTTGTCTGGATGAAACCATCTCTTGCTTGCTGAAGTTCTTGAAAGATTCCTTCCGCTGTATAAACTCGGACCTAATAAACCATTACATTACATTTTTTTTAAATGGCTAACTCGGTTTGAGGAGATCAAAGGGGAAAGGAGTTAGTCGGTATAGTACCATTGGATCGGTTGATGCTCCGGTCGAGAGGGCAAAATGAAGAAGTGGTTCGGCATAGTCCAATGCATAAGTGTGTCCACCGCTACTTGTCTTTGAACTCCTAGCCTGTGAAAACAGCGTCCATAAACGCTACCATGGCCAAATAAAAACGTATTTTATGCGTTGAAACGAGTAGATTTCACATTTTAAGAAAGTAAAAATTTTTTTTAAAAATGGCTTCTTTCTCAAATTTTCTTTCGTTTTTGGCCATTTTACAAATTTTCTCTTACTTTTCCAAATGAGAGTTACTAATCACTATAGTTTTATTTGAGAAAAACTAACATAAACGTATACAAACAACTAAATTCATAAATCAACTTACTGATGGTGAATGGCATGGACGAATGCCTAATATCGAACTCTGGATATCGTATGCATTTACCCACTCCCCACCTATGTTAAATGCTGCCTGGACAGGTTAAACACATAGTTGCTTGATTTCTCATATGATCAACGATCTAACAATACAATTGACTGAAGAAAATAATCAATATCTCAAACCTTCAAGACCATTGTGCTTGTTGTATCTTCACCAAGTCCATATACGATATATGCCTGTAAGATCACACAACTTTTAGATCATAAATGATAACAAACAGGCGCTGAAATATATATTCGGAAACTCGAGTTTGCTAATTTGCTTACGTGCATCACCAAAGCATTATGAATGTTGATCCAGAATGCAAGCTTCTCTTCCCTAGCCATCCTTGCCGCATCAACTTTCTCAAGCTTTTGAACCAACGATCTGCATTTTGTTAGTCCTAAATAGAGTAAGCCACTTTAAAATATATGTAATTAATGCAAGAATTTTTACACTTTGTTTTTTACCATGCAATCTCACCTGAAATTTTGAAGCATGCTCTCTATGGACTTTAAATTGTCATTATCTATGTAAAGCTTATGGATAACAACTCCAAGTTCCTGTCCACACTCTTCATTCTTGGAGTTCTTGACCAATATGTTATGTCCATTGTTTGAGAGTTGTAAGTATATCCCACAAATAATTCTCACAATCTCTTCAGAAAGTTGATTGGGACTGAGAGTGTTAAGACCAAGAAGATCAGCCAAACTCGGGTGACCAGAGTCGGATCTTTTTATCTTGTCCTGTAAACGTTTCACAATCACATACTAATATTAAAGAAAAACAAAACACTACAACTACATCAAATATGCATATGAAAATTAAGATCATTCACCGTCTCAGACAACGATTTGAAGCTGCACAAGACAGACTTATCAGACTCAGACGGGGCCCGGTCCTTGTGAAATTTGGTCTTGGATGGAGGCAGTGAAGAATTATCTGGTGACAATAATGCAGGCAGATAATCTCCGAAAGATGATCTGTAGAGCGAGAGAAGATATCTCTCTAACTGTAAGATCTCCGTCTCCAGCTCCGCAATCTCCCCCTTCAGTTCTTCGTTAGACTGCAAAAGCCAGAGCTGCTAAATAGATAAGCTCACATGTATGTACGCAATAAGTAGATATGTACATGAAAACATGAAATGTGTAATTGACCTTAGGCATTGAGGAACCATAGCTGCACTTCACCTTCTCAACATCCCAGAGAGGAGATTTCTTTGGATACAAACCAAAAAAATAAATTAACTTATTCATCAAGAAATCAATAGTAGATGAATACAAGTAATAAGAATTACAGAAATTGCTTGAGAAGGTCCATTTTGAAATGCTCTGCAAGAAAGAATAAAAACCCCATAATTAAATCTCAAAACAAATCACTAAGACTTGATTAACCTCGGTAAAGCAAAGTACCTTGGAGTACTTTGCTGAGAAGAAGACGAAGAAGAAAAAGAAGAAGATGAATATCGATAACTCTTCGATGGCATTCTCTTTTTTTTTTTTTTTATGAATTTTAGCTTAAAATCCAATCTTCTTGAATTTGAGATGATGATAATTGTGCAGATGGTGATTTGTATAAGGGGAAGAGAAGAAGCTAATAAAAGGAGAATTAAGAGAGATGGGAAGGTGAAAAGGATAGTGATTGGGTTTGGTATCCTAACAAAGCCACCACTAGGCAAAAAAAGAATCTAACAGAACCACATACCAAATCTAACAAAAGCTGTTCTAAAGTTTCAAAATTACTTTTTAAACTAATAATAAATCAAGTGATCATACAATAAAATGATACAACCATACCAAATCAAGACCCAATCCTACAAATCTTTTCTCAGAAAAAAAAATTAGTTTCTTGTCTATAAGGAGAAAGAAGATGACCCACTCCTCCTAATAATAATAGTCAGTACCAATTCTATGTTTTACAATAATTCAATATTGTAGTAGAAAAAAACAACTATTATATATGTATATACAATTTATGGTGTAGTTTAATTTCTGTATTGGTGAAACCTCAAATGTATCCATAATATCGAAGCAAAAAGTACACGATGGGGTCGTCTAGCCACATATAAAATACTACCTTGGGATGCTCTATAATGAGCCAGCTAATAATGGCTACCAAAAATGTAACCAAGCCAACACTTAGCCCCCAACGCGATCAAATTTTCTGTCAACATCTTTAAATGCATCCCATTGCTCTTCTTTCGAATCGACTTAATCAATTCTTCAACCTTCAATGCCTTTCCTTTCCGCACAAAACCGAGAAAAGCAAACCGGTATCCTCATATCTAGCTTTGGTCCTTTCGGTGTCCACTCTTTATATATATTCTCTGCTCCTTGTACATCGTCCAACTTCAACAAAGAGCTAATCACACTTCGATATCCATCATCCTTCACATTTCCTTGCTTCTTGTACAAATTCCAAAGACGGTACACTTCTCTTTTACTCCCTACTACGTCACCATACACCTCTATCGCCTTTTCTGTTGAACCGACTCCACGGTAAGCTTTTGCCATTGCAATAATCGTGTCTCTTTCTAGTTTTATTCCTTCTTTACCAACCCATGTTTTAAACTTCTCCATCGCTTTTATCGTGTTTATACTCGCGTATACCTTCAAAACTGTAATAGCCCAAATGTTGGGCCAAACCTAATAATTTGTGAAGCCCACCAAGCCCAATTGGAAAACCCTAGGTACCCTATCTCATTCTTTATAAATACAACTTATTTTCCACATATTTTTGCAATATATTCTCCCGAGTAACTAAACTCTGTAGAAATCCCACGCCGGAGAGAGAGAGCCACCGCGAACCACCGTCGAACCATCTCCCGAGCCTAGATCGACCCAGCAATCGCCGAGTTTAACCGAAAGTAACCCCAAAAACCGGTTTCGTAAGCTTTTGGTTTCGGTCTATTTAGTATTTTTCAAGATCTCTCTCTAACCGCTTCGAATCTCGCAAATCTATGGCCACATCGGATTTGTGACGACGAGACGAAGCCGGAGATACCAAAAACCGCCGCCGCCGAGCTTCCACGCGTCGCCACGCCGATCAAAGGAAGCGCGTGTCGACGACGCGCCTCCACGCGCCGCCAGCCCATCCGCGCGTGACGTCCACGCGCCGCCGCCTGTCGCTGGAACCGTCGCCACTCGCCGGAGCCGCCGCGACCGGCCACCGTCCGTTCGCCGCCGGGAAGCTGCCGCCGTCTCGCCACCGCGCCGTCGTCGCCGCCGGTGACTTTTCCGGTAAGCCGTCGCCGGAATCTCGCCGCCGACCGGTTTAGGTTAACCGGTCGGTTTTAATTCAATTGATTTTGATTTGATTCCGGTTTAGGTTAACCGGTTGATTTAAATCGATTTGCTTTTGGTTTAGGTTAACCGATTGGTTTAATTCAATTGATTTCTGGTTTAGGTTAACCAGTTTGATTTTGAAAATGATTTCCAGTTTAGGTTAACCGGACCGGTTTGACCGTTGACCAGTTCGGGTTGACCGTTGACTTTTGTGTTGACTTTTCCGTTGACTTTGACCGGTTGACCCGAAAACCGTTTTTTATCGTTCGAGGTCCTTTTGACTCGATTTTTTGTGCTGGTTTCAGATCCGGAGTCAGTTTAATCATTTGAGGTTTAGAAACCGCAGTTTTCGACTTTGCTAAGGTGAGGGCTATTCCACAAATTTCTGTACTTGTTCGAGGATTCTAGTTTCGGATAGTGTAGTAACTAAATGTGATATGTTTCTATGATCGAGTCTAGGTAGTTTTCTTGTTTAAATTGGACATAGGAAATAGATGATTCAACCCAATTGTTTGGTCACACTGTTTATGTTTAATATTTGTTATATATGTATGTATATGGTTATATGGTTATACGATATCGCGGGTACAGAGACGGACTTCTGTATCGTGTCGCATTGTGTAAGCGAGGGGTGAGGGCAATCCATAATCAATATGTTGCCCTGCACCTTTAGATCGATAAGCGTCCCATGGGCGGTGAGATTGGGCACTATCCCATAGTTGACCTCGTTTGAGGGTGTTATTGGGCACTATCCCATCGTTACCTCAGTGGTGAGGGTGTGATTGGGCACTATCCCATATAGGACAATTGTATGTTGGTTGAGCACTGTAGGTGCTGTGTTTGTTCATGTTTGGTTCTATTCTATTTTGTGATTAGTTTCTTAGACTGAGTCAGTGACATGTGGATTTAGCATCCCATACCTCACTGAGTGACTCCCCTGTTGCTCACCCCTCTTTTTTTTCCTTTCAGGTGAGCCTGCCGAGTAGTTCGTACTTGACGTGTCGGGGTGTTGTTTTGGGTTGATTCCCATTTTCCGCATTTTATTCGTGATTTTAATAAAATAATTGTGTTGTGGATTTATTTGGATTTATTATGGTTTATGATTTTATCGGATTTATGAGATGATATTTAATAAAGAGCATTTATTTATTGGAGTTACTTATGGTAACATGCTGTTCCCGAGAGTGGGTGAGACGGGTGTTACACGTGTCACACCGTTCCCGAGTGAGGGTGAGACAGGTGTTACAAAAACATTGTTCACCGTGAGACTTTCGACCTCCACATTGTTCTCCTTCAGCTCACGTAGAAGCTTCTTGACCATATCTAGTTTCCAGAGGATTTGACTGTAGAGACAAATCATAGAGTTGAACGGGGAAGGTTTCAAGAGGAACCCTAGCTCTCTCATCTTCTTAAACGTGGCCTCGGCTTTATCTAGTGTCTATATTAACCATTATACCATTTTAAATTTATTTTAATTAAATATTTTATAAAATTCAGTTAATTCATCAATTACTCTATAATAGAAATACTCTACACGGTTCTGTAAAACAATAGCATTGTTATTAGTGAAACATAAATATATGTAGCATCAAATGTTCAGTGGGATAAGAAAATAATCCTGCAGAATTTTTTTTATTCCACGTGTGAGAGATGATGCATCATTCATTCGCTCTGAAAATAATCTAGTCATCATAGACCTAACTGCATCTAACAGGTTACGAAAATATTAAGTCTGTCGTAACCTAATTCTACAGCCTAAAAACAAATCTATCAAGCAGAGTATGTAACCATTGAAAAGGTTATTCTAGTTACAAACAAATCAGTCACCACAAGACAATAATATGTCTGTCATAATATGATTCAAAAAAACAAATTTATCATAACATAACACAAATATGTTACCACTATAGGTCATTCTAGTAATTTTGTCACTCGTTAACAAATCTGCTACTAGACGGCAGATATTTTCATAACCTAAAACAAATATGTCAGAACCTAAAACAAATCTGTTATCACTATGGGCATGTTCGTTTATAAATCGCTGCGACAGCGATAGCGACTCCGACAAAAGCAAAAAATATAACAGAGATACAAAAACTGTCGCTCAATATGGACGCCGGCGTTGTAACTAGTGAAGATGTTGAGTCGCTGTTATTTTCAGCGACACGTGTATATGCCTTATACTTCGCTGTTATTAGTATCGAGCGATTCTTCTCCACACAATTCTCAACAGACTCTCTACATCTTGTGTGTTAAACAACTGTTTTTTTTGTCGTTAGATCTAATCGCAGCGTTTGGAAAAAGAACAGGGCCTATATGTCAGTTTAGTAATTATTTTTTCGCAGATAAATCTGCTACAAGACGCCAGATTTTTTATGAAATAATAGATCTGAAGCCACTTTAATAAAAAATTAGCCAAAAATAAATAAATCTGCCACAGATTTTTTTATCCAAGACTACAAGTCTGTTACAAATTTTGAAAGTATGTGGTGTCGTCATATAATAAATCTGTCGCGGAAAATAATTCTACTACATATAATAAATCTGTTGTAAGTTATTCAAATAAATCTGTGGACCAAATAAGGCTAAAGAACTAAATCTATCATGAACAAATAAGTTTGTCGTCCAAACAAATCTATCACAACTAGACCTGCAAACATTTTGTAAATAACGATAGATTTGTTTTTGTAATTAAGTGGAATTTGCCACGTTGAAATTAAATTTTAATGGCATTTCTGTTTTTTCCTTACAAAGCAAAAAAAATATTTTAGCGATAAAAATAATCCAACCCTTAAATTTTATGAAGTACTCTAATAATTAAATCCTTAATTTGGGTTATTCTAGTAATCATCTCTAAATTTATTGATATCAATTTGTTAAGTACTAGATTAGCAAATACATACTCAGCGGGTGTAAAAATATATACATTATTAATATCTTTTCAGGTAAATAGTTGGATTCTCATTAGTAACCCGCAAAATTGTGTACTTGTTCCAATATTTTTTTGTGTCATCAATATAAATCAAAGTTAAAGAGTAAAAAATATATTAATAACTTTATTTTAAGAGAAACAATATTTCCTTTTAAATTTCAATTCTCCCTTTGTATCATATTAAGTGATGTTTTAGCCAAAAAAATTGTTTCATTTTAGGTGATCTGCTACATTTTTCAAGGCTAAAATTAATTAACTTTTTATGTTTTGTGATAATTGTATCATGCAGTTTGTTTGCATTATTGTTTGGATTGTGTTTAAATTAATAGATAATAAATGATGTTTTAGTTTAGAAAAAATAAATAATTTCTTAATTTATGTGCAAAAACTTTAAGCATTTTTTATTTTGATAATAGTGAATATATAATAATAATTTTATCCATCATTAGACAATTTTCTTTATTAAATTTATTTTAATTTCTTTTATTTTCATTAATTAAATTTTCAAATTTGTTTATTTATATATTCCGTATAATTTTGTCAACTTTCCAATTCTATAATTTATATTTTAAAATTACAAAGATGTCAACAGTTTCCATTTAATATTTTACAAACATATTTAAAAAGAAGGTAGAGAATTTTTAAATGGAAAATTTCATTTTACCTAAACATATTTAAAAGGAGTTAAATGTGATAAGTTAACAAAATTTCGAGACTGTAAAATATTAAATATCTTTAAAAACGAAAATTGTCAAATTTTGATTCTTTTTGTTCTTTATTCATTACATTTTTGATTTATTTCATTAAACATACTAAGAAAACAAACACAAGAACCTCACAGTTCCCTAGAAAATGTCATGGAAGAACATATGGAATCCTCAATACTTTCCCTAAATTCTAAAATGTGATTGATGAACATATGAAATGTCTCTAACGTTTTAAACATAAAATAAACCCAACAACAAATTGTAGAGAAAAGAAACAAATAGACTCCACTCCACTAATCATAATGCTAGCTAAAACTAACATTGGAAAATATGAAAATCAAGTATCTAATTAAAATACCACATAATCTCAAACAAAAGAGTGAAATATCATCATTGATCAACAAAGTGGAAAACTATAGAGTAAAATAATATGATTTTCTTTAAAAGGAGAAATGCAAGCAAAACAGGATTTACCTTCCATAAATGTACTTTGAAGCCAAAAAGGAAATATATCTTTGGCCAAAAAATCATAAGATACTCTCACCAAACCCCAAAAACCATGTTGATGGCAAAGTATAACAAATCCACACCACTACACTTTCTCCATTCTTTATTAAATACATGATGCCTCACCAAGCTATTTTTATACCATACTTTTAACATATCACATTCATAAATGCCAACTCACTCTCTCACTTTTAAAGCTAAAAGGAACACTCAAAAGAACATGAAGGAATCTCCTATAAAATATACAAATATGTATTGTTACATCTCCATGTTTTGAAATGTGATGTGACCTTTAGACCATATTAAATTCATTTTTCCAAATCATAAAGTAACACAAAGAAGGATAAATGTAACAAACTTTTGTTTACTTAATAATGCTGTAAATAATAGTTTATAAAGAGACATAATATGAGGTAAATAAGGCTGATTAAATGATATATTTATATCCCAATTTCTATGAAAAGTCACACTTTTGTTCTGTACTGTTCTTTCTTATAAGCTTGCTACAATTTATATAAGATGATGCCATTTACCATATTCCATCTTATACCTTAACTCTTTAATAAAGCTTTCAGAAAGGTGCTCGGTGAGGTATGCCCTTTCTTCTCCTCTGCTTTGGATAGTTCCGGTGGCTTTCTATTGGAGGTGTCCCTGGAGATATCACAGCCGTGGTTTCGCTGCGTTGGTCGTCAACCGCGATCGACATTCTGTTGATCAAACGGCTACAAATTCCGGTACTGCGGATCTTCGATGAGTCACCGAGACAGAACATATCTCTCCCACTCTTTCCTTTCAAAGAGAAGGTCAGGTTTGGATCTTCTCCATTCTTGACGCCTTCAAGCTGTTTTAGACCAATATAGGAAACAATCAAAAACCATACAACTGTGAAGCATACAATAAGAATTTCAAACTTGAACTTGAAGAAACACAAGAGGTTTGCATTACCTTGCAAGCGAGAGAACAGAAGCGCAACGAATCGAGGAGGATACGAGAACAGATCTGACATGTTTTGTTCACGCTTTTCCCCGTTCGAAACTGAGGTCTCACGTTTAAGAAGAGGATCTTAGCACTATTGATAACATAAGTCTGAACACAAGAGATATCAATGTGTCTCTGAATCTCACTCACTCTCACCACATTATGATACGACGATCGTCGAATCTGCATCCACAACAAACAAAATATTCGGTTAATTGATCAAAGGTGTTCGACGAAATTCCTCAAAGAGAGCTAAACCTGGACAACACGATGGTCTCTGTGATGAATCACACAGTAAGAGCAAAAGGCATTGCCCGAACAATCCAAGCAAAAGAGATTACATTCCCTCTTACTCGATTCTGCGTGAATCGAACAAGTCACAAAGTAGTCAGCTTGAAGCATTGGTAATAGCCATGGCGGAGTCATCACGTCATCGTTCTCCATTTTTACTATAGAACTCACCTGAGATCACAAAGACCCAGAAATCAATCTCTACAAAAAGAAACAAATCTATAATCAAATTACAAAATTCTGAAGAAAAAAAAAAACGGATTAAGAAGCAGAGGAACAACCATTGTTTGGGTCCTGATTAGTCCGATACCAGAAATTGAATCTGAGAAACAGATGACACAGAGAACAAAAAAAAAAACAGAGATGATGGAGAATATAGCAGCCACAGTTTGTTGTGTGGGTTGAGAGAGAGAGAGGAGGAAGAAGAGAAGAAGACGATGAAGAAATTTATAAGGAAGACACTGAAACGAAAAGGTGGGTTTTTTTTTACTAAGGCGGTTCTTCTTTGTATTACTCATTTTTATTTGCATATTAGTCCAGATTACTACAATACTTTTACATTTGGATCCATTATTTTTCTGGTAGCTCAAAACGCCTAATTTTGTTGTATACAAAAGCTATATACAGTATCATCAATTTTGTTTTGGTTTTATTTGGTTTTTATATACAATAGATGTAGATTGTCAAATTTTATATGGTTTATTTGGTGGATAACTAAATATGGGTTAAAATTAGTAAAATCTATACAGTGAAAGTTATCTTTCGCGTCGCGTGTTAGATATAAGAAAAATGAAATTTGTGTAAGATAGTGTGTCATTATTATCATTATTGACAAATGATATTTACTAATTACTATTGTTTGTGGTTCTTCTTAATATTACTCATCTTTTTTACATATCTTTATGTTATTACAATACTTTTACATTTAGGTCCTCTATTTTTCTTATTTAACTAAAACCCCCTATTTTTACGGAAAATAATATTTTTTATACAGATGGTATATCATCAATTTTGGTAAATAAGCAAAACTGGTCAAATTAATTAAAATGCAATTTATTGCTTTTGCCGCGTGTCAAAAAAGTGATTATGTCAAATAATTTATGCTTTCAAAAACGACACGTGAATAAAACATTATTCACCATAATTACAAAATATCATTTATTGATTTTGATAATAAAACCTAATGTAAGGTTAGTTTATTAAGGTAATTCTTCTTTATACTATTTATTTTTATTTACATATTATTCCATATAAGTATACTACTTTTATATTTGGGTCCTTTATTTTTTGTTTAACTTAAAACTCCTAGTTTTGTCGAAACAATAATAGCTATATATCATCAATCTTGGGTTTTATTTGGTTTTTATGTAGAGTAGATGTAGATTATCAATTTTATATGGTTTTATTTGGTATATAATCAAAATGCATGTAAAAATTAGTAAAATAAATATAGTGACAATTATTTTTCGCGATTCATGTTAAATATTAAAAAAAAAATTTATGTAAATAATGTGTTTTAATATTATTACTGACAAATGATATTTACTAATTACTATTGCTTGGATGGTTCTTTTTTATATTAATACTCAGGTTATTTACTTATCTTTTATGTTTTCACAATGCTTTTACATTTAGGTCTGTTTGACCAATATATATATATATATATAGCTATATATCATCAATTTTATTTAGTTATTTGAAAGATAATCAAATATAAGTTAAAGTTGGTCAAATAATTTTAATGAAATTTATTGCTTTTGTCGCGTATTAAAAAGTGATATTATGTCAAATAATGTATCATTAAATTAAATATTATATATTTTTTTTAAAACGACATGTGACATCTATACTAACTTGGGTGAAAAATAAACAACCATATGTACAAAAATGTTATATCTAACTTTTCAATAATTAAAAAAAAATTCCAACGTATGATGTTATTTAGTGGGTAAACGATTTATTTTCCTCTCGAAAGTTTTACATAGCACCACAACTACACAGTTTTTCCTCTTTGATCTGTGTTACACATATCAAGAGTTCTAATCTAGTTTCCCCCTAATTTGAAAGTTCGAAACCTGGTTCCACATAGAAGTAGGTTAACTTAGTTTACGACATAAACCCGATATCAAACCAAGAACCCCTTAGAATAAAGCGAAAAAACTTGGAACTCGCAGTTAAAACCCGATATAAGACCCGAAAATTTCCAGTGAAAGAAATCCCCAAATTGAGAAAATCTCAGAACCCTACCTTCGTTAACTTCAAATGTCCGAGAAAGAAGAAGATTTGTGGGTGTGCTGAAGATGTGTTGGTGTGGGGCTCAAATCGTGGCGAAGATTTCAAGGTCCGATGCTAATCCATACCGTCGTTACTATCGTTGTGCTTATGCTTACACACATAAGGTAATGTCAATGATTTATGAGATTGTTTCTATCAAATTTTGATTTTTATTGTTCTCATTCATACGTATTATGTAGCTTATCGATGATAACCACACTTTCAAGTGGGTTGATGAAGCATTGTTAGATGAGATAGAGACATTGGCTTTACGAACGACAATACTTGAACAAAACGTGACAGAGATTACAACAGAGAGTATGGAGCACTAAAAGATGGTTTTTGAGAGGATGCAAATGAAGTTAGAGAAAGAGATTTTTGAGAGGGTAGAAGATGTAGTGTTGGAATCCAAATCAAGCATGAAGAAAATGATGATAAGTTGAATCTATTGTGTTTATTGTAGTGTATTGGATTTTGCCTAATGATTCGATTGTGTTTTGGTATTGTTATGTAACTCAAATCCAAAATCTATTTCACTTGTTATTGTTATGTTCCTGTTATTGCTCAAAACAGAGACAATTTGGATTTCAAAATGCATTTAATATGTATAAACTGGTTCAAAGCATAATAGTCTAGTACACAAGCCGAGTTAAACATCCTAATGCTAAGACATTACCAAATAGCAATGTAAAACATCAACCAAAAACACATAATCATATCAAAACCAAAAACAGAGACATAGCCGAGTTACTCCTAATCTAAAGGAAAACCAAAAACAGAATCATCTTCATCTAATCTTACACTTCATAATCTTCTAATCTCATTCATCCTTGAGTGACAACTCCTTGAGATGGTTTAACTTGAGTGCCTGTGCCTTGAGTGTCAATGAGTTAAGTAGTTTCTCCTTCAAAGTTCTGAGATGTCTTCTTCTTATGAAACCTGCAATTATGACCAGATGCACCACATATACCACAATGCATTACCCTTTTCAACTGTTGAGGTGCCTTCTTCAAAGGAGACTCATTTTTTTCTCTTTTTCCTCTTTTTATCCTTCTTACTCTCCCTACTTTTTTTCCTCCCAAGTTGCAGTGGTTCAGATGGTATATGCACATTAGAAAGTGTGGTTGATGGCCAAAATGCAGGACCTCGCTGTGGAACTAGTCCTTCTGTGTAGTTCCTCTTCCACATAGTTGTCCAAAACCAGTGACACACATAGTCTTCAACCTCAAGATTCTTGTGCAAAATTACTCCATAAGCATGCTCACAAGGAATGCCACATATGTCCCATTTTCGACAAGTGCAAGTCCTCTCACTCAAGTTTATCCGATGAGAACAGCCACTAAGCGAAGCTTCATACATGCCATTCGTGCTTCTTTTAATCTTGCATTCTGAGGCTTTCTCGAGGTCTTTTGCAAGGAACTTAGCCACATACGGCGTGCATCTCCCTTTGTAATCATGAGAGATAGCAGATCTCTTGGCAATCCGGATCATTGCTAGTCTCCTGATGGTCTCAAGCATTGGGACAAATGGTTTGTTCCTAGCTTTCACTATTGAGTTATTGAAGGACTCTGTCGAGTTATTCTCAACATCTTCACAGTAATTCCCTAGCTTGTAGCCCTGCACCAAGTCCTTGGTTTTGACTTGACAACAACATGCCAGATAGATACATCATAGTTGAACAACCTTGTGATGTTTGCTTTAAACTGAGCCTTATTGTAGCTCCATGCCATATCCCAAACATAAGGCTCCATCTCTTTATTCTTCCCATGATTTTTCTTCCAGTTTCTATAGATGTGTCTGACACACATTCTATGCTCAATCCTTGGTAGCTCTAACTCAACAGTTCGGATCAATCTCTGAAACAAAAAGCAGAAGTTATTAATTCATGATAAATACATAACACAAACATGACTAAATGAAGAATGGTTGTTACCTTTGACGATCAGAGACTATGATATAACCTTCACCATCCATTAGTCCCAAATCAGCCTTAAGCTTTCTCACAAACCACACCCAATTATCTATGTTTTCTACTTGTACATACCCCCATGCTATTGGATATATAGCATTATTTGAATCTCTACCTAAAGCAACCAACAACTATCATTTAACTTTTCCTTTCATAAAGGTTCCATCTACTCCTATCAATGGCCTACACGTCTCTTTCCATGTTTTCCTAATCACATCAAAGCAGACATAGAACCGGTTGAATACCTCTTGGCTTGCATCATTTTTCACAGTGTCAACTTCAACAGTTGATTGAATGTTTGATTTTCGTATCTCAGCCGCATAATCTTGGAGCCGCGCAAACTGCTCATCATATTCTTTCTCAATCCACCGCAATGCTTTATTTCTTGCAGCTTGACATTGAGGCATGGATATGGTGATCTTCCATTTTTGTTTAATGGTTTCTTCAATCTTCATAGGCATGAATTACTTAGGTTATTCTCTGATATTATCTAGGAACAACCTAACAATAACCGGAACCTTCATCATCTCACAATCTCCATTCATATTACATGTATGCACATTCTTGAATACGTTAACCCTCCACTTACTACATTTTTCAGTCACTGAAAAATATATGCGCCATACACATCCATCACCAACACATTTATACCCAAGCTTCGTTTTATAATACATGTACTGTTAGATGTTGCATCCAGTCTTTAGAGTATGGTCGAGTACAGCATCCTTAAAAGCAATTCCGTTGAACAAAGTCTAGTGATAGTATAGATTCCCATCTCCGCGTCTGATGTTGTTACATTTTCTCTCCCAAACAAATTCTTTGTCTTCATCACTCTTATTGTCCGAATACTCATCGTGAAGAATCGAAGATTCATCTCGAAACTCCATTACGGCCTGTTCGATTTCAAACGCGTCTCGCTCCCTTGGAGCTTCATCGTCAGGTCCATCGTCTTGTGTCAGATGACTTGACCCTCCTTCCTCTTGTTGACCAGATCTAGTAGAATCGTGATAAATGACTAACGCATTCGTATCCAACTCATTCGAATCCATCATCTCGACATTCGTCTTCAGATCGATTTGGAGATTTTGACTTTATCAAATCTAGGGTTCTTAGATTTGAGAAATTTTTTTTTTGTTGGGTATTTTGGGATTTCTAATCGGGTTAATTTATTATAATCGAGTTGTTTTCTAGGTTTAATCCGGTTTAATTTTGTTGTTACACGGTTAGTGGTTCTTTGGGCAATAGTAAACCAATGATAAACCATGATTATGTGTTTCTGGGATTTGAAATTTGAATTTATGTGGAACCAGGTTTCAAATTTTCAAATTAGGGGGAAATTGGATTGGAACTTTTGATATGTGTAGACACAGATCGAAGTTGAAAATCTGTGTAGTTGTGTTGCTATGTGAAACTTCCGAATGAGAAATAGATTGTTTATTCTTATTTAATGCTATTACTTTCTTTTTGTTTGAATGCAAATAAAATATCCTAACATTTAATGGAATATGTAGTCAGATGAAAAAAATACATGCATACAAAAGTGTATGAGGTTGAGTGTAAAGCCTTATACCCACTTTTAGATCAATTGGAATTTTGTGTATATAATACAAGATATATGTTTATGATGACAATTCATATATTTTATAATAGTTTAAATTTTTGAGGAAAAAAACAATAACAAGTGATATATTTTTTAAACAAGAACTAAGTCTTGTTCAAATATTAAAAAGGAAAAATTATTGTTGAGGGTGGGCAACGAACGACTGAAGATTCCTTCAGTTTCAAATCTTAGACCATTTGATTTTATGTTCACTGTGAAGTTTATGTTGGGGTTCTTTTAAATCCAATATGTTTACTCGTCAGTTATGTTGTAGATCCAGGATCGTAACGTGCGGTGAACTTGGATAATGATTGAATCGTGCTCGAAAGCACTTTCTTTAAAGAGTATTTCGACCCTTCTCAAGCCTTGGGTTACACGAAATCTCTTCTAGGATACGACAGTCAAAGTTCTCTCTCTTGTTCCAGGCTAAGATACAAGAGAAACCAATAGAGATTTTGTGTTTTGTTTATGTGTTTATCACCAAAAATTCTCTCAATCTTTAGTCTTGTGAATCTCTCTCTTGTCACTTTTTTTCTAACCCCATCCCTTTGATGTAGAGAAAACTTTTTATAATGTCCAATGGTTGTGACATACGTTTGCAACCGTACGTTAAATATTACAACCTTTCGTTCAATAGTTGTAATGGTTAGTAAAATAACCGCTTATTGTTATGGTTAGTAAAATAACTGCTTAATTTACACTTAAATTTCCAACATTCATCCCCCATTTAAGTGTAATCATTGATTCACAAAATCAACAACATAAACCAAACTCATGCATAGATGAAAATATCGTAACGATTGAATTAACATCTTAGTGTTATTACACATTTCAAATACCCGAGAATTAGGATGTCTAATGGATTGAATCTTTCAACTCATTTTGGGCACATGAAGATAATACACACGAATTCACTCACTACTCTAAGTGGTTATCCTTGACACTATTATAAGCCATGTGTCCGTATCCTTTTATGAGCATATACAAAGCTAAGTCCAAGCTTCTTGAAGCAGCTACGCTTCTTGAAGCGGCTACGCTTCACACTCATATAGGTAAATCTTTTAATCTGGCACCTACAATTTTTCAAAAGATCTATTAAGAAGAAAAACTTCAACCTAACATTTTCTTGCAGATCTGAGCACTTACTTTGGGATGATATAAACTAGTGCTTCAATCTTTAAGTGTGGGCTTTCCGCATTGAATTCAGCCTCTAACGTCGTATTAGAGGGGAATTGGGTATCCCACCATTAAAGATTTCAACTGGACTTTAATCTCATCCCTTTAACGGACTTGATCACCAAGTCTCTAGCTAATCCTTTTGTTAAGTGATCCGCTAGATTTTGTTGAGACCGAATAAACTCTATGGTAATCACCCCATGAGTGATCAACTCACGTACCGCACTATGTCTAACGCCAAGGTGTCGCGACTTACCATTATACACTTGGCTATAAGCCTTGGCCAAAGTAACTTCACTATCACAATGGATAAAAATGGGTGACACCGGTTTCGGCCACAATTAAATCTCAGAGACTAAGTTTCTTAACCACTCTGCCTCTCTCCCCGCAGCCGCTAACGCTACAAATTCGGATTCCATAGTCGAACTTGTAATACAAGTTTGTTTCTTAGATGCCAATGAAATGGCACCTCCCCCAAGTAAGAACACCCAACCACTTGTAGAAGAATGATCTTCCACGTTGCTGATCCAACTTGCATCTGAATATCCTTCTAAGACTGAAGGAAATCCAACATATGACAAACTATAATTTATGGTTCCTTTCAAGTATTTGAGCACTCGTCTTTGAGTGCTAGGATTACTAGTGTATCTACTCAACTTTCCTACCGCATAATCTATATCCGGTCTAGTGCTCGTCATGGCATACATTAAGCAACCAATTACTTGTGAGTACTCGAGTTGTGATACCGCTTGTCATATATTAGGCGTAAGCTTCACACTCGCATCCATGGGAGTGCTCATAGGAGAACAATTCTCATAATTGAAGTTTTAAGCACTTTTTCAATGTAATGTGATTGTGTCAAAGACAATCCTTTGTTCTCACGCTTGATTCTAATTCCAAGAATCACATCCGCCTCTCCCTTGTCTTTCATGGCAAAATTTGATGACAAGAACTCTTTTGTTAGTTCTACTTATCTAAGGTTGGTGCCAAAGATCAACATGTCATACATATAAGCATATGATCACTCCATTACCGGAATCATCAAACTTGCTATATAAACACTTGTCCGATTGATTTAACTTAAATCCATTTGACAAGACAGCCTCATCAAACCTTTGACGTCATTGCTTAGGTGCTTGCTTTAGGCCGTACAATGACTTTATCAACTTACACACCTTATGCTCATTTTCGAGCATTACAAACCCTTCAAGTTGCTTCATATAAACTTCTTCTTCCAAAACATCATTCAAGAATGCTGTCTTGACATCCATTTGGTGGATCACAAGATCATTGATAGACGCCAAAGCAATCAATAATCTTATAGAAGAGATCCTAGCAACTGGAGCATATGTATCAAAATAATCAATACCTTCCTTTTGTTTAAAGCCTTGAATAACCAATCGAGCCTTAACCTTGTCGATTGTTCCATCGACTTTCATCTTTTTCTTGAAGATTCACTTGCAGCCTAAAGGGTTGCAACCGAGTGGAAGATCCGTCATACCCAAGTATTATTCCATATAATAGAGTTCATCTCATCATTTACCACTTCTTTCCAAAATGCAACGTCTTGCGACTTCATTGCTTCATCAAAAGTTCTAGGGTCCTCATCAACACGATAACAATTTGAGTATTGAAAATCAACCTCATCTCTTAACCCCTCAACTAGGTAAAGTTGAAAATCAGAACTGAATGATTTTTTGATTCTCCCTCGTTTGCTCTTACGGAGTGTAGACTCGTTAGGAGGAACAAACGTGTTGTCTCCTTTCTTTGTTCAAGTTGAACTAGGAACTAGATCCTTTGGTCTAGGTATGGATGAGAAACGACTCTCATCAAATATTGCATCTCTTGACTCAATTACAGTGTGAATTAGGTTCTATGACATAAAACCTATAAGCCTTGGAATGCAAGGCATATCCAATAAAGATGCAATCAACACCTCTTTCTCCCAAAATTTTAATCTTTAGTCTCACGACCGCCCTACAGCCCCAAACTCGAAGGTAGGTCAAGTTTGTTTTCTTTTTGTACCAAAACTCATATGGGGTAACTTTGTTCATTTTGTTAGGAACTCTATTTAATAAATAACAAGCCATCAACATGGTTTCACCCCAAAATCCGTCACTCAATCCCGAGTAAGATAACATAGAATTTTTTTTTTTTTTAGGACTCTATTTTTCCTCTCGGATACACTATTTTGTTGTGGTGTATACAGAACCGTAGTCTCATGTATAATGCCTACAGACTGAAAATATGCAGGATCATAATACTTTCCACCTCTATCAGTGCGTAATTTCTTAATCAAGTCATTATGTTGCAATTCAACCTCGGTTTTATAAACCTTAAATTTATCTAGGGCCTCATCTTTAGTATGCAATAAAAACAAATAACAAAAACGAGAATAATCATCTATAAATGTGATGAAATATTTCTTGTTTCCTAAAGATGGCATAGCGTGCAAGTCACATAAATCACTATGAATAAGTTCAAGCAATATTGAGTTTCTTTCAATGCTTTTAAAAGGTTATCTAACTATCTTAGTTAACATACATGTTCTACACTTCTCTATAGTCACGTCAAAAGTAGGAATTAATCATTCTTTAGACATATCAATCATTCGTTTATAATGCACATGGCTTAATCTTGCATGCCATAAAGAAGTATCATTTTTGCTAGAACATGCCATATAAATAGAACTAACAACTTTATTAATATTAAGCATAAACATGTCATTACAAAAATATCCAAATCCAACAAAGACACCACACTTTGATAAGATAAACTTATCCGATTCATACATTTGTTTGAATCCACACTTATTTAAAATACTAGCGGAGACTAAGTTTTTCCTAATTCCGGGTACATGAATTACATCATTAAGATCAAGAATTTTCCCAGAACTAAATTCTAACACCACTTTTCCACGACCTAGGATAGGAGCGGTTGACTCGTTGCCCATATAAAGTACAGACCTATCTTGAACCGGCTCGTACGTTTTGAACCAGCCACGATCCTTGCAAACATGTGTTGTTGCACCCGAGTCAGTCCACCACGTCACCTCATCATCCTGCACATAAAATACCTCAGCAATATTTGATACATAATTCACTTTCGAATATGAATCAAAAACAGAAATCTGACCTTGATGAGAGGATGGGCCTTGATCCTTAGACCTTTGCCCTAAACGATTATATTGCGTTTTATTCTTATCCTTTTCCGCCCGACAATCATATTTAAAGTGACCCGGCTTGTTACAAATCTAACAAACGGTATTGTTAGATCCATCGTTAGTGTTGTTATTAAAAGAACGTTTCTTTCCCTTATTCTTCATCTTAGAACTCCCACTTTCTTCCATCATATTGATTGAAGAAGTTTCAGCCTCTTTGGGTTTTCCACCCTCTTGCACCCCTAGAGATTCCTCTATACGCAAATGGCTACCAAGTTGTATAAGAGACAACTTTTTTTTTTTGTGTTTTAACATGCGCCTAAAATCTTTCCATGAAGGCGGTAACTTGTCGATGATACTCGACACCGATATGGATTCATCCATCTTCATGTTGTGTTGAGCAAATTGGCCTAGGATGGGAAGTAATTCATTGTATTGCTCCATAACCGGCCTTGAATCGGACATCTTGTAATTATTAAAATTACTCACAAGGAACTTCTTACTAGATATTTGTAAGGATATCAACTTTCCTCGCACATCCATCACAAATTTGCGACGGGTTTGCGAAGAAAAAATCCATAGCAAATTTGTGAGGCATATACGATAGAATTGCGAGAGCCATTGCAACTCCATTGCAAATCGAAAAAATAAAAATTTTAAAAAATCCTAATAAAATGTAATTGAATTTATTTTCAAATACATTTGAGTGTTCATAAGGTTCATCATAAGTTTCTCCTTCATCGAACTCTTTGAATTTGTCCAATTTCACATATTCGTTGGATCTATCCAAGATGTCTTATTTCTCTATAAAGTGATTGATTCCATAAATATGGTTATCGATCATAAAAAGGAATCTAAGATGCCTTATAATCGGAGATATGGCGATGCAACACAGAGCTGGAGATGTCTTTGTCTCAATAGAATCAACAAAAGATGTTATACATATTTATCCACTTATTAGATA
This sequence comes from Turritis glabra, assembly GCA_900406565.1. Taxonomy (NCBI): domain Eukaryota; kingdom Viridiplantae; phylum Streptophyta; class Magnoliopsida; order Brassicales; family Brassicaceae; genus Turritis; species Turritis glabra. The sequence continues at coordinate 46,377 of OVBN01000031.1, read as the reverse complement.
AGTATAATACAATCTCAGATAGATCAAAGAAAGATTCAAAATCGGAAGACTTCGAAGAATCAGATGGTAGAGAGACTATGATGAGACAAATGAACATTCCAATGTATTTGAAAATTAATTTAACTAAATTTTATAACTATTTTGTTAGTTTTAAAAAAAAATAATTTTCTCAATTTGCAATGGAATTGCGAGGACACTCGCAAATCCCTCTCAAATCTCTTGCACATTCTCAATAAAAAAAATATTATGATGACATGCGAGAAAATTTCGTAAATATTGCGAGGGAATTACGAAGCACCGTAGCAATTTCCTCGCAAATATGGACGCCCCTTATGAATCCTTAAATCATATACCCTAAACCATGTGCGAAGGATTTGCTATAGTCTCTCGCAATTCTCTCACAAAACTTCTAAAAAAATAATTAGAAATAATTTTAAAATTTCCTTCCAAAATGTTTTAAACATTGCGAGGGAACTGGTAGGGATCGCTCGCAATTCTCTCGCAAATGTTTTCAGTTTTCTCGGGGCACAATGTTTTGGCGGAAATTTTAAACTTTTTAGCCAAACTTTCAGTTTTCTCGGGGCACAATCGCTCGCAATTCTCTCGCAAAAATTTCAGTTTTTTCGTGGCACAAAATTTTGGCAAAGCTTTCAAACTTTTTAGCAAAACTTTCAGAAAGTTTACGTGGTAATTGCTAGAGAGTTTTGAAGGCATACAAATATATATATATATATATATATATATATATATATGATTGCATGTTTGAGCTCTGCTCAAACTTCTCTCATTTCCTCCACTCAATTCTCTTGCATCTCTCACTTAAACTCTCTTGCTCTCTCTCACTCAATCTCACTTCTCTCTTCATCCCTCATTTACATCTCTCTAAAGGTATGATTTTAAATTTCATTGTTAGTTTTATATTTAGATTTGTATTATTATAGTTTTAGATTTAGGAGTTGTTTTATTAAGGTTTAGCTAACCAGCTTCTAATCCAAATCGAAAAGGGAGCTGCAATCCCAAACCACCAGAGGATTTCGGATCCGTCACCTTCTTAACGATTTTGAATAAATCGATATCTTGGTGGGCAAAGTTTCAGAGCCATGAGGACAAACAGAGATGTTACCAGACGAATTGGCGATGAAATAAGGAGCTCCCCACCCATCGATTCAATAGAGAGACGATGAGAGAGAGGAAGAACAACAGCAAGAGATGTCAACAACGACGGAAGTTGGTGAAGACGCTGGGATAAATACATCGCGGCGGTGTCGGAGAAAGCGTAGCCGCGAGTGAAGCACAGAAGAGAAAAGCCAAAGATAAAAGTTTTAAGGATGGAGGCAGATCTAGGTTTTACTTGTTTGGTAGAAATTTCGTAGGTTAATTAAATATAATATAATATTAGTTCGTAGGAAAATAAAAGGAAATATATTTCGTCATAAACTGGTAGGAAAGATTCCTACAAAATTCCTACAAAATTCCTACAAAATTTTTTTCGTAGGAATTTGGAAGAAATTTTTCCTACCAAATTCCTACGAAATTCTTTCGATATACTTTCATAGAAAATTGGAAGGAAATTTTCCTACCAAATCCTACGACCTTAATTCCTATCAAATTCTTTCAAATTTTCTACGAATTTTCCTAAGACAATATATTTTGTAGGAAATTTCTTATGACTTTCTCACCATTACGTTTCGTAGGAAGTTTCCTACCAATTTCCTACGATAACTGTTTATCGTAGAAAAATCATAGGTATTTGGTAGGAAATATTTTCTACCAAAATTTTTGTAGGAAAATTGGTAGGATTTCACTACCCAAGCAACCATCTTCGCCTCTGACTGGCCACCAACACCGTGAATCCAATGGATCCAATTAAACGCGTTTTGATGAACTAAATCTAAACTCTAAGGGGATATTAATGTATAGGAAACCCAAGAGCTCCAATCTTAGACTTGATCGATAGATCTTCATCTGTAGATTTTGATTCGAACCGAGACTTGTCACTGGTTTATGAGTCGAGGAAAGACCTGACGGTGGTGTCGTTTGATAAATCAATTCGTGCGTGGCTTCTCTCTCACTCGATTTGTCCCTTATGTAGATCTAACCTCATCTCTGGTTTCTCATCTCACCACAACCCAAGCTCCTCGTATCTCCTTATTCTTGAGAGTAAACAAATTAATAAGAAGGATAAAACCAACTTTTTGCAGGATGAGAAGTGTTTGATTCCGTAAGCTTTCGAAAAAGTTTCGTTTCCTACGATACTCTTTTAAAAAATGATTTATTCATAATTGTCTCTTCAATGAATCTTTGTTGGATAAAAGTAAAGATGTTGTCGTGAGTAAAAAAACCCAGCCCAACCCGAATCTAAATTAAATCTGTCCACCAAAAATCTGAACTTAAAAAATCCGATGGATTTCGGATTTTAATGGGTAAACTCGAAAAAATTCCAATAAATTCCGGGTCGTCGAACATTCGAGTTTATCGAACACATCCTCGAACCAAACCGTGTTTTTCGAAGCTTGTGGGTACCCCATTTTTTATTTTCTAACTTCTTTAGTTATATTGTAGTGGCTTTAATTGAGCTTGTAATTTATAAAATTTAAACAGTAAATTCATTTAACATTTGGTTTTGTAAGTAAAAACATATATAATATTATAAGATTATTTTAGAAACTAAGTATGTCGTCGATGTCATTAAGCATCAATTTAAAGAAAATCTCTTCTCATGGAAAATTGGATGCCTAGTGATATAAAATATGTTATATGTTAGGAATCTATGGATACATATAGGTTTTCTTTTTTGTTGTTGAAGATATACATTTAGGTTAACCATTTTGCTTTTGATTATACCGTGTTACTGGCAAATTTTATATTTTTAATGAACTCATAATGAACTCATTATTTGTTTATATTTTTAATCATTTTTAGCTAAAACCAAACTGAAAACCAAATCGAATTGAGAATGCATCAAAATGAACAAAAACCAAACTGAAGCAAATGATTTATTTTCTATAAACCAAAAAAACTGAAAACAAAGTAAATAAATTGAAACTGAATCGTGCTGACCTTATTTACCCATAATTATGTGAATAAAATCAAGAGGAATTAAATGGAATAAAGATACAATAGAAAAACAAAAATTTGTGGGTATTCAAAACCTGATAAAGTAAAACTAATGTAAAGCATGATATAAACAAGATCCGCTTATTTTAACTCTGCGTTTTTTCAATGTAAAAAGTTTGGGTACCGAACTTAAGATTATAACCGAGTTTTAGATACCCACTAGACTTTTACCCATCAATTACCTGAAACTACTCTTCCACTAGTAAATCCATACGAATATTTTTCTAGAGAGCCTAGTGCTTTCCCGGTTAAATGTGTTCGCGAACTCATTCGCCCATCCTTTAGCAAGAGAGTCATGGAGTTTGTCCAATCCAGCAAATTCTCATCATGCCAAGTTCCAGCCACGGAGGAAAAAAAGTTCATTTCACTCAACATACCTGAATATTTATCAAGACTATGGCAACAACATGGCTATACTCATCTCCACTTTGGGGTTATACGAATTGGTTTAACCTTACACGCTCAAAAAGGTTTACCAGTTGTAGCACGTATAGCTTTAGTCGATTCAAGACTAAAGTCATACCAACAGGCTTGGATCGGGACGGTTTAGACAACACTAAACGCAAGAACAATATTTATAACACTGTTTCCAAACTTTAATGTTTCCTTACAAGATCTCAATCTACTGAAGAAACTCAAGGTTCAATTACAAGTCGTTGGAGCACCTATGCAAGAAAAGAGTGTAGTCGCAACCCTACATCATCATATCGTCTATCGAATACAAGATCATGCTCTTGATCTTGTACTACCCTCATCTACTGAAGCGTTATATGTAGAAGTAACATCAGCCTCGCAAGCACCCAACGCTGTTCAAATTCCTCGACAAGTTTCTCGTGAAGAACTATTGCGTCGACTACCGGAATCATGGGTTACGAGTTATGAGAAATTACATCAAGCAGCTCAGACACCAGTCCAACCATCTGACGTCAGCTTTCATTCTCGAAGTGATGGTACGACAGAGATTAAGTTCGAAAAACCAAGATCATCATCTTTTCGAAAGCAGATGTTCACCTAATTCGCAATACAAATTGATGACCAAGTTCCATTCAAAGAACAAAATCCCAAACTAATTTCTTTTGGTCAAGACGGAACAGTTATATATCCTTTCAAGGATGAGAACGGACATCAATATTTGGATGTATGTTCATGCTCTGCTTGCACATAAGCAATCTATGAATCTGATGAAGAAATACGGCAACGACGAAGGAAAAAGAAAGATCCTCTTTACAAGAGGTATCTCGAATGCGATCCTACTGTCGGTCCATTAGGTGATGACAAATATGATTATATTGTCCAGTACTCAGAAAGAAGGAAGGAACCTAAGCAAGAAATCATGATGCAAACAGAAGAATTTCCTCCACCAGAAGACTTCATCAGGAACAATATCGCTCATAGTCCAAAAATCCTTACACAAGCCATCAACTCATCTGGCCCAGATTAGCTAAGTCAAGGCAAAAAGGTCCTTAATTGGTAAACGGAGAATGCGTTCGCTCAAAATCAGCTATTATCCACAATAAATCATAAAGTTGATCAAATTGCTGATGGATACAATAAAAGATTAACCAGCCTTCAAAGCTCCATAACATAGATCCATGACCGACTCAATGGTCTTCACCATGAAATGATGACTATGGCGCAACACATGATGGTTAATACGTCTCAATTTCGAAGTAAAGAAGTCGAGATGGCTAGCCTCAAAAACCAGTTAAAAGATCTTCAAAGAAGTCTTGAAAGTATGATCCAAAACCAAAACATGGCAGATACATCTTTTACTACCTTTGGAAGCATGCCATCAGGAATACCTATGTATCAAGGGTCTTACTGTCTGGATTTTCTTTCTAGTTATCAAGAGAAAAAACCAAAACACTCTTTCCCAGGGTTCTTATCCTCAGATGAAGCCTTTATGTCTCTTTATGGTACATCTTCGGTTAACAATTTCAAACCAAGGATAACACCAGCAAAACCATGACGGCAAAAGAAATCGGAATTTTTGGTCAATCCGACTAAACAACCGACTATCACTTCTTCCTCTAGTCACGAATCTACTGACGATATGAAGAAGAAAGGGAAAGATATCGAGATGATTGAATTTTCAATGTCCAGCCTGCTCGATCACATGGGAAAACCTCTATTGAATCAACACAAGAGCCACATGTTCAAACTCCTCAAGACAAATCTTCTCAGACGGTTGCAATGATAAAGCATTTCTCCGATTCAAGTTCGAGTGTTTACACCGCTAGTTCTGATGAAAAATCTCTATCTAAGCATTTCTCCTATTCAAGTTCGAGTGTTTACACCGCTAGTTCTGATGAAGAATCTCTACCTAAGCAGTTCGCTATTGGTGGTGGATCAACAACACCAAAAAACGAACCAAACATACACGAGGTTTTTTCAAGTGATGAAGAGATGACATTCACATTCGATGGTATTCTTTTTGAAAAATAGAAAGACCGTCTTGATGAATTTCAAGCGTGGATGAATTCGTGAAGCTTTGACTTCAGCATTACAACTTGTCATATAACAGTTTACAGCACGATTTTCTGGAGCACTCAAAGAATGGTAGAATTCCCTTGGCGAATATAGACAACAACAAGTTTATCAAACAACAATTCCGTTGCTATTGGGAGAAATTCATAGAGAATTTATTGGTACACCAATTCATCTAAAGGATCAGCTTCAAGAAGAATTCTTCACAGCAAAATGTTGTTCGCTAAAGAAACGAGATTTGGCAAAGCACTTTGAACGACAAACAAGGAGATATTACGTGCTTAATGGTCTCAACAATCCTAGCCTGAAGCAAGTTTATCTCTCCTCTATTGACGACTATTTGAACCAACAAACAAAGTTATACATCAGAGATCAAGGTCAAACAGTTGAAGAAATCTCTATCGGTCAAATTCAACAATATGTCTTCAAGACACTCGACAAGCTTTGTAAGCAAAAAGAGTTTTGGATGGAGTTTATGGATAAATCCAAGCAACTATCCAGGATATGTGCAAGACCGGATCTTGATATCAAATGTTCAAAAGCCAAGAAGTCCTGTTCGTGTGAAATAAGAGGAAAACCACAGAGGTTCAAAAAGACATTTCCAAAGTACTTTAACAAGATCGGACGCAAACGCTTCTTTCGAAAGAAACGGAGTTTCAAGAAAACTACAAAGTGTTTTCTTTGTAGAAAGGAATGACACTTTGCAAAGAATTGTCCCAACAAGTGGAAGAAGAAGAAGCAATATCTTATCAGCTCAATATCCAAGATTGCCCCAGACATCGATCTTGATAATCATGATCTTGAGTCTGTTCTATCATATGATAGTGACGACAATAATGCAATCTGTGGACACTCAGATTCTGATAACTCCTCTGAATCATCGTATGAAGAGGATGATGAATACTGCTTCAAAATCACCCAAAGTACCAAGACAAGATGAGATACAAACTCCACATTTGCCGGTGACTATTTTTGATCCAAAAAGCGAAGAAGATCCAGTCCATGTTATTGCGTTTATAGATACAGGCGCTCATACGACGATAATGAATCCTAAAGTTCTGTCGCCATCTATGTGGTTACCTCACCAACATGAATTCATTGTCGCAAACTCTGGATCGCTGATGATAAAGCTCAAATCAAAACCAATTATCATAGAGCTCTTCCGAGGATGTTAGATTACAACCGAAGTACTTGGTTCCTCTACACATGGGATGCATATTATGCATTGAAAAAGAATTTCGATATATCAATCGAGCCTCGAGGAATAAGATGGAAATATCTCTACAAAACGTTCACGAAGATTTTTTGCCTATTTACGATTGACGATTCGACGTCTCCAGAATTCGGAAGAATTAAAGATGAAATCACGATAATTTCGTGTGCTGAGTCTCACACCGATTTCTTTCAAAAATGCAACAAACCTTTATGGTTAAATACGGAGTGCTTTGTGTCATTACCCCTCAAAGAAAATGTGCATACTACTCCAACAAAAGCAAGTCATGCGGGGATGCCACCTGCACTGCTGCAACAAACAAATGAAGAATGTGACCAGATGGTACATCAAGGAATTGTTTCGTCAACAATTCCCCATGGGCATGTAAAGCGTTTTACGTTAATAACCGAGCGGAACAAGCAAGAGGAAAACTCAGACTGGTTATTGATTACAAGCCGTTGAATCAGTACCTACAAGACGTCAAATTCCCTCTGCCAAACAAAAGGGCACTCATTCAACATCTTCAAGGAGCAACAATATTTTCTAAATTCGATCTAAAATCGGGTTTCTGGCAAGTAGGAGTTAGTCCGGAAGAAAGGTACAAGACGGTGTTTTGTCTACCAAATCGCTATATCTAATGAAATGTTCTACCTTTCGGTCTCAAGACTGCACCATCACTATTCCAGCAAGCGATGTTACGAATATTCAAGCCTCTTCTCCATACGGCTTTAATATACATCGACGATATCCTCCTATTTTCATCCAGTGTCAAGGAACACATCCAATCTCTCAAGCAATTTCCAGAGCATCGTACAGCAATATGGAATTATGCTCTCGGCCCGTAAGATGATCATAGCCCAGCCCAACATTGAGTTCCTTGGAATGCAAATTACGAATGGACAATTTGCACCACAAGCCCATTTGGCTACAACACTTCTCCATTTTCCAGACGAAAATCTCACAAAAAGGCAAGTTCAACAGTTTCTTGGAGTAGTCAATTATGTAAGCGACTTTATCCCGCAACTTTCGCAACTGACAAAACCACTCCAGAGGATGCTGACAAAGAATCCACCGCAATGGACAACACGACAAACCGAAGCGGTCAAAAGGCTAAAGCTAGAGATACAAAAGCTACCGCCTTTAAAGATTCCTTCTTCAGGGAAACGTGTTCTACAAACTGATGCAAGTGACAAATATTGGGATGCCATACTATTTGAAGAGATAAATGGGAAACGTCAACTCTGTGGATATAAAAGCAGACGCCTTAAAGAGCGGAAATGCATTATTATTCCACGGTCAAAAAAATTTTAGCGGCCAAGAAAGCTATCGAGAAATTCGATTTCCATCTGATAGGACAAAAATTTCGCATCGAAATGGATATGTTTTCTTTTCCAAAGATGTTACAATTCAAGCAGAAGATGGTCCCGCATCAACAGCTATTACGATGGAGCGAATGGTTTTCCAAGTACGATTTCAAATCCTTCTATTTAAAGGGTACGAAGAACATTCTTGCTGACATGCTCAGTAGAAACCCACTAAAGGAATACACATGATGGCAAGCTCATCTGCAACCAATAAAGGCTACTATAACTTCGAAGCCAACATGCCTGAAGACGTTCGTCAGCTAATTACTAAGAATACTTTGCACGAGCATCTCCAGCAAAAAGTTTTTAAGTATCAGTCCATTATCCTTTCAAATCATGGAGTCAATTGCCATTACTTCGCACCAATGGGGATTCATCCAGATTATATGTTCGCTCATCTCTATAGAATCGAGAGTACCAATATGCCAGAAGAAGTTCTCTGCTTTCTCTAGTATCTCTGTTCAGTCTACACCATTGGCGTTACTTTTGATATACAATGGCTATATCAATACATCAATGTCCAGCAAGGTCAGAAAGATTGCCTATCGATATTTTTAACATGGTTCACACCATTGAGCATCTGGAGCGGAAAATTACGGAGATCAGCAAAAGCAACCAGTTTACCATTCAAGAAGCTAAAAGGTCAAGGAAGTCTTAATCCTTTTTTCAGTCCTCATACCATCTATTTCTTCCATTGACTTGTCTAAGTCAACATAAAGTCAAACAAGATTCATGCACTACCAGAGAAGAGTTCATCCAGATTTCAATATTCATGATGTCAAGGTGTACGAAGATTTCTAGCTCCATGCATTTCGACTCAATAATGCTAGGCAAACATTTTCTGTGCCTCTCAACCCGAATTGGACTTATTATCCAATTGATTATCAAATGAGCCTTGACGAAGATCTGCAATATTTCATGATGAAGCAAGAAAGCAAGATAGATACACGAAAGATACCAAGGCCATAACCAGTATCTCCACCTTGCCACCGGAATATTTTCAAGATGCACAATTACCTGATGACGCCATGAGTATTGATGACGTCGAGAAAATTGAATAAATGTTCAACATCAGCACGGATTCGCAGAAAGGATTTGAAGGACCAGAAGAGGAATACAAATGCCCAGGAGAAAGGTATGATTGTTGTGACAAACATAACATCAGCTTCGAAATGGATCATTAAGTGAGTAATCCTAATTACTCAAGTATGTATAATTATAATGATATAAGCGATGATGTAATCGCGTAAATAATGAGGTAAGCGCTTATGTCAGTGCGCACCAATCCTCCCCTATAAATATGTGTGTAATCCCATTGTAAGAAATGATCAAATAATTTTCATAAAACCTCTCTCTAAGTTTCTCTCTCTAAAATGTCTCTCTAAACCGTTTTCGTTTTTCAGACTTCTTAACATCTTCATAAGTTCTGATTTCCTTCTTTCATTTGTAAGCCGCGATTCAGTTCTATCTTCTTTAGCTGAGTATTCTGGTTTATCAATACGACGGTCAACACGACTTTCGTGGGGAGATAGGTTTCCTAACAGTGGGTTGAGCCTAGAGGCCGGAGGTGCCTGATTTTGCTCCCTTTACCTGGAACCTATGACCCTCGTCTGTCAATACGACTTAGTCAATACGATCGACCAGAGTCCTTAGTTTTTAGATTCTGTATTTTGCTTCCTTTACCTGGAACCTATGATCTTCGTCTGTCAATACGACTTAGTCAACACGATCGACCAGAGTCCTTAGTTTTTAGATTATGGTATCAAAGACAAAGACTTGCGTTATGAAAAAATGAATCATTGTTTATGATTGATTGTTTTGAATGTTCTGAAAAACAATTTCTTATTATGTCTACATCAAATCCTTCGACTATCGATTCCCAGTTTTCTAATTCTACTTTACCAAAAAATAAAAATCGTTCATCTGCTTCATTCAGCATAAATTCCCTATATGAAATCGAACATATTTCGGGAGATCAATTACCTGAAACTACTTTCCCACTAGTAAATCCATTTTAACAATATATTTGGAGTTTGATGAGATTCATGATGAATGTAAAAAGTGATGATGAAAACGAGCTTAATACTTTTTTTTTGCTCAAAAATGATATTTATATTGATATCAGCAAACTTACAACATTTTCCAGTAATGGCTGAACTATTTTGGATAGTCTTAACTAGGCATGCGGTTTTGGATCTAACCGACTTGACCGAACTGATCCGAACCGATTTTTTCGGTTTTTGGTTTACAGTCGGTTTGTCAGTCGGTTCAGTTCGGATAGATTTCAAAATAAGTTTGGTTTTTGGTTCGATTCGGTTCGCTGAACCGATCAGTTTTCCTTTTTTTTAAAAACAAAAATTTTAACGAAATTAAACCAAAATATACCAAAATTAAACCAAACTATACCGGAAAATTAAACCAAACTATACCGGAATCGAACCGAATTAACCGATTTACCTGATTAAACCAAATTTATCCGATTTTAACCGCTAAAAACCAATAAATAGGTTCACTTCGATACAATTTGAAACAACCGCACCCGTTTTTTTTTTAACACTAATTAGCATGCCCATTCATATTAGTTACCCTTAACAACGCAGTTCAAAGAATCATACCAATTTTATTCCAATAAAACGTCTAACACAATAAACCACCAAGATTAAACCAATGATTCCGATAACTTAGCAAAATATTCTAACATCATTAATTAGAAATTAAAAGCAACACATGAAATCCCGAGTCTTAGAACATCCTCCTCTCCTCGCCATGATTCCACGTTCAGACCTTATCTTTTTCTGCAACATAACGAAGAGTTGCGTAAGTATTATCACAAATACTTAGTGAGAAGGTCCTCCCATCTACGAGCTATACACACAAACAAGTAAGAACACAAGTGCAAGACATAACAGGTAAAAACAACCAAGAACACAACACAACAACGGTGATCGGTCTACAACTGATCGAGACAGTCGATCGCAAAAATAGATAACCTGAGGATTAGTTTACAACCGATCCTGCAAACCGATCACCGAAACGACCCACCAGCACATAATTCGCGGGATCGGTTTGCAACCGATCGCCAGAAATGAGTTTCTGCACACAACTCGTGGGATTGGTTTGCAACCGATCGCACCAACCGATCACCATAAACGACCTTCTGCACACAAACTCGCGGGATCGGTCTGCAACCGATCCTGCAAACCGATCACTAGAGCCAACAATTCCCTGCAACAAAAACCAGCACGATTTCTCCTCTGCAACCTCCTTGTAGGAACAGGGCTTCCCCCCCTTACTCCTCAACCACACCTCCCCAAACAATTGGGCATAAACCCAACCGCGAAACTCAAGGAAAACAAGCAATCAAGCAACCAATCGAATGGATCTATCATGAATCCACCCTACACACCACCAAAACACACAACAATCATCTTAGATGCTTAGATAAGCTCATGGTCACACACTCACCTCTAACGGGATCTTAGCCAACACCTCATCATCCTTATGCAAGCACTTCTTCAGCATCGACACATGGAAAATCTTGTGAAATGCTTGCACAATCTCTGGTAACTCCAACCGATATGCAATCGGTCCAACTCGACCAACGAACTTAAACATACCCATATACCTCAGACTCAGCTTAGTCTCCGTAATGGACCTGTTAGGACCCAACAACAATGCCATCTTGAAATATACACTATCTCCCACCTCAAACTCAAGCTCTTTCCTCCTCTTATCGGCATAACTCTTTTGCCGATCCTGAGCTTCCTTCATGTTCAGCTTCAAAACCCGGATCTTTTCCGTAGTTTCCTGAACAAAATTCGCACCCAATGTGCTTCTCTCCCCCACTTGTGTCCAGCACAACGGTGTACGACATGACTTCCCATGCAGTGCCTCGTATGGAGCCATCCTAATACTCGCCTGGTAGCTATTATTATACGCAAACTCTACCAAGCTCAGGTGATCCATCAAATGACCTCCCTAGTCGAGCACACACATTCTCAGCAAATTCTCGAGAGTTTGGAACGTTCTCTCAGATTGTCCATTCGTCTGAGGATGATAAGCGGTACTCAAATGCACATTAGTACCCATCTCAGCCTAGAACGCCTTCCAGAACTCGGAAGTGAACTGAGGATCCTGGTCTAAAACGATACTCACCGGTACTCCATAAAGTCTCACTATTTCCTACACATATCTCGTACCCAACACAGCAGCTCCATCGGTTTTCTTGATGGCCAGAAAATGTGCAGTCTTGGTTAAACGATCCACAATGACCCAAATAGCATCCTTGATCCGAGAAATTGGCAATCCCACTATGAAATCCATCGTAATCATATCCCACTTCCACTCGGGAATGGATAAACTCTGCACTAATCCACTCGAGATCTGGTGCTCTGCCATCACTAACTGGCACGTATCACAAGCTGTGACCCAGTTAGCTACATCTTTCTTCATCCCGACCCAGTTATAATACCGGTTGAAGTCTCAGTACATCTTAGTCGCTCCCAGATGAATCGAAAACATACTCGCATGAGCCTCACTCAAGATTTCTCGCCTCAAACCCTCATCCTTGGGTACACATACCCGCCCATGCACAAGAATAGTCCCATTAGCAGAGACCTGATATTCTGTACCCGCTTCCCTTGAAGCTTTCAGTGAACCCTTATCTTTCTCCTGAGCCAACCGAACCCTGCTTAGAAGATCCGCCTGATTAGCTGCCTCCAAACCCAACGGTTCCTGAGATAAAACACACAACCTCAATGAACCAAGCTAACACACCAACGACTCTAGGTCTTGCTTCTAAGCCGAAACCACACGCTTGCGACTCAAAACATCCGCAACCACATTAGCTTTACCAAGATGGTATGCTATCTCCAGATCATAATCCGCCACCAATTCCATCCACCGCCTCTGCCTAAGATACCAAACTGAAATAACCGCTAACAGTAATTAGCATGCCCATACATATTAATTACCTTTAACAATGCGGTTCAAAGAATTATACCAATTTTATTCCAATAAAACGTCTAACACAATAAACCACCAAGATTCAACCAATGATTCCGATAACTTAGTAAAATGTCCTAATGATATGCTCAAATTTTCCCTAGAGCTTACTCTCTCAAATTAAGAGATCGATGCAGTACTTAGGGGTCGAATCCACAGAAACTGATGCTCACACAATAGATTAGTAGTTTGGTTTTAGCTAAATAGTGATTAAAGAAAAGTAAAACAGGCAAGCAAAAGTAAATGTGTTTGTTTTCAAATATGGAAAAGCTAGACTTAGGGAAATTCTTCAGGAATTCAGAATTGTTAAACAGATATGCAATGCAGGGTTGGTTAAGAACCGCTCTTGAACTCAAACACAAAATTCAAACCAATCAACTTTCGTTGCAGAGATTATCTATGTCTATAACAGTGAATTCCAAATTTCTTTGCAAATTCAACAATCAAAACATGCATTAAATCCAAGTTCAATATGTTCACAAAATCCCTAAATCAAATGTCTTTGCAGATAGGAATTTTGCTCATCAAGGTTTAATTCAGGAAACCAATAACACTTTCGTGTCTACCAATTATCCTATGATCTAAATTCTAGGTGATCAGTCTAGAACTAGCATTAATCTCAACCTAGATGAAGAACCATATGGTAACCCTAACAGAGCAAATCCAATTCAACAATTCGTCCTATCCTCAGAAAAACCCTAAATCTAAGAAGTGAATTACTCAGACATAATCAATGTAACACAAATCATAATCTGAATAAATTGCATTAGAATAGAATAAAGGGAGTTCGAAATCTTCTCTCTATAATGAGTTCTGATCTGTTTCTCCGTCAAAATCCAATTACCAAAAGTAAAAGATAAGATATGTTCTAAAACTCTAAAAACAACTATTTATACTCTAAAACACGTCAGGGACTTGTCTTGCAATTAGGGAAAACTTCTGGGTCATTCTGTAATTCTTCAAAAGTCTTTAAAAACTCGTGTGCAACAAGTAGTGGCGACCGGTGTCGAGCGACACTAGGAGGCAGTGTCGATCGACACCAACATCCATCGTGATCTCCAACTTGCTCTTCTCAGCTATAGAATGCCAAATGCTTCCAATGATTCCAAAACGTACCTGAACCTACAATGACTTGATAAAGACACAAAAACACCAAAAATACTCTATAAACAGGACTTATATCATGGTTAAAAACCGTAAAAACTATGATATATCAACTCCCCCAGACTTGGCATTTGCTTGCCCTCAAGCAAAACAGAAACTTAATCTGTGAAAGAAGTTTGCAAATCGTGGAAACTCCCTTTTCTCTTAAACCAATGCATTGAGCATTTAAACCAAAATCTATATGCTCAACAGACCAATTCAAATCCAACCTCTATGTACTTCTCCGTAAGCTTTTCTGTACCCCAGATTCACCCCACAATTCCACAACAATTCCCATTAGCCTTCATCGCTGGGTCTCATTAATGAAATCAGTGCCAAGGACATTCTAGACTCATTCCCATTCAATACCATGACAAACTAACCAATTTTCCACATCTTTTTGGTACTCTTTCTCTCCCCCAGACTTATTCTTTTCTCAACATCTTTTGTGTTGTTTTTCTTTTTTTTTTTCTCAAAAGTGTAGGCAAATAATGGTATCATAGGAAATTTTCCTAACCTCGCTTCCAACTTTTGTGTGATCATTCCTTTTGAAGTAAAATAATGGGGTCATTGGAAATTTTCCTATCCCTTTACTTTAAAGAAAATCATATCATCTTTTCTGCAAATAAACACACTCTTTTTACTGAATAAGGGAGAGGAGTACCATTACTTTTTCAATTAGGCTTTTTGTTTGTCAGGTAAGAACGAGGAGTCAATCGAAAGACTAATCCTCCTCTGTAGCCTCATCATCAGAAAGAGTGGGTGCACGGCGAAGGAGAGGAGACCTGGTCGAGGGACGCAGCGAGACAACCTAGAGATCGCCTGCCAAATGCTCTGAAAGCTGTCAGCGACATATCGCTGAAAATCTGTAGTCTCCATGGGTAGCGCTGGTGTAGGCGGAAGCTCGAAGGATGGACCTCCAGCAAGGTCAGGAACATGAGCATCCTCTGCAGCAGAAGGAGCTGATCGGGAAGAGCTGCCACGACGAACTCGAGATGGTGGAGCAGCAGTCAGCAGACGAGAGTCGGGCTGGAAGTCAAGGCACAGAGGGTCCTCTGTAATCGCCGTGAGATCCCTCTGTGGCAGCTGAATCAGGAGGGGGCCGCGAGAATCAGTGAAGCACCAAAGCCACTCGGGCTTAATCCAACGAGCACTCTTCAGGTACTCCTCATCCATGAGCGAGTGCCTGGTAATGATGCTGCAACTCTCTGTAGCAATCCCACAATGCCTAAAAATAGGTGTCAACAGACTACCGACACTCTTAACCTTGGTCCCACGACCAGAAAAAGGCTTAGTCTTCAGAGAGACCAAGTGATGTACAAACACAGCCCCTAAGTTAATGTCATCATCTAGCTCAGGCCACTCAAAACTATCAACACACAGATCGCCAACAACATAATACAGAAGAACCAGCTCAGACAATCTCATCTTGCCAGGCTCCATCTTACACAAAAATGTGTTCCCAAGAAGACGAGTGACATACCTCAGGGCAGGATGGCGGATGTTAGACTGGGTGGACGTCTTCGAGTCATAACGCCCATTCCCAAAATAGGCCCAGAAGGCCTGTGCATCATAGAAAATGGTGGGAAGAGCCACCCCTGTTGGGTCCCTGCTGAAACCATACAGCCCACAGAGATCGCGCAGAGACAACCTGTAACGAACTCCACGAATCAGAAAGGTGAGTGTACCTTCCTGAGCATTCTTCACAACCTCGTTCGTGTAGTAGACACGAACAGTAGCCAAGAACTGGCGGACTAAGTCAGGGAACAGATCGTAGTGTTTGGTCGCTATTGTACCCAAACCAATCTTCCTCAGAAGTTTCAGGACATCCTCCTTTATACCCATTCTCCTCAAAGCAACATTATCCGCGACCCTAGTTGGTCGAATCTCAACTCCCAACCAAGCATTGTAAAACAAAGAGTCATAATCATCCCAATTCTCTGCAATCTCTCTGTACACACAGGCATCATCCTCAACTTCCTCTTTTGGGGTTTTTTCCCATACCCTAGAGATGTTTATCTTCCTACTTTCTAACCTAGGCCATGGAGGACGAGATGGAGGAGCTACCTGTGGAGGAGGAGGCGACGACAGCGACGAGGAGCCTGCGGCGGCGGTGGTGGCGGCTCGCAGTGGGCGAGAGGATGAAGCCTCGCCATCGCTTCTGTTTCTCTTCCTACGTGTTTCCATTGTTGCAGATCGAGGAAATGGAGAATGAAATCGGATTGCCCTTGAAATTCCGATCAAGATAGCACCTGAAAACACCGAAATCGCCTGAAAATCGCAAAAGTTAGAGAGGAATTTGTGTTTGTGAAATTAATTGTCGGGTTATGATGCTCGACACTGGGCATATAAACTTATGGTGTCGAGCGACACCATTGACTGGTGTCGATCGACACCAATATCACGATTCGTCAACACGGTAATCTATCGGTGTCGATCGACACTGAAGAGTAGTGTCGATCGACACTGAGGCCATGGTTGGACAAGATTCAATTGAAATAAACCAAAACCAAATGAAAGAAACGAAAAGCAAAAGAGATATGATACAGAGTTACCGTAGTGGGTTGCCTCCCACTCAGCGCTTGTTTTAAGTCATTAGCTTGACTTGGCAATTGATTAAACAGAGGGTATATCGTCCAGACGGATAATGTGGCCGTCAGGGATAGTGGCATTTGCCCAGTAATGTTTGACCCGTTGTCCATTCACAGTAAACTCTTTGCCATCAGTATTCAGTAGGACAACAGCACCATATGGTCGAACCTCCTTGATGGTTAAAGGACCTGACCAACGAGAACGCAATTTTCCAGGAAATAAAGTTAAACGAGAGTTGTACAGAAGTACCTGGTCGTTTGGTTCGAATTGCCTGGAGATGATCTTCCTATCATGATAGGCTTTTGTTCTTTCCTTGTACAGCTTTGAGTTCTCATAAGCATGGAACCGGATTTCGTCCAACTCATTCAGCTGAACCATCCTCCTGTCAGCAGCAGACCTAATGTCAAAATTCATCATCTTAATTGTCCAAGCTGCCTTATGCTCTAATTCCACTGGAAGGTGACATGCTTTCCCATAAAGCAGATGAAACGATGTGGTGCCCAATGGTGTCTTGAATGCTGTCCTATAAGCCCATAGTGCATCATCCAACTTTGCAGACCAATCCTTCCTGGTCGTACTCACTGTTTTCTCTAGGATCTCCTTAATCTGCCTGTTGGACACTTCCACTTGTCCGCTTGTCTGAGGGTGATAAGGAGTAGCGACACGATGATGAACCCCGTGCTTCTTCAACAACTTGTCAAAGACCCTATTGATGAAGTGTGAACCGCCATCACTGATCACAATACGAGGAACGCCGAAGCGAGGAAAGATAATGGTCTTAAACAGCTTAAGAACCACCGCAGAGTCATTCCTAGGACTGGCAATTACCTCCACCCACTTGGAGACGTAATCGATAGCGACCAGAATGTACCTGTTCCCTAAAGAGGAGGGGAAGGGGCCCATGAAATCAATACCCCAGCAATCGAAGATTTCAACCTCGAGGATGAAGTTCTGTGGCATCTCATGGCGTTTGCTTATCTTTCCTCTGCGCTGACAGACATCACATGTGGAGATGAATGCGTGGGCATCCTTGAACATAGTGGGCCACCAAAACCCTGCTTGAAGTACCTTGGACACTGTCTTGAAGGTAGCGAAGTGTCCGGCATACTCAGACCCGTGACAATGAAACAACACATCTGAAACCTCAGGTTCCGCAATGCATCTTCTGTAAACCCCATCAGAGCAGTGCTTATACAAGTACGGCTCGTCCCAGTAGAAACGCCTGAGCTCTCGCAAGAATTTCTTCTTAACATACCCTGTGAAGTTATCTGGCTCATCTTCCGCAGCAAGGTAGTTGGCAATGTCAGCATACCACGGACGATGTGAAACAGCTACAGACGCTGCATAGCTGGCACAGCCCAACTCCGAAGCAGCAGACGGAGGGTGTCGTGCGACACTGAAAGTGGTGTCGGTCGACACCGAGACCATGTGTCGAGGGTGTGTGTCGAATGCACCAATGCTTGATCGACAACCGTCTGTCTCTACGTATGTGGTGTCGGTCGACACCCTGGTGGTGTCGATCGACACTGAGACCAATCCGTGAGCGTTCTGCACATTGTATCGCAAAAATGCCTGTAGATCATGCTGAAAACCGGTTTCGACCAGGTTGATGGTTCCTCAGGTAGATCATCATGAATAGGAACACCATCGTCAATCCGAATCCTTGAGAGATGATCTGCGACACTATTCTCAACCCCCTTCTTGTCCCTGACCTCGATGTCGAATTCCTGACATAGAAGAATCCATCTCAACAATCTCGGCTTAGCCTCCTTTTTTTGCATCAAGTATTTGAGAGCTGAGTGATCTGTATGGACGATCACCTTAGATCCTACCAAGTACGTGCGAAACTTATCAAAAGCAAACACCACGGCCAACAGTTCCTTCTCTGTTGTTGCATAATTCCTCTGTGCGTCATCAAGCGTTCTGCTGGCGTAGTAGATGGCATGAAGCTTCTTGTCCTTTTTCTGTCCCAGAACAGCCCCAACTGCGAAGTTACTAGCGTCACACATAACCTCAAAAGGTAGATCCCAATCTGGAGGTTGGACAATAGGAGCACTCACTAATGCTTGCTTGATCTGTTCTAACGCTGAGAGACAATCAGCATCGAACTCAAACTGAACATCCTTGCAGAGCAAAGCAGTTAGCGGCCTGGCGATCTTGCTGAAGTCTTTGATGTATCATCTGTAGAAGCCTGCGTGTCCCAGAAAACTCCTCACTGATTTCGCAGAATTTGGAGGTGGTAGACCTGTCATCACCTCAATCTTAGCTCGACCAACCTCAATCCCAGCATCTGAAACCCGATGCCCAAGCACAATACCATCGCGGACCATAAAGTGACACTTTTCCCAATTCAGAACCAGATGCTTTTCTTCGTATCGAGCAAGCACCTTGCACAAGTTGTCCAGGCAGTCTTTAAAGGAGAACCCATAAACAGAAAAATCATCCAAAAAGACTTCCATGTAGTCTTCGATCATGTCAGTGAAGATCGACATCATACATCGCTGAAAGGTCGCAGGAGCATTACAAAGTCTAAATGGCATCCTGCGGTATGCAAAAGTACCATAGGGACAAGTAAAAGTAGTCTTCTCTTGGTCGTCTGGATGGATAGGAATCTGAAAGAACCCCGAATATCCATCAAGGAAGCAGTAGTAAGAGTGACTAGCTAACCTTTCCAGCATTTGGTCAATGAAAGGTAGAGGGAAATGGTCTTTCCTGGTCGCAGCATTCAGCTTTCTGTAGTCAATGCACATCCTGTGGCCTGTCACTGTTCTTGTAGGGATCAGCTCATCCTTGTCAGTCTTAACCACTGTAACCCCTCCTTTCTTAGGAACCACATGCACTGGGCTAACTCAATTGCTGTCTGAGATAGGATATATAATACCAGCTGCCAGCAATTTCATGATCTCCTTCTTAATAACCTCCTTCAGATTCGGGTTTAGCCTCCTCTGATGCTCAACTGACGACGTTGTCTCATCCTCAAGATAGATCCTATGCATGCACAAATCTGGAGAGATACCTGCAATGTCATCAAGAGAATAGCCAAGAGCTTTGCGAAACTTGTGCAGCTTACTTAGCAATAAAATGAGCTCTGCGTTGTTTAAAGAAGCATTCACAATGACAAGGTAAGAAGAGTTTTCACCAAGAAAAGCGTACCTTAGCCCTGCAGGGAGTTGTTTGAGATCAACCTTAGGAGCTTTCTCTGGACTCCAATCACTAACAGTGGCAACCTTTTCAGAAGTTGCAATATACTCCTCTGTACCTGTTGACTGCGTCATCTGGTCGCTCGTGTCCATTAGCCTGACAAACCCAGCAGCAATGTCATCTAAATGCTCTGTTTCCTCAGTAGGAGTGAGCAAAGCCCTTTCCAAAGGGTCCTCAGGGTGCATCTCGTGGAAAATCTCCTGAGCAAGGTTGGATAACGTATCCACATAGAAAGTCTGCCCATCAATGGTAGATCTCTTGACTAGCTTATCCATGTCAAAGTTCATCACCAAGTCGCCTACATTCAGCCCAATCCGTCCTTTCCTTACATCAATGATGGCACCTGCTGTAGCCAAGAAAGGTCATCCTAAAATCAGAGGATCCTTAGGTTCTTCCTCATATTGCAGAACCACAAAGTTAGTGGAAATGAGACAATCCCCTATCGTTATTGGAACATCCTCAAGCACACCATCCGAAATCCGAACAGAACGATCAGCGAGTATAAGCGTGATCCGGGTTGATTGGAAATCTGTCATCCCAAGGTTGACTGCAACAGAACGAGGCATCAAGTTGACACTAGAACCCAAATCACACAAAGAACGTGCAAACCTGTCAGAGAAGATGTTGCAGTCCAAAACAAAGCTTCCAAGGTCTGGGAGTTTGTCCGGAATCTTGTTTTGGATAACAGCGCTGACATGAGCAGAGATCATCATCACACTTTGCTCAACATTCATATCCTTGGTCACCATCCGCTTCACATACCGTCTGATTACAGGAGAACTCTTTACAGCATCAATCAAAGGGATCTCAATGATGAGCTTATCCATCATGGCCTTGCATCTGGCATCTTCCAACTCCTGTTTAGACTTCCTGGGGTTCTAAGGAAAAGGGACCTTAGGCTTGTATATTCGTTCTGTAACCTGAGGAAGAATGTCGCTTGATCTTGGGTGAGAGCGTTCATGGTGTCGAGCGACACCAGAGGAGTGTCGATCGACACTGGTCATTGGTGTCGACATCGTGGTATCGATCACGGTCGATTTTGGTCCGTCATACGTAGAATTCGTGTTATCCTCTGGACGGTGTCGATCGATATCCTGGTGGTGTCAGTCGACACGAGTACTGTGTGTCGAGTCCTCGGTGTCGAGCTTGGTCGATTTCTCTCCGTCATACGTCATTTTCTCCAGAGTTGCGACTGGTGTCGATCGACACATAGGGGTGGTGTCGATCGACACTGGTCGTTGATCACCAGACACTTCATCTTCCACATCTTCCAACTCCTAGAGTTCGTCTGTGGTGAGATGCTTCAACACAGGTTGAAGGGTCTTGCCACTTCTCAACGAGATGGCATTACAAGGATGCTTAGGATTGGCGTCAGTCCTTCCTGGAAGGAATCCTTCTTGTCGCTTTACAGACCCAGCAGTCTGAGCAACCTGAGTATCCAGCTTCTTGACATGTGTGCTTAAAGCTTCAAACTTCCCATTCAGATCCGTGTACAGAGCATCAATCTTCCCATTGAAGTCTACTGTAATCTTCTGTTGACCTTCCAAAATATGTTCTAGCATAGCTTTGACATCGCTATCTTGAGTTGGTGGAGCAGGTTTCTGGTAGGAAGAGTTCCCATAGTTTCTGCTGAAACTGCTAGTCGGATAAGGCTTCTGATAGTCTGAACGTGGAGGATAGGCTGAAGAGTTCTGATTACCTGTAAAGTTTGACCGCTGATTGTTGCCACTGTAGCCTCTGTTCCCTTGGTAGTTGCCATACCGCTGACCTTGAAACCCAGCCTGGTTGACAAACTGCACTTCTTCTTCTGATCGTCCTTCTGGCTCAGAGGTCTCAACTTCTGCAGCAAAATGAATAGACTTCTTACCAACGAGGAGGTTGTGAACTGAATCCAACTTAGCATTGACCTCAGCAATCTGACCACCTTCAGAGGTACCAGCTAGCTTCTTTCGCTCAAAATCAGCGTTCTTCGTGCTGTTGCTCGAAGCCAAGTTCTCGATCAAAGTGATTGCATCCTCTGGATATCTGGTGTTGAAGTTGCCATTACTCGCAGCATCAAGAGCCATCTGATACCTCCAATCCACGCCTCTGAAGAAGATACCCAGTAGCTGAACCTCACTGAAATCGTGATGCGGACAATCGCGCTGATAAGCTCTGAATCGCACCCAAGTAGCCTTGAATGCTTCAGCAGGTTGTTGAGAAAAAGTTGAGATCTTTGTTCTCGCATCTTCTGACCGTGCATCATCATAGAAGTTGTTCAAAAATGCATTCTTGGTCTCCCACCAAGTTGTCAGAGATCCCGGCTTCAATTGCTTGAGCCAGTAAGCTGCTTCCCCGCCAAGAGAGTAGGGAAAGAGTTTGCAGAAGAGGAAATCAGTTGAGACCCCATTAGCCTTGATGCTTGTAACGAGATCTTCAAACCTCTCAATATGATCCATAGGTTGCTCGTGAGGAAGGTCATGGAATGGGTGCTGTCCCACAAGGGTGAAGTATGCGGGTTTCAGCTCGAAGTCATTCCTCTGAAAAGGTGGGGGAATGATCGCAGATCGATTCGCGTAGAACTGATCTGGCCTGTTGTAGTCCCCTAGTGTCCTGCCACGAGCAACCTGAGCAGCTGCAGCAGCAGCCTGCACGTCTGGGGCTTCAATAGCAGGTTGGTGTCGAGCGACACCAGCAGGGTGTCGATCGACACCAACGGCGGGTTCGGGCATCACATTGCCCTCAGCATCAAGTTTTTGGCCCTGCTCGTTGCGCACGTGGCCCTCTTTGATCACGTAAAACCCCAGCTTCATCCCTTATCAAAACAACCAAGTTGTCCATTGCAGCAAGTTTCTTTGCCTTGCGATTAGTGCGCTCAATTCTTGTAATGTCTTGGTTCGAAGGATTTGCAAGCTGAAGATCTTTGTTGCTCCTGGTTTTGCGATTAGGCATAAACCTGAAACACAAAGAGAAAAGAAAAACAAGAAAAACATAAGTAAATAAATAATAAACGAATTTAGACTAGAACCTAACAGAAATCTAATGGTGAAACAAGAGTCCCCGGCAACGGCGACAAAATTTGATATGCTCAAATTATCCCTAGAGCTTACTCTCTCAAATTAAGAGATCGATGCAATACTTAGGGATCGAATCCACAGAGACTGTTGATCACACAATGGATTAGAAGTTTGGGTTTTAGCTAAATAATGAATGACAAAATGTAAACAAGCAATTAAAAGTAAATGTTGTGGTTTAGAGATATGGAAAAGCTAGACTTAGGGAAATTCTTCAGGAATTCAGAATTTTTGAATAGATATGCAATGCAGGGTTGGTTAAGAACCGCTCTTGAACTCAAACACAAAATTCAAACCAATCAACTTACGTTGCAGAGATTATCTATGTCTATAACAGTGAATTCCAAATTTCTTTGCAAATTCAACAATCAAAACATGCATTAAATCCAAGTTCGATATGTTCACAAAATCCCTAAATCAAATGTCTTTGCAGATAGGAATTTTGCTCATCAAGGTTTAATTCAGGAAACCAATAACACTTTCATGTCTACCAATTATCCTATGATCTAAATTCTAGGTGATCAGTCTAGAACTAGCATTAATCTCAACCTAGATGAAGAACCATATGATAACCCTAACAGAACAAATCTAATTCAACAATTCATCCTATCCTTAGAAAAACCCTAAATCTAACAAGTGAATTACTCAGACATAATTAATGTAAAACAAATCATAATCTGAATAAATTACATTAGAATAGAAATAAAGGGAGTTCGAAATCTTCTCTCTACACTGAGTTCTGATCTGTTTCTCCTAACAAGCTCTCAAAATCCAATTGCCCAAAAGTAAAAGTTTAGATAAGATATGTTCTAAAACTCTAAAAACAACTATTTATATTCTAAAATACGTCAGGGACTTGTCTTGCAATTAGGGAAAACTTCTGGGTCATTCTGTAATTCTTCAAAAGTCTTTAAAACTCGTGTGCAACAAGTAGTGGCGACCGGTGTCGAGCGACACTAAGAGTGAGTGTCGATCGACACCAGCATCCATCGTGATCTCCAATTTGCTCTTCTCAGCTACAGAATGCCAAATGCTTCCAATGATTCCAAAACGTACCTGAACCTACAATGACTCGATAAAGACACAAAAACACTAAAAAGACTCTATAAACAGGACTTATATCATGGTTAAAAACCGTAAAAACCATGATATATTAACTCCCCCAGACTTAGCCTTTGCTTGCCCTCAAGCAAAACAGAAACTTAACCTGTGAAAGAAGTTTGCAAATCGCGGAAACTCCCTTTTCTCTTAAAACAATGCATTGAGCATTCAAACCAAAATCCATATGCTCAACAGACCAATTCAACTCCAACCTCCATGTACTTCTCCGTAAGCTTTTCTGCACCCCAGATTCATCCCACAATTCCACAACAATTCCCATTAGCCCTCATCGCTGGGTCTCATCAATGAAATCAGTGCCAAGGACTTTCTAGACTCATTCTCATTCAATACCATGACAAATTAGCCAACTTCCACATCTTTTTTTTGGTACTCTTTCTCTCCCCCAGACTTGTTCTTTTCTCAACATCTTTTGTGTTGTTTCTCTTTTTTTTTTATCTCAAAAGTCTAGGCGAATAACGGTATCATAGGAAATTTTCCTAACCTCGCTTCCAACTTTTGTGCGATCATTCCTTTTGAAGTAAAATAACGGGGTCGTTGGAAATTTTCCTATCCCTTTACTTTAAAGAAAATCATATCATCTTTTCTGCATCTAATCACACTCTTTTTACTGAATAAGGGAGAGGAGTACCATTACTTTTTTAATTAAGCTTTTTGTTTGTCAGGTAAGAACGATGAGTCAAGCCCTAAGAACACCAGCTGCATTGATGAGGTAAAAGGAAGAGCTCAGAAATTAGCTCCACCTTGTGTAGAAACTGTTGCAAAACATGGGTCTCTCTAGAATACTGATCAGCTTTTGGATTTTTCATTAGTCGCATCTGAACTAAATCTGCATCATTAATCACTCAAGCACATAGAATAAGAAGAAAGATCGTAATTCCCTAACTAGTTTTGACTCAATAAAACAAACAGAATTGAACTCAACTCAATAAAACCAAAGTAAGAACAACAAAATAAATACAATGTCAGCGACTACCTCCCCCAGACTTGAGAATCACTGTCCCCAGTGATACCAAAGTAAGTGGTGGCAAAAGAAAGAAACCAAATGGAACAATATGGATCGAGGAGAGTCATGGAGTAACCTGTGCCTGGTGTCGAGCAACACTCATCGTTGGTGTCGAGCGACACCAAGTGCATATCGTCTGGTGGTGTAATTGGAAGGCGGTGTCGAGCGACACAAGGAGGAAGTGTCGATCGACACCATGTCTGTTTGCAGAAACGAGTTCTAGCAAGAAATCTAAATCCAAAAAGCACTTCAAACACGCACACACAGATCAAAAGCAATGATAAAGAACAACATAAATCCATACATAATCCAAATAGTAGCGGACATACTGACTCAAAGAAAGAAAAATGACTCAAGAGGAAAGTAAAAATAAGAGAAAAGAAAAAGAACCATGACCAAACGAATGACTAATCCTCATCTGTAGCCTCATCATCAGAAGGGGTGGTTGCACGGCGAAGGGGAGCAGACCTGGTCGAGGGGCGCACACAACCGCAGCGAGATAGCCTGGAGATCGCCTGTCATATGCTCTGAAAGCTATCAGCGACATATCGCTGAAAATCGGCATTCTCCATGGGAATCGCTGGTGTAGGCGGAAGCTCATAGGATGGACCTCCAGCAAGGTCAGGAACAGGAGCATCCTCTGCAGCAGAAAGAGCTGAACGTGAAGAGCTGCCACGACGAACCCGAGATGGTGGGGCAGCAGTCAGCAGGCGAGAGTCGGGCTGGAAGTCAAGGCATAGAGGATCCTCTGTAATGGCCGTGAGAGCCCTCTGTGGCAGCTGAATCAGGTGGGGGCCTCGCGAATCTGTGAAGCACCAAAGCCACTCGGGCTTAATCCAACGAGCACTCTTCAGGTACTCCTCATCCATGAGCGAGTGCCTGGTAATGATGCTGCAGCTCTCTGTAGCAATGCCACAATGCCTAAAAATAGGTGTCAACAGACTACCGACACTCTCAACCTTGGTCCCACGACCAGAAAAAGGCTTAGTCTTCAGAGAGACCAAGTGATGTGCAAACACAGCCCCTAAGTTAATGTCATCATCTAGCTCAGGCCACTCAAAACTATCAACACACAGATCGCCAACAGCATAATACAGAAGAACCAGCTCAGACAATCTCATCTTGCCAGGCTCCATCTTACACAAAAATGTGTTCCCAAGAAGACGAGTGACATACCTCAGGGCAGGATGGCGGATGTCAGACTGGGTGGACGTCTTCGAGTCATAACGTCCATTCCCAAAGTAGGCCCAGAAGGCCTGTGCGTCATAGAAAATGGTGGGAAGAGCCACCCCTGTTGGGTCTCTGCTAAAACCATACAGCCCACAGAGATCGCGCAGAGACAGCCGGTAACGGACTCCACGAATCAGAAAGGTGAGTGTACCTTCCTGAGCATTCTTCACAACCTCGTTCGTCTAGTAGACATGAACAGTGGCCAAGAACTGGCGGACCAAGTCAGGGAACAGATCATAGTGCTTGGTCGCTATTGTACCCAGACCAATCTTCCTCAAAAGTTTCAGAACATCCTCCTTAATACCCATTCTCCTCAAAGCAACATTATCCGCGACCCTAGTTGGTCGAATCTCAACTCCCAACCAAGCATTGTAAAACAGAGAGTCATAATCATCCCAATCTTCTACAATCTCTCTGTAAATGCAAGCATCACTCTCAACTTCCTCTTTTGGGGTTTTCTCCCAAACCCTAGAGATGATTATCTTCCTTCCTTCTAACCTAGGCCATGGAGGACGAGATGGAGGAGCTACCTGTGGAGGAGGAGGCGATGACGGCGAGGAGGAGGCGGTGGTGGTGGTGGCTCGCGGTGGGCGGGAGGAAGAAGCTTCGCCAACGCCCAGATTTCGCCTCTTGCGCGAAGCCATGAGCACAGATCGAGAAATTGGAGAGTGAAATCAGATTGCCCTTGAAATTCCGACCAAAATGGTACCTGGAATCAACAAAATCGCCCAAAACTCGCAAGAGTTAGGGAGGTTTTAAGATTTATGAAATTGGTTTTCGGGTTATGACGCTCGATACTGGGTATATAAACTTATGGTGTCGAGCGACACCATTGACTGGTGTTGAGCGACACCAACACCACGATTCGTCAACAAGGTAATCTATCGGTGTCGAGCGACACTCAAGAGGAGTGTCGATCGACATTGAGGCCATGGTCAGACAAGACTCAATTGAAATAAATCAAAACCAAACAAAAGAACCAAAAACAAAAGAGATATGATACAGAGTTACCGCAGTGGGTTGCCTCCCACTCAGCGCTTGTTTTGAGTCATTAGCTTGACTTGGCAGCTGATTAAGCAGAGGGTGCATCATCCAAACGGATAATGTGTTCGTCAGGGATAGCGGCAGTCGCCCAGTAATGTTTCACCCTTTGTCCATTCACAGTAAACTCTTTGCCATTAGAGTTCAGTAGGACAACAGCACCATATGGTCGAACCTCCTTGATGGTGAAAGGATCTGACCAACGAGAACGCAATTTTCCAGGAAATAAAGTTAAACGAGAGTTGTAGAGAAGTACCTGGTCGTTTGGTTCGAATTTCCTGGAGATGATCTTCCTATCATGGTAGGCCTTTGTTCTCTCCTTGTACAGCTTAGAGTTCTCATAAGCATGGAACCGGATTTCATCCAACTCATTCAGCTGAACCATCCTCCTATCAGCAGCAGATTTGATGTCGAAATTCATCATCTTAACTGCCCGGCCCGTTGGGCTTAAAGGGCAAAATAGGAATTTCGCAGAAGAGCACGAAACCCTAGAAGACCTCCTTATAAATAGCAGAAGAAGTCATTAGATGCAAAGGGACGATCAAGAGAATTAGAGAGAGAATTATAGCTTGGTCTCAGAGCTTTATTCGTATTCTAATTCTTTTGTAATCGTTAATCTCATTCATCGTTAATAAAAGCAAACGCAACGTTTCACCCAATAAAAACCTAAATTATTACATCGTGATAATCTCGGTACAAACAATTGACGCCGTCTATGGGAAATTATACGAAGCGTTCGCTTTATCACTGACGATCAGAATTGATGATTCCAGTGTTTTCGGATAAACGCAGCGATATGACAGATACCTCAAGTGAAGAAGGAACTGACATGTCCGACCAGTCGGCTCGCCTGCCTGCACCGCCTCCTACCGCTGTAGACGCAGCCGAGGTTGCCATCGCAAACAAAGGCACCGTGCCTAACGTTACCGCGTTCAACGATGCCGAACGCGTTGAAGCCACCGACAGAGGCACTCACCTCGATGAGCTCATGCAGACCATCCTCGACATATTCAATCGGTAGGACGCAAGAACGATCAAACGGTTCGACGCCCTTATAACTGCGCAGACTGCCTCCTAGAGCCAGATCGACCGACTTCGGCGACGAAGACACGATGTCCAGCCGAGCGGCGACGAAGACGCGACGCTGCCCCAGCAAACCCCTATCGGAGAACGTACAGAGAGTCGGAGGCGTAGGCCAGCATCCGTCATCTTCGGATCCATCGCCGAGCACGTCCGTGAAAATCTGCCAAGTGTTCAGCGCCTACCGAGCAGCGAGAACCCACCGCGTGGCCAGAGCCCGCCTAGCAGACTTGTCGATGACTCATATCGCACCCGAGACTTGGAACTCGAACGGATGAACGCCTTGCTGAAAGATATGTCGTCCAAAATGCACCGGGTCACTAGCTCAACACCCGAACTAGAAAAGGTGTTGGAAGAGACGCAGCGCTCCCCTTTCACGACACACATCTCGGAAGTACGAGTCCAATACGTCAACAAAGTAAAGGTGATCCCTTACAACGGTCTCACCGACCCAAAGCATTTCCTCAAATCCATCAACATCGCAATTAACCGCGCACACTTCTCCGCCGACGAGCGCGACGCCGAAAGCTGTCAACTGTTCGTGGAAAATTTAGTCGAAGATGCACTAAGTTAGTTCTCGCGGCTTGAAGCCAATTCGATCGACAGCTACGAACACTACGAGTCTCGCCAACACTACGATCAAGAATACGCCAAGGGTGAAAGGAGCAGAAAAGCATCGACATATGCTATCAACGTCTCGGAAGCGCAACGTTCCAAACCATGGAACAAGTACTACCGTGAAACAGATACCACACGCAACCAGCCGTACTGTGAATTTCATAAGCTTTCCACACGCAACTCCAGCTTTTGCTTCTCTCAAAGTTCAAGAACGGCGACATCGATGTTGAATACGAACAGCGCCAAGAAACCACATTTAAGGATAACCTGTATCAGCCAGCTCGAACAGACGATCGTGGCAGGCGAAATGATAGGCAGCAGGCAGAAGAGCCTCGACAGACTGAGCGTTTCCGTAACAATAATCAGTCGTCTGCTCCCCTAAAACGAGGTCACGAAGCACCGCAGCAAGACTACAGTGCGCCTATTCGTCGTCGACGAATCAACATGATTATGGGAGGTCTGACATACTGTCGCGACTCTGTGAGATGATTAAAATTTATCGCCGTCAGGAAGAGATACAACGCGCCATGATTGCAAATAGCACACCCGCTTTTGCTAATACCGATCCAATAACTTTCACCGAAGCTAACACGACCGGTCTGACAGTCTCGCATAACGACCCGCTAGTCGTCGAACTAATGATCGGAGAAAGTGTTATCACCAAAATCCTCATTGATACGGGAAGCTCGGTCAACGTCATTTTCAAAGACGTATTCCTATAGAGGTAGATTTGCGTTCAACCCAATACGATGTACAGTCTCTGACGGGTTTCGACGGAGATACGATAATGACGGTCGGGACAGTGACGCTACCAATATAAGTCGGCAGAACCATGCATTGTTTCAAATTTGCGGTTGTCGATAAGCCGATTGTTTACAACGTCATCCTCGGCACACCGTGGTTGCATAAAATGAAGGCTGTCCCATCGACTTACCATCAATGTGTGAAATTCACAACCATGCGTGGAATCTACACATTGCGCGGTGACCCGCTGATTGCTCGCACGTGTTTCATCGTTGAACGCCAACTCCGCAATGCTAGGATTTTCGTGATCGCTGAACCCGCTCAGCCACGAGACACACGCTCTCTCCCAAAAATCGATTCCATCGTCCAGTTTAATCCGCTCAGCCCGACGTCTACGACCTCCTGACCATGGACGAAACCCCGATTCCCTGCTGATGGAGGCGCGAAAAAAAAAAAAAAAAAAAGCTCGTCCGCCGAGCTCAGCTTTTGTAATATGAACTATGATTGGCTTGATCTCTTCTAAAGGGTACGTAGGCAGCTTTTCAAGAGGCACAACTATAATAAAAATTTATATATGATACTTTTCTTTGACGAACTCTTTCGGACGAGTCTGCCTCGTTGATTGACTAGCTGCCTCGTTGATTGACTAGCTGACTAGTTCTTATAATTAATCATATATACAAGAGATCATGTCAAATTTGACTCCAAAGACTCTAACTAAGCGTTTTATTGATTCAAGGCAAAACTTCGTTTGTAAAAGAGAAGTTCGAGAAGCTTTTTTTTGGAACTTCTATACAAACCTACACGACTTTAACGGACGTGAATCGTCGATAAAATTAAAACCGGCTGTTCGAATGTCCGAGGAAAACTCGATCCGGACGTGAATCGTTGGTAAAATCGAAAGCGGGCGTGCGAATGTCCGAGAAAAATCTCATCCGGTCGTGAAAGTCCGAGAAAAAACTCGATCCGGACGTGAAACGTTGGTAAAATCGAAATCTTGCCATGTAGGTGAAGGAGAAGTTCTTGAAGTATTTTTTGGAACTTCTACACAAACCTACACGACTTTAGCTGTCGCAATCTGGTTGCATGTGTAGTTTTTATACTCAATCATAGCACATGGGATCATGTCAAATTTGGCTCCAAAGACTCTAGCACACCGTTTTATTGATTCAAAGCAAAGCTTTGTTTGTGAAGAAGAAGTTCGAGAAGCTTTTTTTTAGAACTTCTACACAAACATACACGACTTTAACTTACGAAATCCGGTTGCATGTCTAGTTCATATACTCAATCATATACAAATGATCATGTCAAATTCGATTCCAAAAACGCTAACTTAGATTTTGTGGATTCAAAGCAAAGCTTTGTTTGTGAATGAGAAGTTCTTGAACCGTTTTCTGGAAAGTCAACACAAACCTACATGACTTTAGCTTTCGGAATCTGGTTGCATGTCTAGTGCTTATACTCAATCATATACAAGGGATCATATCAAATTTGACTCCAAAGACTCCATAACTAAGAGTTTTATTGATTCAAAGCAAAGCTTTGTGACTGAAGGAGAAGTTTCAGAAGCTCTTTTTAGAACTTCTACACAAACCTACAGGACTTTAGCTTTCGGAATCCAGTTGCATGTCTAGTTCTTATACTCAATCATATACAAGGGATCATATCACATTTGATTCCAAAGACCCTAACTAAGCGTTTTACTAATTTAAAGCTAAGCTTTGTAGGTGAAGGAGAAGTTCTTGAAGCATATTTTGGAACTTCTACACAAACCTACACGACTTTAGCTTTCGGAATCTGGTTGCATGTCTAGTTCTTTTACTTAATCATCCACAAGGGATCATGTCAAATTTGACTCCAAAGACCCTAGGTCACCGTTTTATTGATTCAAAGCAAAGGTTTGTTTGTGAAGGAGAAGTTCTTGAAGTGTTTTCTTGAGCGTCAACAGAAAAATAGATGACTTTAGCTTTTAGAATCCAGTTCCATGTCTAGTTCTTATACTTAATCATATATAAGAGATCATGTCAAATTTGACTCCAAAGACTCTATAACTAAGCGTTTTATTGATTCAAAGCAAAGCTTTGTGAGTGAAAGAGAAGTTTTAGAAGCTCTTTTTGGAACTTCTAGACAAACCTACATGACTTTAGCTTTTGGAATCTGGTTGCATGTCTAGTTCTTATACTCAACCATATACAAGGGATCATATCACATTTGACTCCAAAGACCCTAACTAAGCGTTTTATTGATTTAAAGCTAAGCTTTGTAGGTGAAGGAGAAGTTCTTGAAGCAGTTTTTTGGAACTTCTACACAAACCTACACGACTTTAGCTGTCGGAATCTGGTTGCATGTCTAGTTTTTTTACTTAATCATACACAACGGATCATGTCAAATTTGACTCCAAAGACCCTCGCTCACCGTTTAATTAAATCAAAGCAAATTTTTGTTTGTGAAGGAGAAGTTCTTGAAGCGTTTTCTTGAGCGTCAACACAAAAATACATGACTTTAGCTTTTGGAATCCAGTTGCATGTCTAGTTCTTATAATTAATCATATATACAAGAGATCATGTCAAATTTGACTCCAAAGACTCTAACTAAGCGTTTTATTGATTCAAGGCAAAACTTCGTTTGTAAAAGAGAAGTTCGAGAAGCTTTTTTTTGGAACTTCTATACAAACCTACACGACTTTAACGGACGTGAATCGTCGATAAAATTAAAACCGGCTGTTCGAATGTCCGAGGAAAACTCGATCCGGACGTGAATCGTTGGTAAAATCGAAAGCGGGCGTGCGAATGTCCGAGAAAAATCTCATCCGATCGTGAAAGTCCGAGAAAAAACTCGATCCGGACGTGAAACGTTGGTAAAATCGAAATCTTGCCATGTAGGTGAAGGAGAAGTTCTTGAAGTATTTTTTGGAACTTCTACACAAACCTACACGACTTTAGCTGTCGCAATCTGGTTGCATGTGTAGTTTTTATACTCAATCATAGCACATGGGATCATGTCAAATTTGGCTCCAAAGACTCTAGCACACCGTTTTATTGATTCAAAGCAAAGCTTTGTTTGTGAAGAAGAAGTTCGAGAAGCTTTTTTTTAGAACTTCTACACAAACATACACGACTTTAACTTACGAAATCCGGTTGCATGTCTAGTTCATATACTCAATCATATACAAATGATCATGTCAAATTCGATTCCAAAAACGCTAACTTAGATTTTGTGGATTCAAAGCAAAGCTTTGTTTGTGAATGAGAAGTTCTTGAACCGTTTTCTGGAAAGTCAACACAAACCTACATGACTTTAGCTTTCGGAATCTGGTTGCATGTCTAGTGCTTATACTCAATCATATACAAGGGATCATATCAAATTTGACTCCAAAGACTCCATAACTAAGAGTTTTATTGATTCAAAGCAAAGCTTTGTGACTGAAGGAGAAGTTTCAGAAGCTCTTTTTAGAACTTCTACACAAACCTACAGGACTTTAGCTTTCGGAATCCAGTTGCATGTCTAGTTCTTATACTCAATCATATACAAGGGATCATATCACATTTGACTCCAAAGACCCTAACTAAGCGTTTTACTAATTTAAAGCTAAGCTTTGTAGGTGAAGGAGAAGTTCTTGAAGCATTTTTTGGAACTTCTACACAAACCTACACGACTTTAGCTTTAGGAATCTGGTTGCATGTCTAGTTCTTTTACTTAATCATCCACAAGGGATCATGTCAAATTTGACTCCAAATACCCTAGGTCACCGTTTTATTGATTCAAAGCAAAGGTTTGTTTGTGAAGGAGAAGTTCTTGAAGTGTTTTCTTGAGCGTCAACAGAAAAATAGATGACTTTAGCTTTTAGAATCCAGTTCCATGTCTAGTTCTTATACTTAATCATATATAAGGGATCATGTCAAATTTGACTCCAAAGACTCTATAACTAAGCGTTTTATTGATTCAAAGCAAAACTTTGTGAGTGAAAGAGAAGTTTTAGAAGCTCTTTTTGGAACTTCTAGACAAACCTACATGACTTTAGCTTTTGGAATCTGGTTGCATGTCTAGTTCTTATACTCAACCATATACAAGGGATCATATACATTTGACTCCAAAGACCCTAACTAAGCGTTTTATTGATTTAAAACTAAGCTTTGTAGGTGAAGGAGAAGTTCTTGAAGCAGTTTTTTGGAACTTCTACACAAACCTACACGACTTTAGCTGTCGGAATCTGGTTGCATGTCTAGTTCTTTTACTTAATCATACACAACGGCTCATGTCAAATTTGACTCCAAAGACCCTCGCTCACCGTTTTATTAAATCAAAGCAAATTTTTGTTTGTGAAGGAGAAGTTCTTGAAGCGTTTTCTTGAGCGTCAACACAAAAATACATGACTTTAGCTTTTGGAATCCAGTTGCATGTCTAGTTCTTATAATTAATCATATATACAAGGGATCATGTCAATTTGACTCCAAAGACTCTAACGAAGCGTTTTATTGATTCAAGGCAAAACTTCGTTTGTAAAAGAGAAGTTCGAGAAGCTTTTTTTTTGGAACTTCTATACAAACCTACGCGACTTTAACGGACGTGAATCGTCGATAAAATTAAAACCGGCTGTTCGAATGTATGAGGAAAACTCGATCCGGACGTGAATCGTTGGTAAAATCGAAAGCGGGCGTGCGAATGTCCGAGAAAAATCTCATCCGGTCGTGAAAGTCCGAGAAAAAACTCGATCCGGACGTGAAACGTTGGTAAAATCGAAATCTTGCCATGTAGGTGAAGGAGAAGTTCTTGAAGTATTTTTTGGAACTTCTACACAAACCTACACGACTTTAGCTGTCGCAATCTGGTTACATGTGTAGTTTTTATACTCAATCATAGCACATGGGATCATGTCAAATTTGGACTCCAAAGACTCTAGCACACCGTTTTATTGATTCAAAGCAAAGCTTTGTTTGTGAAGAAGAAGTTCGAGAAGCTTTTTTTTAGAACTTCTACACAAACATACACGACTTTAACTTACGAAATCCGGTTGCATGTCTAGTTCATATACTCAATCATATACAAATGATCATGTCAAATTCGATTCCAAAAACTCTAACTTAGATTTTGTGGATTCAAAGCAAAGCTTTGTTTGTGAATGAGAAGTTCTTGAACCGTTTTCTGGAAAGTCAACACAAACCTACATGACTTTAGCTTTCGGAATCTGGTTGCATGTCTAGTGCTTATACTCAATCATATACAAGGGATCATATCAAATTTGACTCCAAAGACTCCATAACTAAGAGTTTTATTGATTCAAAGCAAAGCTTTGTGACTGAAGGAGAAGTTTCAGAAGCTCTTTTTAGAACTTCTACACAAACCTACAGGACTTTAGCTTTCGGAATCCAGTTGCATGTCTAGTTCTTATACTCAATCATATACAAGGGATCATATCACATTTGATCCAAAGACCCTAACTAAGCGTTTTACTAATTTAAAGCTAAGCTTTGTAGGTGAAGGAGAAGTTCTTGAAGCATTTTTTGGAACTTCTACACAAACCTACACGACTTTAGCTTTCGGAATCTGGTTGCATGTCTAGTTCTTTTACTTAATCATCCACAAGGGATCATGTCAAATTTGACTCCAAAGACCCTAGGTCACCGTTTTATTGATTCAAAGCAAAGGTTTGTTTGTGAAGGAGAAGTTCTTGAAGTGTTTTCTTGAGCGTCAACAGAAAAATAGATGACTTTAGCTTTTAGAATCCAGTTCCATGTCTAGTTCTTATACTTAATCATATATAAGGGATCATGTCAAATTTGACTCCAAAGACTCTATAACTAAGCGTTTTATTGATTCAAAGCAAAGCTTTGTGAGTGAAAGAGAAGTTTTAGAAGCTCTTTTTGGAACTTCTAGACAAACCTACATGACTTTAGCTTTTGGAATCTGGTTGCATGTCTAGTTCTTATACTCAACCATATACAAGGGATCATATCACATTTGACTCCAAAGACCCTAACTAAGCGTTTTATTGATTTAAAGCTAAGCTTTGTAGGTGAAGGAGAAGTTCTTGAAGCAGTTTTTTGGAACTTCTACACAAACCTACACGACTTTAGCTGTCGGAATCTGGTTGCATGTCTAGTTCTTTTACTTAATCATACACAACGGATCATGTCAAATTTGACTCCAAAGACCCTCGCTCACCGTTTATTAAATCAAAGCAAATTTTTGTTTGTGAAGGAGAAGTTCTTGAAGCGTTTTCTTGAGCGTCAACACAAAAATACATGACTTTAGCTTTTGGAATCCAGTTGCATGTCTAGTTCTTATAATTAATCATATATACAAGGGATCATGTCAAATTTGACTCCAAAGACTCTAACTAAGCGTTTTATTGATTCAAGGCAAAACTTCGTTTGTAAAAGAGAAGTTCGAGAAGCTTTTTTTTGGAACTTCTATACAAACCTACACGACTTTAACGGACGTGAATCGTCGATAAAATTAAAACCGGCTGTTCGAATGTCCGAGGAAAACTCGATCCGGACGTGAATCGTTGGTAAAATCGAAAGCGGGCGTGCGAATGTCCGAGAAAAATCTCATCCGGTCGTGAAAGTCCGAGAAAAAACTCGATCCGGACGTGAAACGTTGGTAAAATCGAAATCTTGCCATGTAGGTGAAGGAGAAGTTCTTGAAGTATTTTTTGGAACTTCTACACAAACCTACACGACTTTAGCTGTCGCAATCTGGTTGCATGTGTAGTTTTTATACTCAATCATAGCACATGGGATCATGTCAAATTTGGCTCCAAAGACTCTAGCACACCGTTTTATTGATTCAAAGCAAAGCTTTGTTTGTGAAGAAGAAGTTCGAGAAGCTTTTTTTTAGAACTTCTACACAAACATACACGACTTTAACTTACGAAATCCGGTTGCATGTCTAGTTCATATACTCAATCATATACAAATGATCATGTCAAATTCGATTCCAAAAACCTAACTTAGATTTTGTGGATTCAAAGCAAAGCTTTGTTTGTGAATGAGAAGTTCTTGAACCGTTTTCTGGAAAGTCAACACAAACCTACATGACTTTAGCTTTCGGAATCTGGTTGCATGTCTAGTGCTTATACTCAATCATATACAAGGGATCATATCAAATTTGACTCCAAAGACTCCATAACTAAGAGTTTTATTGATTCAAAGCAAAGCTTTGTGACTGAAGGAGAAGTTTCAGAAGCTCTTTTTAGAACTTCTACACAAACCTACAGGACTTTAGCTTTCGGAATCCAGTTGCATGTCTAGTTCTTATACTCAATCATATACAAGGGATCATATCACATTTGATTCCAAAGACCCTAACTAAGCGTTTTACTAATTTAAAGCTAAGCTTTGTAGGTGAAGGAGAAGTTCTTGAAGCATATTTTGGAACTTCTACACAAACCTACACGACTTTAGCTTTCGGAATCTGGTTGCATGTCTAGTTCTTTTACTTAATCATCCACAAGGGATCATGTCAAATTTGACTCCAAAACCCTAGGTCACCGTTTTATTGATTCAAAGCAAAGGTTTGTTTGTGAAGGAGAAGTTCTTGAAGTGTTTTCTTGAGCGTCAACAGAAAAATAGATGACTTTAGCTTTTAGAATCCAGTTCCATGTCTAGTTCTTATACTTAATCATATATAAGGATCATGTCAAATTTGACTCCAAAGACTCTATAACTAAGCGTTTTATTGATTCAAAGCAAAACTTTGTGAGTGAAAGAGAAGTTTTAGAAGCTCTTTTTGGAACTTCTAGACAAACCTACATGACTTTAGCTTTTGGAATCTGGTTGCATGTCTAGTTCTTATACTCAACCATATACAAGGGATCATATTACATTTCACTCCAAAACCCTAACTAAGCGTTTTATTGATTTAAACTAAGCTTTGTAGGTGAAGGAGAAGTTCTTGAAGCAGTTTTTTGGAACTTCTACACAAACCTACACGACTTTAGCTGTCGGAATCTGGTTGCATGTCTAGTTCTTTTACTTAATCATACACAACGGCTCATGTCAAATTTGACTCCAAAGACCCTCGCTCACCTATTTATTAAATCAAAGCAAATTTTTGTTTGTGAAGGAGAAGTTCTTGAAGCGTTTTCTTGAGCGTCAACACAAAAATATATGACTTTAGCTTTTGGAATCCAGTTGCATGTCTAGTTCTTATAATTAATCATATATACAAGGGATCATGTCAATTTTGACTCCAAAGATTCTAACTAAGCGTTTATTGATTCAAGGCAAAACTTCGTTTGTAAAAGAGAAGTTCGAGAAGCTTTTTTTTTGGAACTTCTATACAAACCTATACGACTTTAACGGACGTGAATCGTCGATAAAATTAAAACCGGCTGTTCGAATGTCCGAGGAAAACTCGATCCGGACGTGAATCGTTGGTAAAATCGAAAGCGGGCGTGCGAATGTCCGAGAAAAATCTCATCCGGTCGTGAAAGTCCGAGAAAAAACTCGATCCGGACGTGAAACGTTGGTAAAATCGAAATCTTGCCATGTAGGTGAAGGAGAAGTTCTTGAAGTATTTTTTGGAACTTCTACACAAACCTACACGACTTTAGCTGTCGCAATCTGGTTGCATGTGTAGTTTTTATACTCAATCATAGCACATGGGATCATGTCAAATTTGGCTCCAAAGACTCTAGCACACCGTTTTATTGATTCAAAGCAAAGCTTTGTTTGTGAAGAAGAAGTTCGAGAAGCTTTTTTTTAGAACTTCTACACAAACATACACGACTTTAACTTACGAAATCCGGTTGCATGTCTAGTTCATATACTCAATCATATACAAATGATCATGTCAAATTCGATTCCAAAAACTCTAACTTAGATTTTGTGGATTCAAAGCAAAGCTTTGTTTGTGAATGAGAAGTTCTTGAACCGTTTTCTGGAAAGTCAACACAAACCTACATGACTTTAGCTTTCGGAATCTGGTTGCATGTCTAGTGCTTATACTCAATCATATACAAGGGATCATATCAAATTTGACTCCAAAGACTCCATAACTAAGAGTTTTATTGATTCAAAGCAAAGCTTTGTGACTGAAGGAGAAGTTTCAGAAGCTCTTTTTAGAACTTCTACACAAACCTACAGGACTTTAGCTTTCGGAATCCAGTTGCATGTCTAGTTCTTATACTCAATCATATACAAGGGATCATATCACATTTGACTCCAAAGACCCTAACTAAGCGTTTTACTAATTTAAAGCTAAGCTTTGTAGGTGAAGGAGAAGTTCTTGAAGCATTTTTTGGAACTTCTACACAAACCTACACGACTTTAGCTTTCGGAATCTGGTTGCATGTCTAGTTCTTTTACTTAATCATCCACAAGGGATCATGTCAAATTTGACTCCAAAGACCCTAGGTCACCGTTTTATTGATTCAAAGCAAAGGTTTGTTTGTGAAGGAGAAGTTCTTGAAGTGTTTTCTTGAGCGTCAACAGAAAAATAGATGACTTTAGCTTTTAGAATCCAGTTCCATGTCTAGTTCTTATACTTAATCATATATAAGGGATCATGTCAAATTTGACTCCAAAGACTCTATAACTAAGCGTTTTATTGATTCAAAGCAAAGCTTTGTGAGTGAAAGAGAAGTTTTAGAAGCTCTTTTTGGAACTTCTAGACAAACCTACATGACTTTAGCTTTTGGAATCTGGTTGCATGTCTAGTTCTTATACTCAACCATATACAAGGGATCATATCACATTTGACTCCAAAGACCCTAACTAAGCGTTTTATTGATTTAAAGCTAAGCTTTGTAGGTGAAGGAGAAGTTCTTGAAGCAGTTTTTTGGAACTTCTACACAAACCTACACGACTTTAGCTGTCGGAATCTGGTTGCATGTCTAGTTCTTTTACTTAATCATACACAACGGATCATGTCAAATTTGACTCCAAAGACCCTCGCTCACCGTTTTATTAAATCAAAGCAAATTTTTGTTTGTGAAGGAGAAGTTCTTGAAGCGTTTTCTTGAGCGTCAACACAAAAATACATGACTTTAGCTTTTGGAATCCAGTTGCATGTCTAGTTCTTATAATTAATCATATATACAAGGGATCATGTCAATTTGACTCCAAAGACTCTAACTAAGCGTTTTATTGATTCAAGGCAAAACTTCGTTTGTAAAAGAGAAGTTCGAGAAGCTTTTTTTTGGAACTTCTATACAAACCTACACGACTTTAACGGACGTGAATCGTCGTAAAATTAAAACCGGCTGTTCGAATGTCCGAGGAAAACTCGATCCGGACGTGAATCGTTGGTAAAATCGAAAGCGGGCGTGCGAATGTCCGAGAAAAATCTCATCCGGTCGTGAAAGTCC
Organism: Turritis glabra; assembly: GCA_900406565.1. NCBI lineage: Eukaryota > Viridiplantae > Streptophyta > Magnoliopsida > Brassicales > Brassicaceae > Turritis > Turritis glabra. The sequence goes on along the minus strand of OVBN01000031.1, from coordinate 6,053 downwards.
GAGAAAAAACTCGATCCGGACGTGAAACGTTGGTAAAATCGAAATCTTGCCATGTAGGTGAAGGAGAAGTTCTTGAAGTATTTTTTGGAACTTCTACACAAACCTACACGACTTTAGCTGTCGCAATCTGGTTGCATGTGTAGTTTTTATACTCAATCATAGCACATGGGATCATGTCAAATTTGACTCCAAAGACTCTAGCACACCGTTTTATTGATTCAAAGAAAGCAAGCTTTGTTTGTGAAGAAGAAGTTCGAGAAGCTTTTTTTTAGAACTTCTACACAAACATACACACGACTTTAACTTACGAAATCCGGTTGCATGTCTAGTTCATATACTCAATCATATACAAATGATCATGTCAAATTCGATTCCAAAAACTAACTTAGATTTTGTGGATTCAAAGCAAAGCTTTGTTTGTGAATGAGAAGTTCTTGAACCGTTTTCTGGAAAGTCAACACAAACCTACATGACTTTAGCTTTCGGAATCTGGTTGCATGTCTAGTGCTTATACTCAATCATATACAAGGGATCATATCAAATTTGACTCCAAAGACTCCATAACTAAGAGTTTTATTGATTCAAAGCAAAGCTTTGTGACTGAAGGAGAAGTTTCAGAAGCTCTTTTTAGAACTTCTACACAAACCTACAGACTTTAGCTTTCGGAATCCAGTTGCATGTCTAGTTCTTATACTCAATCATATACAAGGGATCATATCACATTTGACTCCAAAGACCCTAACTAAGCGTTTTACTAATTTAAAGCTAAGCTTTGTAGGTGAAGGAGAAGTTCTTGAAGCATTTTTGGAACTTCTACACAAACCTACACGACTTTAGCTTTCGGAATCTGGTTGCATGTCTAGTTCTTTTACTTAATCATCCACAAGGGATCATGTCAAATTTGACTCCAAAGACCCTAGGTCACCGTTTTATTGATTCAAAGCAAAGGTTTGTTTGTGAAGGAGAAGTTCTTGAAGTGTTTTCTTGAGCGTCAACAGAAAAATAGATGACTTTAGCTTTTAGAATCCAGTTCCATGTCTAGTTCTTATACTTAATCATATATAAGGGATCATGTCAAATTTGACTCCAAAGACTCTATAACTAAGCGTTTTATTGATTCAAAGCAAAGCTTTGTGAGTGAAAGAGAAGTTTTAGAAGCTCTTTTTGGAACTTCTAGACAAACCTACATGACTTTAGCTTTTGGAATCTGGTTGCATGTCTAGTTCTTATACTCAACCATATACAAGGGATCATATCACATTTGACTCCAAAGACCCTAACTAAGCGTTTTATTGATTTAAAACTAAGCTTTGTAGGTGAAGGAGAAGTTCTTGAAGCAGTTTTTTGGAACTTCTACACAAACCTACACGACTTTAGCTGTCGGAATCTGGTTGCATGTCTAGTTCTTTTACTTAATCATACACAACGGATCATGTCAAATTTGACTCCAAAGACCCTCGCTCACCGTTTTATTAAATCAAAGCAAATTTTTGTTTGTGAAGGAGAAGTTCTTGAAGCGTTTTCTTGAGCGTCAACACATGACTTTAGCTTTTGGAATCCAGTTGCATGTCTAGTTCTTATAATTAATCATATATACAAGGGATCATGTCAAATTTGACTCCAAAGACTCTAACTAAGCGTTTTATTGATTCAAGGCAAAACTTCGTTTGTAAAAGAGAAGTTCGAGAAGCTTTTTTTTGGAACTTCTATACAAACCTACACGACTTTAACGGACGTGAATCGTCGATAAAATTAAAACCTGTTCGAATGTCCGAGGAAAACTCGATCCGGACGTGAATCGTTGGTAAAATCGAAAGCGGGCGTGCGAATGTCCGAGAAAAATCTCATCCGGTCGTGAAAGTCCGAGAAAAAACTCGATCCGGACGTGAAACGTTGGTAAAATCGAAATCTTGCCATGTAGGTGAAGGAGAAGTTCTTGAAGTATTTTTTGGAACTTCTACACAAACCTACACGACTTTAGCTGTCGCAATCTGGTTGCATGTGTAGTTTTTATACTCAATCATAGCACATGGGATCATGTCAAATTTGGCTCCAAAGACTCTAGCACACCGTTTTATTGATTCAAAGCAAAGCTTTGTTTGTGAAGAAGAAGTTCGAGAAGCTTTTTTTTAGAACTTCTACACAAACATACACGACTTTAACTTACGAAATCCGGTTGCATGTCTAGTTCATATACTCAATCATATACAAATGATCATGTCAAATTCGATTCCAAAAACTCTAACTTAGATTTTGTGGATTCAAAGCAAAGCTTTGTTTGTGAATGAGAAGTTCTTGAACCGTTTTCTGGAAAGTCAACACAAACCTACATGACTTTAGCTTTCGGAATCTGGTTGCATGTCTAGTGCTTATACTCAATCATATACAAGGGATCATATCAAATTTGACTCCAAAGACTCCATAACTAAGAGTTTTATTGATTCAAAGCAAAGCTTTGTGACTGAAGGAGAAGTTTCAGAAGCTCTTTTTAGAACTTCTACACAAACCTACAGGACTTTAGCTTTCGGAATCCAGTTGCATGTCTAGTTCTTATACTCAATCATATACAAGGGATCATATCACATTTGACTCCAAAGACCCTAACTAAGCGTTTTACTAATTTAAAGCTAAGCTTTGTAGGTGAAGGAGAAGTTCTTGAAGCATTTTTTGGAACTTCTACACAAACCTACACGACTTTAGCTTTCGGAATCTGGTTGCATGTCTAGTTCTTTTACTTAATCATCCACAAGGGATCATGTCAAATTTGACTCCAAAGACCCTAGGTCACCGTTTTATTGATTCAAAGCAAAGGTTTGTTTGTGAAGGAGAAGTTCTTGAAGTGTTTTCTTGAGCGTCAACAGAAAAATAGATGACTTTAGCTTTTAGAATCCAGTTCCATGTCTAGTTCTTATACTTAATCATATATAAGGGATCATGTCAAATTTGACTCCAAAGACTCTATAACTAAGCGTTTTATTGATTCAAAGCAAAGCTTTGTGAGTGAAAGAGAAGTTTTAGAAGCTCTTTTTGGAACTTCTAGACAAACCTACATGACTTTAGCTTTTGGAATCTGGTTGCATGTCTAGTTCTTATACTCAACCATATACAAGGGATCATATCACATTTGACTCCAAAGACCCTAACTAAGCGTTTTATTGATTTAAAGCTAAGCTTTGTAGGTGAAGGAGAAGTTCTTGAAGCAGTTTTTTGGAACTTCTACACAAACCTACACGACTTTAGCTGTCGGAATCTGGTTGCATGTCTAGTTCTTTTACTTAATCATACACAACGGATCATGTCAAATTTGACTCCAAAGACCCTCGCTCACCGTTTTATTAAATCAAAGCAAATTTTTGTTTGTGAAGGAGAAGTTCTTGAAGCGTTTTCTTGAGCGTCAACACAAAAATACATGACTTTAGCTTTTGGAATCCAGTTGCATGTCTAGTTCTTATAATTAATCATATATACAAGGGATCATGTCAAATTTGACTCCAAAGACTCTAACTAAGCGTTTTATTGATTCAAGGCAAAACTTCGTTTGTAAAAGAGAAGTTCGAGAAGCTTTTTTTTGGAACTTCTATACAAACCTACACGACTTTAACGGACGTGAATCGTCGATAAAATTAAAACCGGCTGTTCGAATGTCCGAGGAAAACTCGATCCGGACGTGAATCGTTGGTAAAATCGAAAGCGGGCGTGCGAATGTCCGAGAAAAATCTCATCCGGTCGTGAAAGTCCGAGAAAAAACTCGATCCGGACGTGAAACGTTGGTAAAATCGAAATCTTGCCATGTAGGTGAAGGAGAAGTTCTTGAAGTATTTTTTGGAACTTCTACACAAACCTACACGACTTTAGCTGTCGCAATCTGGTTGCATGTGTAGTTTTTATACTCAATCATAGCACATGGGATCATGTCAAATTTGGCTCCAAAGACTCTAGCACACCGTTTTATTGATTCAAAGCAAAGCTTTGTTTGTGAAGAAGAAGTTCGAGAAGCTTTTTTTTAGAACTTCTACACAAACATACACGACTTTAACTTACGAAATCCGGTTGCATGTCTAGTTCATATACTCAATCATATACAAATGATCATGTCAAATTCGATTCCAAAAACTCTAACTTAGATTTTGTGGATTCAAAGCAAAGCTTTGTTTGTGAATGAGAAGTTCTTGAACCGTTTTCTGGAAAGTCAACACAAACCTACATGACTTTAGCTTTCGGAATCTGGTTGCATGTCTAGTGCTTATACTCAATCATATACAAGGGATCATATCAAATTTGACTCCAAAGACTCCATAACTAAGAGTTTTATTGATTCAAAGCAAAGCTTTGTGACTGAAGGAGAAGTTTCAGAAGCTCTTTTTAGAACTTCTACACAAACCTACAGGACTTTAGCTTTCGGAATCCAGTTGCATGTCTAGTTCTTATACTCAATCATATACAAGGGATCATATCACATTTGACTCCAAAGACCCTAACTAAGCGTTTTACTAATTTAAAGCTAAGCTTTGTAGGTGAAGGAGAAGTTCTTGAAGCATTTTTTGGAACTTCTACACAAACCTACACGACTTTAGCTTTCGGAATCTGGTTGCATGTCTAGTTCTTTTACTTAATCATCCACAAGGGATCATGTCAAATTTGACTCCAAAGACCCTAGGTCACCGTTTTATTGATTCAAAGCAAAGGTTTGTTTGTGAAGGAGAAGTTCTTGAAGTGTTTTCTTGAGCGTCAACAGAAAAATAGATGACTTTAGCTTTTAGAATCCAGTTCCATGTCTAGTTATACTTAATCATATATAAGGGATCACGTCAAATTTGACTCCAAAGACTCTATAACTAAGCGTTTTATTGATTCAAAGCAAAGCTTTGTTGAAAGAGAAGTTTTAGAAGCTCTTTTTGGAACTTCTAGACAAACCTACATGACTTTAGCTTTTGGAATCTGGTTGCATGTCTAGTTCTTATACTCAACCATATACAAGGGATCATATACATTTGACTCCAAAACCTAAGCTTTTTTGATTTAAAGCTAAGCTTTGTAGTGAAGGAGAAGTTCTTGAAGCAGTTTTTGGAACTTCTACACAAACCTACACGACTTTAGCTGTCGGAATCTGGTTGCATGTCTAGTTCTTTTACTTAATCATACACAACGGATCATGTCAAATTTGACTCCAAAGACCCTCGCTCACGTTTTATTAAATCAAAGCAAATTTTTGTTTGTGAAGGAGAAGTTTTGAAGCGTTTTTTGAGAACGTCACACAAATACATGACTTTAGCTTTTGGAATCCGTTGCATGTCTAGTTCTTATAATTAATCATATATACAAGGGATCATGTCAATTTGACTCCAAAGATCTAACTAAGCGTTTTATTGATTCAAAGGCTAAGCTTTGTAGTGAAAGAGAAGTTTTGAAAGCTTTTTTGGAACTTCTACACAAACCTACACGACTTAAGCTTTTGGAATATGGTTGCATGTCTAGTTATTTTACTTAATCATACACAAGGGATCATGTCAAATTTGACTCCAGAGACCTAGCTCACCGTTTTATTGATTCAAAGCAAAAAAGTTTTGTGAAGGAGAAGTTCTTGAAGCGTTTTCTTGAGCGTGAACACAAAAACATGACTTTAGGTTTTGGAATTTAGTTGCATGTCTAGTTCTTATAATTAATCATATACAAGGGATCATGTCAAATTTGATTCCAAAGACTCTAACTAAGCGTTTTATTGATTTAAGGCAAAACCTTGTTTGTAAAAGAGAAGTTCGAGAAGCTTTTTTTGGAACTTTTACACAAACCCCTACACGACTTTAACTTACAAAATCCGGTTGCATGTCTAGTCTTATACACAATCATATACAAATGATCATGTCAATTTGACTCCAAAAACTCTAGCTTTGATTTTGTGGAATCAAAGCAAAGCTTTGTTTGTGAATGAGAAGTTCTTGAACCGTTTTCTGGAACGTCAACACAATCCTACATGACTTTAGCTTTCGAAATTCGGCTGCATGTCTAGTGCCTAAACTCAATCATATACAAGGGTCATGTCAAATTTGACTCCA